>JAMLFY010000004.1:17336541-17786380 GCA_030441495.1 Dalbergia oliveri | reverse complement strand
TCAATCAGAATGCAGATAAAAAAAACTCAATCATAATTAAGAACTGTTCAATTATATATAAATCTTTGCCCTTTTGATAATTTGATTTTATATAAATCTAGAAATGAATCTAGTGGAACAACAAAAGGATACAAATTTTTATTTTTCTATAACCTTTGAGTAAATCTATATTTAGTTCTCAAAATATTTTTTATTGAACACTTTAATCCTTAAAAAATTAAATGTATATATTTTAATCTTCCAAAGATTTCTCATCAAACATATTAATTTATGTAATAAGATAATTATATTCACATTAGTCCCGAAGAATTGATTTTCAACATATTAGTTCCTGAAAAATTTGGATTTTAATATATTAATCTGTTGAGACTAACATGAATATGATTTTTTTATTAATGAATTAATATGTTTAATGTGAAATCTTTAAAAACTAAAATGTGTGTATTTAATCTTTTCAGGAAATTACTATCTTTTTTGGACCAGCGGACATTAACTTTTTTTTTCAAAAAAAAAAATTAAAGTGTAACATTAATTTATACTTATATCTTTTAAAAGTATTTAGATATTACAACAACTTTCAAATAAATTTGGCATTTATTTACAAAACATCCTCATTGTTCTGTTATGAAGTGAAAGCGACAGCCCTTAATAATATATCAAAGTCAGAAAAGAATAATCAAACCTGAAAAAGGAAAATAAGAGTGATAAAAAAAAAGAATATGAGGAAAGGAATTATTAGTTGGCATACAATATGCATCCTGCGCTGGCAGATTCATTTCAAAAATAAGGCGTGGCCACGAAACAAACGGCCTAGATGCCTGGTCCTTATCTTCAGCTGATTTTCCTGAAGTTACTATCCATCCCACAATTCAAAACCCAAAGTTACTATTAAACAAACGGAAAAAAGAAGTGGCTCTAGAGACTGGCGCGGTGCAATGCAACTGTTTCCCCACATCTTAAAAAGACAAAAATATTCTGATACATTCTCTCTTTCAATAAGATATAGACATAGGGTGCGATTGTTTGTAATTATTTTAATAAATAATTACTTTTTTCATATAAAAAAATTATTTTCATATATTTGGTTAATTTTTTAAAAATAATCAAAATTTTGAAAAAATCAATTTTCAACCTTTTTACAGAAAGTAAAATTAGTAGCTTATAAAAAATTAATTTTTTTAGTTATATATAAAGGGAGTGTTTATTTCAAATTTTGTAAAAAGTGATTATAAAAATTAAATTTTATATATAACTAAAAAAATTGGAAACTAATTTTTAGAAGGGACCAATTTTAAGCACAAATAAACACACCCAGAAATTTATTTTTCATAATTACTTCTTTCAAAATACAAAACAAATGCACCATGGTTCTTTCTGGATGTCATACGGAATCCCAGTTGCGCTTCCATTTTCGTTGCTCCCAATCCTCCCATGCTTGGAAAGTTGGAGCCTCTGTTGTCTGCTGTTTCTATTAGATCTCTGCTAACATTCAGGAATTTCGATGTAGTAACGGTGGTTATAGAATTGTGATTTGTAATTCTGAGCTTTGACTATAGAAGCAATGACCAAACATGTACTTGGTTTCCTGTTGAGACAACTTTGAAAAGCCCACAAAGCCAAAACGCATGGTAAGAAAGTCGCCAGTCTCCAATTTGGTTTCTCACGCAATAATCACCTCAGTTCAAGTCAATTTTCATCCTATCGTACATCTATGAGCTTTATGTCCTTCCGTCATGTTGTTTGTGTTTTAAAACTTTCTTAAACACACTATGTTGGACGAAGACAAGGATTGGATAAGAGAATTCAAACAAAAACCTACCGATCCGCCAAAGAAAAAAAAAGGAACATTATAACAGCTAGTAAAAGTAAGGGCAACAATAGCAGTAGATAGTGGCAAAAAAAAAAAAGACCTTGATATGAATATCCACCAAACTACCTACCTTCTTACATTTGAAGACCTTGCCTTGACACTTTCTTTGGGGTTCAAGTGGAAGGGTTCAACAACTAACTACATGGGTCAAAAGAAAAGCTGTCAACTAGAACGGAAGACCATCTTACAAAGTTTATTCAGTTGCAGTTTTGTCACTATCATCTCCTTCATTTCTGATATCCGGCAACGTACCCGGATCAGTATGGGACTCTGTCACATCCTTGAGGATATGAGAATCAGTAGCATTGTGATCAATTGAATTAGCAGTTCCATTGCCAGTGGATGAGTCAGATGATTCACCGGTTTCACCTGTTTGAGTGACACCCTTCAACTTCTCATTGTCAGCGGCACTGGCATCAGTGTTCTCCTTCACATACGAATTATTCCGAGTCTTGATTGTATCGCTCGTTTCAGTGTTATCCTTGTTCTCAGTTTCATTTGATGCAACAAATCTTCTTGTCTTTTCCAATCCGCCACCCTCCAGATTAGCAGATTCACCTACAGCTGCATCTCCATTTCTGTTTTAACAAGGGCTGTTGCTTTGGAATCAGGGTTTTCTTCAGACACTCTATTGCCATCCTGCTGTAATTCGTCTGTTTGAACATTTTTTATATCAACAGTGACCGTTGAGTTCATGATATTATTTTGACCATGGTGTGATTCTGAAAATATCCCCGTTTTATTCTGTCCAGCTGAAGTGTCGGCACTGGTTTGTGTCATGTTATTGCTGGCTCCAGGGTTTGCTACTGCCGGATTACTGCTTGCTTCTGAGTGACTGCCAGAAAGTGTTGTGGCAGTACTATTTAGATGTGAACTATCAACTGGGTCGGACAAACTGTTGTTTCCAATTTCTTTACCAGACTTGCATCAGAAGTCCCACCTGTAGCCAGTTCAACTTCTGTAACCTTAATATCTGAATCAGTTTGATTCCTGGCCCTGCTACTTTCTTCTGTATAATTAGGCTTATTCTCTGATTTCATGATACTCATTCCCGGGTTATCATCAGAGTTTTCCAAGCTAACTGTTTCAGTTTCAGTGCTAGTTGTATGAGTATCATGAGTCACAGCACTAGAAGCATCATCACCCTTGTAATGTTCCTCCCGAGCCTCATGAGTGTTGTGGTTTTCAACTGCACCCTCTGTTTCCTCATCCTCAGTGTTTTCATTATCCTTCTCGCCACTCTCTTCTTTCTCTTTCTCTTCATCCATCAACTCATCACGATCAGTATCAACCTCTGAGCTCTCTTGATCATTCTCATCTATCTCATCATCTCCTCCCCCTCTTTCATCTTCCATCTCTTCGATTTTGTCTTCATCTTCCACTTGTTCTTCTCCTCCTCCTTTAACTCCATGCTTGTCGTCAGCTTTTCCATTAGTTTCATGCTCATTTCCTTCTTCTTCTCCCTCTCTTTCATTGAGTTCATGCTTATTTTCATCCTCCTCAGTATTCTCATCTTCCACTTCTTCCTCATGCTTTTCATTTTGATTTACTTCACCCTTACCTGGATGAAGGTCCTTTCTACCAAGTTTTGGAATCTCATATTCAGTCTGAGTTCCAACTGACACATGAGCATTGTTCTCATCAAATTCCTTCTTTTTATCATGTGAGCGCTTAACCTGATAGATCAGCCAGAAGCAAACACCAAGCAACAGAATAATCTGCAGAACATGCTTTACCTTGACGCCTTTCGATCTGTGGTTCCTACTTGGTGACCGTCTTATCATGCTTAACTTACTTAGTAACCCCAAATTCTATCACCAAAAAATAGCAGTGCCGGCAACCTGTTTTCAAATGGAAAAGCATTATTAAGGATCTGAGCGAGCAATGATCATAAACGCACAGATATCACCAAAAAAAGGCAATGGTTATGAATTATAAACTTCAAAATGCTGGTACCAACAAAACATCAATCAAACTGAAAAATCCATTACTGTAAAGAAATGAAAAACAACTAAAAAGACTATTAAAAGGGGCAACAAAATGAATGCGTCTTTGCATAAATAGAAGCAAACAAAGGGAAGAGGGGGAATGATAGCATTTCACCCAAAAAGCAATCGATCTCAAAAGAAAATTTCAACAGATGCGGATATCAAAATCATTTCATTTAATTTTTTTTTCCTTTTTTTTAAGGGATTTTCCAAATTCAGAATAATAATGAGCAGACAAGAAGAAAATAGAGTTCAGCAAAACAAGACTGAAATGATCGCCTGATGGAACAACAAAAACCAGAAAAGAGAATTACAATGTTACCTCAATCTCAATTTTTTTTTTTTAAAGAAAATTCTTTTGAGAATTGGAAATAATATAATCGTTGAATTTGTTATTTCCGCCTACGCTTCAAGCAAGAAAATCTATATAATTGGCAAGAAAAGTGGGAAGTGGCAAACCCTAGAATAAACCCCAAAAAAGGTGACAAAAAAAGAAGAAGAAGAAAGCAACCCACAAACTCTGAACTAAATTTTCAAAGAAGCAAAAATCTTTAGCAAGGATGAACCGAGGAAAAGAAGAAATAACCAGAAGCCCAAATTTTGTTCTCGAAAGTGAAACCCCATTCTCGACGGAGAGCGTTGCTAAAGTATAACACAGCCATTTTCACAAAACAGCAGAAAGATAGAGGAGGGTCTTCTAAATACAGCAATATCAGAGTAAGAATGAATAATAAATACTGGATTTCGAATAGAGAGATAAGGCAAAAACCTTGATAGAGAAATGAAGAGGAAAGGAATTCACCTGACCGACCTGAATGAGGAGGAGGGAGGTCAGCTCAGAATTCAGAAGGTGAGGCCAAGTCAAAAGTATAGGTTATAGTACAGTACTAGTGGTATAGTTTTATATTAAAGAGTCCTCTTTTGGGAATGGTAGTGTTCCGTGGACCGTGTCTGGGAACGCTGGATTCTGCATTTACTTTTTTAGGATTAGAATCATCATCCCTATCGTGGCTCACATACAACAAAACATCCTGCATTCACCAGCGCGTTCTCAAAGGTGACATTTTTATCCTCTCTTATAAATCTTATATGATCTAATAATAAATTGATATATATAAGTGATAAAATTATTAATATAGTATATTAATATTAATATACATGAAATAAAAATTTATGCTAAAATGCTACAGTTTACTTGTTTCTCTTTCTTTTCTCTTTCTTACCAATTTACAATTTTTTACATATAGATTTATAATTTTTTGTGTACATATTTCCAATTTCTTATCCTGATTTCGCTTTTCCATATAGTTTCACATTTAATCCTAAATTTATTTAGTATGTGTCCTTAATTATTTAAACTTTATGTACTAGTTTCCAACTTTTTAATCCTGGTTTATAATTTTTTGGACATTAATTTACAACATTTCATAACACATATTTACAATTGAAAAAATTGAAAAAAAAATCATTAATATCTTAAGACATAAATATAAACACATGAAAAATCAAATTTTACTATTTTTATTAACTTATGTCTTAATAGTGTTGATTAAAGAATTCAAATTGAAGTAATTTAAAAGTAATAGTAAATAAATCTAATTCATAAAACATTTTTACAATACATATAAAATTAAGAACATTCAATTTTATATTTTTATCGTACATCGTTTAATTGTAAATCGGTTTATAACTTTTGTGTACAAATTTACAATTTTTGATATAAGTTTATAACTTTTTGCAATCCTGATTTATAACTTTTCTATATATTGTTTCACATTTAATCCTTGATTATTTAGTATATGTTCAATTGGTTTATAACTTTTATATCCTGGTTTATAACTTTTTACAGTTTTCAATTTTTAGGTATTGGTTTCAATATTTGTAACACGCATTATAATTAAAAAAATATTATTCATATCTCAAAACATAAAACATAAACACATGAAAAATCAAATTTCACTATTTTTGTCAATTTATATTTTAATAGCGTTGATTAAAGAATTCAAATTGAAGTAATTTTAAAAGTAACAATAAATAAATCTAATTCATAAAGCATTCTTATAATATATATAAAATTCAGAACACAATTTTATATTATTATCATGCATCTTGTTTAATTATAAATCGTTTATAATTTTTTATGTACAAATTTATAACTTTTGCATATAAATTTATAATTTTTTAAATCCTGATTTACAACTTTCTATATACTTTCACATTTAATCCTTTATTTAGTATATGTTATCATTGTACAACTTGTGTCCTGGTTACAACTTTTAATCCTGATTTATAACTTGTTGGACATTGGTTTATAACATTTTAACACATATTTACAATTTTTTAATAAATTATCTATACATGAGAACTCGCCTGATTATTTAATAAATTATCTATACATGAAACTGGAGTTAAAAAATTATAAATGCGTGTTACGAAATGTTGTAAATTAATACCCAAAAGTTGTAAACCAATTGAGGATCAATACTAAATAAATTTAGGATTAAATATGAAATTATACAGAAAATTTATAAATCCGTATGTAAAAAATTATAAGCTTATACAAAAGTTATAAACCTATATGTAAAATGTTGTAACAATTAAGAAAGAAACAAGAGAAAGAAAGTAAGATGTAAGGAGCAATTTTTATTTCACGTGAATTAATTTCAATACATTATATTAATAACTTTATCACTTATATATGTTAATTTATTATTAAACCATGATTTGTAAGACAGAGATAATAATCTCATCTTCATTTGAGAACCCACCGCATTTACCCTGTTTTATAAATAATGTAATGTAATTACCCCAAACTAAACGTATCTTTGGAGAGAAGAAGTTTACTGGTTGATAGCTGTTTTCACGTAAAAAAAAAATGGATAGCTATTTTTGTGACAAATTGACAACAAATTTTAGGAATTTGTGGATGGTGAGCTGACACAATGACGTGCACAATTCTTGTCTTCCGCCACCTACACTTGTCTTTATTCTTATTCTCCAATTTCAGGCCAGGAGCAACAGCCAAATCAAATGACGAAGGCTTGTCCTTCTTGCCTAATTTTCGTGAACTTCGCCTCTTCCTTGTATCATAAAGTTGAATTGAAAGTGATTTTTTTTTTTTAACTCTTTACAAAATATGAATAATAAAAAAACTTTAATCTAGTTTTACTTTCACTTTTCTCTCAATTTCTACACCTTTTTTTTTGGGGTCAAACTTTTGCGTTTTTTTTAATGTAACGAATAGACAAATAAACCTGAACAATTAGACTTGTGATGAAAACGCCAAATAGGGTAATAGAATTCAGACCCATAATGGAAGACTGATACGAGAATGGCAAGAAAGGCCCACAAGAGGCCCAAATAATAAAGGCAAACAAGCCCATGCTATGATGGCAGTGAATGCGTGTGTTTTTGTCGTGGCCACCAAGAAGCAGAGGCAGAGTTGATGGGAGAGAGAACAATGGCAGAGAGGAGTAAAGCCCGGGCTTGGTTCTGGCTTTGCAGAATCCTCCACACTTGTTGTTTGCATTAGCAATAGAAGAGCTTCTTCAATCCCTCTAACTAACAAGTATCCACCCAAGCCAACGTAACCTACGCTTTCATTCTGTTACAAGCTTCTTCCCTTTCACACGTTCTACTACTTATTCAATTCGTTTTTCTTTTTTTTCCTAGGAGTCCTGTCAGAAGCAAATAAACAGCTGGAATTTGATGGAAAGGTTAAATCTTGATTCTTATTGATGCCATGGTTTTTTTGCTTTGGTGCAACCATTTATCTTCTTATAGCTAACGTTAAAACAAATGTAGGACAATCCCAAGAATTATGATATTGAAGAGCTAACTGGAAATGAATCCCAAGTTATTGAAATGGTAATTCAGTCTTCTGTATCTCCAATAATTAACCTATTTCCATTTACCTGAATGTTTATAGTTATGCTATTGACTTGCAACAGTGGATTACATGGTTGATTTTTTGGGTACATTTTCATTGCAGGATTTGATGCTTGGTGTTGCTGATCTTCATACACCTGAGGCTGTAGCTGCTGCTGAATCTGCAATTTCGAGTTGTCAGCCGGTGATTCCATTGGCTGGTGATGGTAGTGAAACATATTCAGACGAAAGCAGTGCTGAAGATGACAACAGGGGTGACGAAAGCAGCGATGATGGCCATGATAATGATGGTAAAATGTTGTCATCTCTTGTTGAAAGGTCTAATTCCAGAAATGATAATAAACAAAAGGGAAATCATTCAATTAAACGGCTAAAGATAGTTGAGCTCTCATGAGTCCAAGGGGCATGGGACTGTGAAAACTAGATGTAGGGTGTTTTACTAGTATTTAATTGTTGTTAATATCAAACTTGCCGAAATCATTGCAGCCTGGATCAAACGGCTTTTTAACTGGGGGTTGGAATGTCTTAAATGATTCTACAGCTTTTGTTGCTATGAGAATATGACTATAGCAGCACACACAAATGAGATAATGTGTTGAGGACTTTACTATCTGTCTACTGTGGTGATGTGCTAGATTAAAGTACAGAATTCTAAACTCTCTGTTACCTTACTATGTTCTTTCTTTTCAGGTAATGTGAAAGTAGATAAAATACAACAGAAACAAATCCCAGCGGGTATAGCAAAGTAAATGGAAATACTAGACTTTAGTCGACAAATAAATTACATATTTTTCGGTACAACTCTAAATGAGTTACACAAGTGAAACTGACAGTGTCTTCAATAAATAGCAGAAATGTGGCGGTCTTTGGGAACTTCCTTAGTAGAAACACTACTGGAAGAGGGTTGAAATTCAATATCTTCTTCTCCAGTTGTTGAAGATTGTTCAGATGAAAAATAATTTATGCTTAAGGTAAATGGAGGTGCAGATGGTCGAGGAAGATTTATAGCACTTCCAAGCATGAGAATAACCGAGGATATGCTAGGTCTGTCGTTGGGTCTTTCTTGAACACATAGCAACCCTATATGGATCCATCTCAACGCCACATATATAGGGTAAGCATTCACCAGTACCGGGTCCAGAAATTCCAGCCCCTTGGCTTCACTCCAGAGCCGCCATGCCTTTTACATCACATATATGGGTAAGATTTGAGCTGTGACTTCATGATTAATTTACTAAAAGACATCATTATCAGTAATCCTATAAAGACAATTTTGGAGGCAAATATATATATAAAAAGAAAACCTTACATAGGATAGAAGGGTTTGATAACGACCACGCTCCGGTTGGAAGAAGCCACTGTTCTTTCTCCCACTCAAAATTTCGAGCATCAGTACCCCAAAGCTGTAAACATCAGACTTGATGGAAAATAACCCTTCTAAGGCGTGTCTAGAAGCCATATAACCACTATAGTAACCGAAAACACACACAACATCAGTTGGCCTTATGAAGTTACAGGGTCATAGACTTATTAGTGCTGTGAAATGGTCAAGTGTCTGAATATTCCATCCTTTCAATCTTTAGATTTAACAGCTCATTTTTAGACCCGTGCTAAAGAACAAAAAGGCATATGGACGCTCAGGCTATCCATGTCATGTCCCTCAATACATTTCATGTCATTAAACACACACTTACACGTATCAAACTTATTTATGCTCGTTCAAAGTTTGATTTGTACAACTTCCTTCAGTTAATAAGAAAGTATCCTTAAAACCATCGATTCCCCCGTAAAGATTATTGTCAATGTTGTTCAATATCATATATAGCATGATCTATATGAGCAATAAACTGTAACATGGTGAATTTTCTCTATGCTTTTTTAGTCCGATGAAATCCTATGGACTTGGATTGAACTGAGAATGGAAAGTACTTACTATGTACCAACAACTATTTCAGTGCTTGCTTCAATTTGATCACTACAAAAATCCTAGCAGTTCCAAAGTCTGATATCTTTGCATTCATCTCTTCATCTAGCAATACATTGCTAGCTTTTAGATCCCTATGGATGATTTTCAGCCTTGAGTCCTCATGTAAATATAGAAGACCTTTTGCAATTCCATTTATAATCTTTGCCCGCTAGGCCAATCTAGTTTTCTACGCTTGGTTGGATCTGCTTTACCAGGATAAAAGTAGAAAAGATACTTTCAGATTAAGATGCTCTTCATGAATGTATATAACATGAAGAAATACGAGTAAATCATAGAGGGTTAGGAAGAGCTAACCAAACAGGAAAGCATCAAGACTAGTGTTGGCCATGTACTCATAGACAAGAAGCTTTTCATTTTTATCAAGGCAGCATCCCAAGAGCCTAACAAGATTTCTGTGTTGAAGTTTAGCAATTAACAGGACTTCATTCTTGAATTCTTCAAGGCCTTGCCTTGATTTAAATGAAAGCCTTTTAACTGCTATTTCCTTGCCATTAATCAGCTTCCCCTGTATGTTTGCCAATGTTTCATGATTTAAGAAATGTGAATCATAAATTTTAGCTAGTTGCCATACTTTATGGACACAGTATAGACATGGTCGAATGGGTTGAGTGTGGGTAAATATTGCGCTACTTGTGTATTGAGGTAAAAAGTGTTGTGTATATTTATGTGAGAGATATATTGTATTTGGTGTTAAATAGTCATGTACAAATAGCATAACTCAAGAAAAGTTGCAGTACAACCTTGAAAACAGGTCCGAAGCCACCTTCCCCAGCTTAGTTTCATCAGAAAAATTGTTGGTAGCAACCTTAATCATGCTCAAACTAAAGTAGTGCACTTCTCCACTGTTGTCTTCATGTGTCGAACTCATTCCTTGTTCCTCAAAGTCTGACCTACTGGAACTCATCAAATTCTTGAATTGAATTTCATCACTTGTTCCTCCCCTGAATTAAAATCTTGTTAGGAAGAATTGGCAAATGCAACAGATTTTAACAGAAACTAGAAACTTCCAAGGCTTCAACGTTGCTAATTACCTTTTGATTTTATTATTCTTTTTGAGAGAGGACACGCAAACCATCCTAAACTCAAAAAAGCCGCAACAACTGCAATTGGAATAACCGTGTGGAATATAACCTTTGCTTTATCGCTTCCTCTCTTTCCTGCTCATTCAATAATTGTTAGAATTTGTGAGTGTCTGATCCAATTATAGTACAAGGATAAACCATTAAGTATAAAGCATCATCTTCAGAACATATTAGTGGAATCAAAGAAGATCTCATGTCTGCCTTTTTCATTTTTTATCGTTAATTTCGAACTACTAGTTAATACTAAGTACTAACTTTCTTTTAATGTTTGATAATTGGCTCAAAAGGGAGAACCTTGGTGCAATAGTAATATTGTTATCTTATAACCACGGATTCAACTCCTAGAACAGCTTTTCTCCAAAGTGGGGTAAGGCTCTATGAGTCTTATGCATTGAGTTGCCATTTTTCAATTGGCTAACGTAAGGAACAAGACTTACTTATTGGATTTACAAAAGAAGTTGCAAATGTCCTTTGTGAATTTACCTTCAGAATGTGGCAATGGCTCCGAAGTTTGCTGACAGAAGATATAGTTCTCATACCTAATATTGCAACTAGGAGCCATTATGCGCCACCCAACATTCTGTTGGCAACACTGCTCAGCCTTCTTCATCAACTGAGACAAACAAGAGCCGCACGAACTGCCACTTATATCTCTGGTGCACTGTACCAACCCATATCTATTCTTAGACTCATCTTTCTCCAGAGATCTCCCCGTTTTGAACAGCATATCCGTATTTGAGGCTTCTTTTATCAACTGGTACATCAGAGCTTGCGCATCAATATCTGCTTCAGTAGGTGATGTTCTATTGTTAAGGTTCCACATGAATGCCACTGGATTATTTTGTGCTTGACCGAAGAAGTATTTGTTGGAGTACCGAAGCATGCATTCGTCGTACCAGATGATTGCACCGGCCTTTGATGCGCATTGGGTTCTTATTTCTCGGCTTGCAGTTCTGGTACAGTTTTGGCAAGTGTCAATGGAGACATCACCCCTACAGAGGAAAAGGCCATGGAGTCTTGTAGAAATGCTATCATTGTAGAAGCTGTGAAGGGCAGCTTTTAGATATAAAAAATCCAAGAGGGAAGTTAGTTCAGATTGGAAATTAGCATCGGTTGCTTTATCCAATGGATCTTCACAGATATGGAAGTTGTAGGTTGGCTCAGAATTATTGGGGTTGATTAGCACAAGAGTAATTGAGATCAAAACCAAAGCAAAAGCTCTGCAGTTGTGGAAGAGATACATTGTTACTGCATGGTTTCTATGATAAATTTGCTACTCAGATATCGAAACTTTTCATTGAATAGAGTGCAGAATGAGGGAATATGCCTCTTTCAGCTCAATGGTGTCTTCAAAGGCTATTGTGCAATTGTTTATTGTTTATAGGATACAAATGTCTTCTCGACCATTGCTTCGTATGAAAAATCACTATTATAAGACCTTTTTTTTTTAATTTAATAATAAGACCTTTTTCAAGTGAAACCGCTTGAAGCAGTAGCGCTGGTTACTTTTTTGGGTGTTATTAAGAATTTAGTATTTACTATAAAGGCGAACATTCTTGGATTACGATAAAAATTAAAGTTCAATATCTTAAAAGCTCATTCGGTTGGAGAGTTCCTTTATTTTATTGAACACTTACAGCTAGCACACTTCTTGTTTAGTTACTATGAGCTGCAAGATAGCAACTGATGCTTGTGAATATGACATTTTATCTTTACACAAATGTATAGTGAGGGTAAGCTCACTGAGTCCTAATCCACAGCCACACGAACATATTTATTTATTTTTCTTTTACTAGATCTTGTTGATAAGCCTGGACTATATTCCTGAGGATGTGGTAAGCTTTTGTCATCCATTAAAAGGCAGGTTGCATACACAAAAAATAAAAAATAAAAAATGAAAAAAAGCAAGTTGCAACTAATGAGAAGGCTATGTTTGGATCAGAGGAGAGGGAACAAGTGGGGAATGAAATTTTTAATTTTTCTCATCGCATGAAGAACGAAATACATTTTGGGATAAGAAATTAATATGCAGATACAACTAAAAATTATGGATACAACTCCTACAACCATATCTTGTCAATTGTGAATGATCTATGGCTGGAGCTCCTTACTAGGTGAGAATACAGAAAGCCTTTTTATAGATTAAAAGAATGCAAATCTCAGCAAAGTTTACAAATGTTCCACATTGTTATCGTCTACTATTAATAAAACTTTTCAGCTGATAGTTGCGTTTGAACTGAATGATTTGCTATGAAACTTTACAAAAACGAATAAATAAATAACCATTTCACAAAAAGATCAACCTCATACTAGCTATCGAGGGAAAAAATTACTCTTTGACATGTCATTGATTGAGGATACTGTAGAGTAATTGGTGGATGGACCCGAACTCGATCCCTCTATCACGTTTAACTTCATTCCCATATCGGTGGAAAATGCGGGTTCCCCAGCAGGAAGTGGCAATTCAGCTGAAAGGCTACTGAGATATGAAACAACTTTTGCCATTGAAGGTCTATCATCTGGATTTTCTTGAACACATAACAAGCCGATATGAATGCACTTTATAACTTCACTACGGGAAAAAGAGTCTTTCAGATTAGAGTCCAATATTTCTAACGGTGTTTTATTCCTCCATTGCTTCCAAGCCTGCAATAAATTCTCTAATTAGGTATTTGAATCATTGCTCTTACTTTTGCTTTTAGCTCAGCACAATAAATGATTACATTGATGAGCATCAACGCAATGCAAGGAAATATAAACTCACAATGCTTAAGAGATCATCATAATCATTTGATTCAATAGGTCGTGCATTACGTTTTGCACTAACCACCTCAAGAACTATGACACCAAAACTAAATACATCTGATTTCTCAGAAAATTGTCCATGCATTGCATATTCTAAAGACATATAACCACTTGGAGAAATATTGATATTAGAACCTTATCAAAAGTAAAGATACAATGAAGAAAATTTTCTGGATTGATATTTAATCATATATAGATGTCTATTTGTTTATGCATGAAAATAGGCATCAATTGTCACTTTTGTTATATTAATAATGACATTTGGTTAATTCAACTTAAATATCATAAATATGGTGTGAAGTGAGAGAGGTAAAAGTTGTTAATATCTTTGTAATACTTCGCTGTAACATACTTTTTTCGAGTAAAATTGTTTTTAATATATGCTAAACATTATAGAGTATATGAGAAAGGAAACAATTATGATTAAACTTACGACCACCTTGTCTATAAGATACTTGTAATATGACAATAAAAAGGGCTGAGAAGGATACAGTTTGTTAAAAAAACTCACTATGTTCCAACGATTCTGTTAGTATTTTCTTGCTCTTGATCTATAGCAATTATTCTTGCCATGCCAAAATCTGATATTTTTGGATTTCATGTTGTCATCTAATAATACATTGCTAGGTTTAAGATCTCGATGTATAACTTTCAGCCGTAAATGTTCATGTAGGTAATGAATTCCTCGTGCAATCCCTTCTATGATTTTGTAACGCTCAATCCAATATAATACCCTTTGTCTTTTGGGATCTACAAATCCATCATAAACCACTTGGGTAAGAAAGTATGTATGAGGAAAAAAATTCCCTCTTAAGTTGAATGAAATTTATAAACAGGGGACTGTACTTCTCAAATCAAATATGCTAAACTTCAATGAAAAGAGAAGGCAAGACAGGAAATTCCTTACCAAATAAAAAGTAGTCAAGACTTTGTTGGGCACATATTCATAGATAAGCATTTTTTCTTGTTCTTCCAAGCAAAATCCTAGTAAAGCCACCAGATTTCTGTGTTGAAGTTTGGCTATTAACAAAATTTCATTTTTAAATTCTGTTGAACCTTGTCCTAACTTCGTGAAAGTTTCTTTACAGCAATTTGTCGTCCATCCAAAAGAACACCCTAAAAGCATAACACTTTGGTTAACCATGACAAGAAAACAGGCATAAATGTTAAATTATAGTTTCTATCCTCTAGGGGTTACCTTGTAGACAACACCAAATCCGCCTTTGCCTATCTTATTCTCCTGTGAAAACCTGTTTGTAGCAGCTTCAATTGTAGCCAAATTGAATTGTAATGACTCTAAAGTGTCAACTTCATCGCCAACTGAACCAATAACCAAATATTTAAAGTAAGCATGCAAAAAATCACCAATAATCTACCTTAAAAAGCAAATGAAAATGGAATTGAATTTTTTTTAAATACGTACAATTTTCTCTTAGAATTGTCCTACGTCTCTTCCTCGATCTTCTACGTATGTAATAGCAGCCAAAACATAGGAGAATTACCAAAACAAAAGCCAGGGCAACAATGATGACTGTTACTCCTGATCCAATTTTCTTATTGCCTGCACAATGATATTTGGGGCAAGTAAGTTGAAAAACTTCAAGAAAGTATACTCTCAATTTGGTTTACAGTAAAATAGTACCAGACAAATAAGTCTTTTAAGAGAAGAATATCTTTCATGGTCCCTTATAATTAAATAAGATAAATGGATCCTTAATGATTTTTGGATCTATTTGGGTAGATGATCCTTAATGATTTGCAAAAATTGGCCAAACTTTGATTCCTAATAAAAATACGAAAAAGACAAATATTAAAATATTGAATAGATAAGGGAATAAAAAGTATGAGTTACATCATTCCAGCGACTTATTTAATTACCTTTCATTCTATTAGTCTAACAATGCCTTTGGATAACACAAGTAACGAGAGGAAGGGAAGGGAACTCTTTCACTTATTTGGGAGTTTAATGATAGATAAAAAGGAAAGAAAAACTCATAGAAATTCCCTTTCTCCTCAAAAATTGCAGCGAATGGAGTAAATGTAGAACTTTATTAAGCTATTAACTATAATTATTTCATTTATTATCTATTATCTAATTTCCAGACACAGATAGTAAATTTCCATTCCACTTCCTTTATTATCATTCAAACAACCAACCAAGAACTTTGCTCCTTTAGGCATCTTCCTCTACTTCCTCGATCGGTTTTTAAAAATCTCGGATCAAAATTGACTAATCCTAATATATTATCCTAATGTATATTATTGAAGAAAAATATAGGCATAAGCATAATCCACGCATAAGCTTTTATATCTACAATTTACTTTGTAAAAAAAAAAAAAAGACTCTGGCATTTAATTAAAAAAAAAAACTATCCATCGTTTCAGTACATTACTTGAAGAAGATGACGATGCTGTCCCAGCCAGAGTGTAAAACTGGTACATGTCGTATCTGACAACACACGACGCAAGCATAGCAGCCGCGCCTTGTTGGCCGCTGCAGCACGCGGGAAGGGTTCCGATGGCATTTCTCAAACACGTCTCACACTGAGTGCTCGTTAAGTCGGTGGTGCACTGCCCCAACGCATACACAGTCTTATCAGAAGACCCACCTACCTGCACTTCCCCCGTCGCAAACTTCTTCGCCGACACCGAATTCGCCGCCTCCGTCGCCACCTCATCCAACAACCCATACAGCGATTCGTTGAACCGTTGAAAGTCAACGCCGGAGACGTTATTCCCGTCCCGCGGGTTCAAAACGGGGACGGTGCTGTATGACTTGAAGTACTTGGTCGTGTAACGCAACAAACACTCCTGGTACCAGATCACGGCCTCTGTTTGGTTTGGGCAGTGGCTCACGATGTCTTTGGCGGCGGTGGTGACACAGTTTTGGCAGAGGGTGGTGTTGATGTCGCCGCGGCAGAGGAAGAGGCCGTTGACGGCTTCGGTTGTTCCGAAACCCATGATGGTCATGTAGTAACCGCTTTGCTGTTGGGAGGCGTTGGTGGTGAGAGAGTAGAGCAGGACATTCAGATTTCGGCCTACTATGCTGCCCGGTGCGTATGTGTTGGTGTTGTTGCAGTATGAGCCGACGTATGTTGGAGCTGCTTGTGTGTCCAAGATTAGGAACCCAGACAGGGAGACAAGTGCGTACAAGGTTGCCCATCGTTTTGAGGTACCCATCTTTGGACCTTGATCATCAATTTCTCCAATGTTATTGTGTTGTGGGTGGAAGATGCAAAAAAGATATATGACTCTGATACTTTAATTATGGAAGAGAAATTAGGTGCGAACGCAGCCGAGTGAGGAAAATGATTTTTTTGTTGGATATAAACTCCGTCAAAGGCGGAAAACAGAAGAGATTAATCATGTACAGTCATTTACATGTACAAAAATGTTATTTAAATAACACCACTTATGTACTTTCACACAACAGTTATTTGTAACATAAAGCAATTTTCTTTTATCATTTATTCAGTTCTTGTATAGGTGTATCTTGTATGCTAGATGGGAGCGTGACAATAATTAATATATTATTAGCTCCAGATAAGAATTTTGTTGTTCTACATTTCGTGGGGATTTAAGGGAAGTGTGAACAAAGATGCATTGCCCTTAAGAACGTTGAAGCCTTTCACCTTTTAGTTTGTACGATTAGGTGAGCAATCACATCAAAGTCAACCCGTGGCGGCAGAGAAAATGGGGAATATTTTATTTCAAATCAGTTAGAAGGAAAGTTCAATCAAAACGGTCGAGCCTCTCGTTTGCTTGAAACATCATTTTTTGTTAAGCTTTGGTTTCAAAAAAAATTTACCGGAATCACACTTCTTGGGCTTGCCATTTGCCAGGCTTTTATATATATATTTTTAAAAAATTTCATAATTTATTGATAAAAAATAAGAATATATATAAAAAAAAAAAAAGTAAAAAATATATACACTTACCAATATAATATTACTTATAGTTGATATTATTTACTCAAAGTTAAAACTTAAAAATAAAACAATGTCATAACTCACAAATAACACTATTAACAATAACATTTTTTAATCAAAGTTAGTGTATAATTGTTATGAATCTTGAAAAATTGGGCATACATAAATAAAAAATATTTTAAAATATATTTTTTTAAAAAATTCATCAAAACATTAAAAAATATTTTTTTAAATTTTTTTTTATTTTTGATGGGCGCCCTCCACCCCGCCTAAAATGGGCGCTGATATTCAGCATTTTATTTTGCGGGCAAGAGCCCTCATTTTTGGTGGGCTTTTGGGTGGCAGTTTTTGCATTCCCTAAGTTCAATCCACAGGGTTTTTAAAAGAAAAAACAAAAAAATGATTATTTATGGATATGCATTATTGTTGTTCATATTATTGATGAATATATACTGATTTATAATAAAAGCAATACGTGATACAGTGTCACGTGTTTAATGTATGATTCTTACACATAATACGTGATACAGTTTCATGTAAAGCATAATACGTCTAGAGTCCCACATATTATGCAATCATAATACGTGGCAAGTGTTACATATTATGGTGCAAGTTTCATAAAACAACCCTAGCAAAGGTCTCTTCGATAAATATTGTTATTCTCAGTCATCCTAAATTTTCCTGTTCCTAAAATATCTTTTACTTTTTCTCTAAATTTTTCTTTCTTTCACCCTTTCTCTCAACTTTTATCCCCCACCTTTTATAGCACAGGCCCTATACAATACGTAAAAGGTCTCACGTATTATGAAGCATAATATGTGAGACATCCCACATATTATGTGCATTCTAAACCTCAATAATACGTAACACGTGTCACGTATTATGCTTTACGTGAAAATGTGTCACGTATTGTGTGTAAAAGCTGTGCATGAAATATGAGATAATGTATCACATATTGCTTTTGTTACAAATCTGTGTATATTTGTTAATAATATGAGCAGTAATATATATCGGAAATAATCAATTTTTTTTCTTTGCTGAAAAAAACCCTCAATTCACAACGCTCTAATAAACCTATTTTGATTGGAAGCATTTGAATCATAATTGGGTCCTCAACATACTTACGAAACCAACTCACACATGACACATGATGGGGCATCCTCAAAGTCAAAGCATTGGCAACCTCTTACATGTAATTAATGTAATTAAGTTGCCATAGCCGAACTCTTCAACATGATCGATAGTGATTTGATTTGCTTGGGGAGAATTAGAAGTTTGTCATTGTGGGTTGGTGTGAGTTTGATGGCTCCGGATAAGTTGGTCACTATGGGGGTAACGTAATCTCACTTCTATACAATATAACCGTAGATTAGCAAAGTGAGATTGTGTTCTTATTATGACAGTTCCTGGATTACTTTGTTAAGAGGCCTGCATTTTAATTTTTGCATTGAGTTCCCTCCCTTTGCACATGAGTGAAACGAAAACACCTAGAGTGAGACGTCGACGAGATGGAGTTGATGATGAAGAGATGCCTGCCAATGGGAGAAGAGACCGCCCTTTGTGCTTCCTTGAGAGACGTCACACATTCTCTTTACCCATTTTACCCACCACGCTCCACCCCACCAACATGAGCCCCAACATCATCTTCTCCTCCTTGCTTCTCCTTCCCTCATTGCATTGTCCTCCCCTTTTGCATCCCATCCGTGCCCCTTACTCCCCCATTGTGCAGCAAATCACGTGTAAGAGATCCAGAAGTAACTTAAAAAAAAGAGAGAAAAAATTGGGTAGTACTACAGAGCAATGAAAACAGTAAGTTGGCAGCCACATCTAAGAAAATTACTTTAATCATACAATTACTATGTTTTAAGAATTAATCTATAAAGCGTGTTTGGAAAAATAATTATGGTAAATGGCATATGAGTTGAAAAAGTGACGGAGAAAGACCAAGAAAAGCTCAAGTTTATATCACGTTTCCATGAATTCTTGCTCTAATGTCCTCTTTTAATTTGCTCTTAACAAAGAAAAAAAAGGTTCCTGCACCATTTCTTGCATCCTCTGTTCTATTTTTTCCAATAGGATGGGTGGAAGGGGGCAAAAGATGAGTGTGGTGTTTGTGAAGGGGTGGAGGGCAAATAGGGAGTCAGGGGAAGACGAGGTTGTGCGCCATGTGAGGTGTGCGAGCTGAGTTGGGAAAAATGAATGGCTATTAGAATTAAAAAAATAAAAAATCAGAAGAGGTTGATGCATATTGAACTACTGATCTGTCGTCTACTAAATTCCAGCTACACATGCTTTAGAGTTGATTGTTAATGGCGTTCAGTTTCTTTGCAAATGGAAAGGTTGTGGTCCTATTTAGCAAATACTTTTCAAAAGGAAGGGGGGGCTATTTGCAATTCCTAACGGTGTGACCAACGTTGGTCCAACACTTGGTTGGGACCAAGGGATCCCTGCCCGAGTTTGATTGCAATAGTGGTTTGACACTGCTGTGACTTCTGATCACGGGAGCACTTACCTAAGGAATGGGCCCGATTTGTGAAAAAATAAAAGGAAGATATTAGTTAGGTGTCGCCCACCCGGGTTAACCCTTCAACTTGCAAATATATAAAATCAAAACTATAATATTTAAAATTATTTTAATTCTCGAATCAGATTAAAAACTTATCAATTTTCGACTGGGAATCTATAAATCTATTATCTCATACAGATGGCGACGAAAATTGCTGCCTTGACAAGGGAAATATATATATTGTCTTGTGGAACATACAGTAGCTAAGAAAAATCACCAACCACATCAATTCCGGGCAGATCAAGAAAAATGAAGAAAGGATCGAGATCAGACTGGATCAAAGTTCAAATCTTTTACTTACCGACTTTTTGAACAGACACAACCAACAAGTATCGCTAGGGTCTGCTTGACCGGGGTGAAAAATATTGAGCAGAATCCATCTCCAACGACGACATTATATATTATTTCATTTTACATCCCACTTGGCCACTACTGACATGACCTAGATGTGCTTATCAACAGTGGATTTCCGCGTCAACATATATTACTCTCTCGCTTATAAAATATGTCATAAATACAAATATTAAAACAAATAAATAATATGATAATAGGATTTTTTTTAATGTAAAATAATAACATATGTAGTAATATATTTTAATGGTCATTATTATCGAACATATTAAATGATTGAAAATGAAATATTATACTAATAGTTATTAATTAGTCAAAAATACTATTGAAATAAAAGAAAATTTATTTTATTAAAATATGAAATTAATAAATATTTTAAAGATAATTTTGTTTGAAATGGAAAGATATTCTGATACAATAATCGGTATAGGTGAGAATGAGAGCTAAGGTGTGCTCGGAGTCGGTGGTGCACGGTTGATCAACTCTCCTGTATCCTGCCAGTCCTCAAGTAAACTTCCAAGTAATAGTGGTAATTCTAATTCTAATTTTATTATGTAATCGTATGATTCAAAATTTGAAAATAATAAAATGTTAATATAATAATAATTTTTGTATTATAGTAATATTTTTATGATTGCTTTTCATAAAATTATTTATATGTTATATGTAAATTAATAAATTAGAATATAGAAAGTTTTTATTTTTTTTACACTAATATAAATTATAATTATTTTTTATTTAATGAGAAGAGAGATATTTATTGATATTTTGGAATTGATAATTTATAGTGTGTATAGATTAGGAACTAAAAGGTTTTTTTTGTAATTTTATAAAATTGGGATTGTGGTGTTCAATTTTAGTTCCATTACCCAATTCTAGATGCTAACGGGACGTGACATGATCTGAGTTTGGTTTGCGATCTCATTATTATGATTAAATTTATACTTTTTCTTTGAAATTATTATTTATTTTAGTATTTAAAATTATATAGATGAGTTACTTTGATCCCTAAATTTAAAATATAATTAATTAATATCTAATCTCGTGAATTACGTTAATCTTCGCTTAGTTTCATTTCTTTATTATCGTCCCATGAATTGAAGGGATTTTTAAGATCATGATAATTTAAAATAGTCAAAAGACTGGGGTCACTACAACATTTTTTCTTAAGGCAACAGTTAATTTTGGGAACACTTGAGAAGTGTGGCTAAAACGTTAATAGTCAACACTTCATAGGGATGACGCTTGAGGAGGTTATGGGCAATACTTTTTATCCCGCGCTTGAAAAATGTAGGCTTTAATACAATAGAGCACATTTATATAGACTATATCATCCGTAAATAGGCAACATTATTTTGATAATATCCCACACTTTATAAGTGTTCCGTCTTAGAATTCATTCACTCTTCCACCCTGTTTGCCCTCACAACACACAGGAACAGCTCCAATGGCGCTTCTCAAGCACATCACACAATCAAAAGCGGACAAGTCCGGAGTGCACTAAGCTAGTCCGTACAGCGTCCTTGACCCCCGAACTTCCTCTCTTGCGTGACGAGCTTCTTCTGTGTCAGGGAATTCGCAGCTTCAACCGCTATATCATTCAACATGCTCGCCAATGTTTCCTTTCACATAAAGGCTACCTATGTTTTCGCTATCTACAGAGTTCACAGAAGGGATGATGCTATTCAAATATGTGTTGTTGGAGTAACGTAGCATGCACGCGTCGAACCAGACGATGGACTCTGTTTTGTTGGGGCAGAGGCGGGATGCCTCTTTGACCGCGGCCGCCACGCAGGCTTGGCAGACGGCGGCGGTGACGTCGCCGCGCAGAGAAAGAGTCCGGTGACGGCGTCGGGAGTTGGCGTGCCAGTGGCGGTTCGGTAGAAACCGTCGTGGAGGGAAGCGTTGGAGATGAGGTGGGAGAGGAGGACATTCAGACTGGTGAGTGTGGTAAGGGTAGCGTTGTTGGAACAGACATGATCGAAGTACGTGGGTGGTGCTTCGTTTGCAATGGTATGCGGTGCCCCAAACACAGGAAGAAGGACGAGAATAAACATGATGTCCTTGGCCGTCATTAGCCTCTCGTGTAATTTTTCTTATTCTTTTCAGTTCTGGAATTTTTTGCAGGAATTTCTAGGTTAGTGTGTTGCATCTTTGAAAAATGTCGAAAAATAAGATAAATCTAACACTTATCGGTGTAGCAAATGTTAACACAAGTCAACACATGAAACGACGCAAGTCAACAAGTATACAAAAGCGACTTTTCTTCATGGGTGTAACGTGATAAACAACGAGGTCAAGCATATCGCAGTTTGGATTTTTTTTTATGCTGCAAGATTCAATGGAATGGATCACAACTCACAAGCTTCGTTTGGTCAGTGGGCAGAGAATGGTGAAACACTGAGTTAGCTGTCGTAGGCCGAAGGAAGTAGGGGTTTACTTTTGGGTGCTTCTAGGGTGCATGAAGCCTTGCACAAGGAATAGTGTGGTATGGACGTGTCATCGTGATGTGAAGACGCGTGGCAACAATATGAAGGCCTGTGGTGATAGGTGGGGCTATGTCATACGTGTTTTGTTGTTCTAATCTTTTCTTTAGTTTCAGTTTACCCTCTTTTGTTTTCGAAAAATGACAAGGTTAAAAAGGGAATTATAAATCCCTTCATATTGAATCTCACTAAAAAAATTGGCAAGTTCCGAGATGCACTCCAATTCGAAGGTCCACCATGGACGAGCACCGTCCCGTCCAGCGTAGATGCGTTGAATGAGTTCACAATGAATGAGTTCTTCCTAATACCTTTTATTTCCTAATAGTCGAAGAGGGTTCTCACGTTGTGTGCACAGATTTTGTTGATTAAAGTGTTTAAAGTAATCCTGCAAACATATTAACGATAATAGGATTCCTTTCTGCATATCTTCATAGGATGTGTTTCATGCCCCATTTTGAACTTCTTTTAGTTCCAGTCATAGGCCCCTCGTCTGATGGAATACATCGAAGAGCTTACGGCGCTGCTATGTTGCGGTGTTAGAATGGTAGACGGTGGTGGAGCCATCGGTTGGAACTACTCTGTTGATTTTTTATTAAATTTTTTTTTTGGTATGTTGCTATAGCTAGCATGTATGATGGTCTCATTGAATTTCTTGTGTCTGGAGCTAACTTTATTTTACTTATAGTGCCAGAACTTGAAGCAGTTCAAAAGAAAAAGATATTGAATTTACTACCTGTAAAGGTAGTTCAAGTCCCCAGTTGGATTAACAAATCACAACACTCCATACCTCAAAACGCTCACAAGCAAGGGACGGTTCCGTGAAAGAAGAGGCCCTTGTGGTAGAAAAAACAGGGTCTTCACAGTATGCTTTGCATGGTGGAGAGATTTTCCGGTGATGGTGTACTTGGGGGCGACGACGTGGTGGAGAAGGTGGCGGCAGGGGTTGCTATATGGGGCCAAACCAGATCCGTCCTTTTTAGTTGGATTTGAGATCTAGTGACCCATCATTGTTAGCTGAAGCAAAATACCATTCCTTCCTCGACTGCAAGGACGAACCAGCTTGGCCGTTTGTTAGTTGCAGATTCCAATTGGAGACATGACTAATTTAGGCATGGGTGTTTTAAGCATAAATCACACTAATAAATGTGAATTACGTTTTCTATTTCATGATGATGTGACAGCTAGGATTCAACGGATCCGATCAACTCCTACATGTGTCTACACTTGAACGGGACACAGAATTGCTGAACCATTCCTTTCAGATTGTGCGCTGCATCCTAGAACACACCTTACTTTTGATGGAAGAGAAAACAGAGTGTGGATAGGGTCCTTTTTTACTCAAATAAAAAAAAAAAAAACGTTACAAACTTCTTTCATTTTCTAGCTGTTTACATATATATCATTTTATTAAAATAGCAGTCAATTTAAAATGATTTCTTTACATTTCAAATTTTTGGTGCTGAAATAATATTGAAGTTCATTAAAATCGACTTTTGTTGTTAATTTTCCGACAAAAGCCATATAATGCTAATCATGTCTAATTATAGCTAAAGTCAATTGCAGACTTTTTGTAGTGATATGACCTTTGTTGAGAAAGTTAGTAGAACAAAAGCTGATTTGACTACTTCAATGTTATTTTAATGCAAAAAATTTGATACGTAAGGAAATCGTTTTCAATCAATTTTATTAAAAAATAAAGAGAACATATATGTAAATAATTATAAAACAGGAGAAGCATGTAACATCTCTGTTTTTTTTTTTAATTTGAGTGAAAAAACCGTGGAAGTAGTGTAGCTTAGCAGGCCGAAAACGAGGAAAACTTTCCCAGATAAATTTCGATGGCTAAACAACTTGTATCATTGCACTGGACCTAATTTTACGTTTAACTAAATTGGTTTTTTCTTTCCAAAAGCTAATGCTACACCCGCAGTAAAAGATGCAGTTTTATCATCACCGTTAATTATTACACTGCTGGAATTGCAGTTATCAACTTATCATTGAAAATTGCTGCTTATTGATCTATTTTAACATTAGGACATGAAAATAAATATTTGATGGAGTCAAAATTATGTCATGTAAAAATTCAAACGTGTTTGGTTGACCAACACTTATGATGTTTTTTTTTGGTCTGGACCAACACTTATGCTTGTCCCAGGCCGAAACCATTTCTATCCTATTAAGATTTTATAGAAAAATCTGTGTATTGAGTGGCCCAATCGAGCAAAATGTTGACATAGCAAACACCGGCGCAAGTGACCTTTGACCCAGAAAACCCAAGTGAACTAACCCAAATTACCTAACCAGAAAATGGGTATCGCCCCAACCCTTGTCAACCTCGACCCAAAAAAAAAAAACCCTTATCAATTGTTAGTCTGCATTAAGAGTGCACAGGAGATGAGGTTGACAAATCATAATCAAATTTTGAATTTAGGTCATTTTTAAAACCCAAATCTAACCCGATACCAGGATAATAAGGGTCGGCAGGAAAGGACTTTCAATAACCTATAAAGATTTTGACATTATACAATAGTAAAGTTATAAAATTTTACAAGTAAAAAATAAAATTCAAAAGATATTTTGAGATACATATTTCAAAATAAATCATTTTACTATAAAAATAATATCAAGTTATACAAAATGTATTAATTTAAACATAAATTCTAATAATTTAACAGCTATTATAAAAAATATATAACTATAAAAGAAATTTTCACTTTCATTCCTAGAAAACCCAAAGTGTAACTTGCTAAAAATTACACTGGGTCAAATCTAAGGCAGAGGTAATATGCTTTGGGCTAAGACGGTTGAAGGGCGGGTTTTGAACACCCCTGGTCTGCATCTCCCTATAGCACAACTTGCACAGTGCACACTGTACCATGGAATTGTAATTTTTTTTTCTATAAATTGATGGCTAAAACTCCACTAAGAGTAGTTGAGTGTGATTTCAAGCAACACAAGAATAACATATAGACAATGCAGCCAATAACACACGCTATATGTGCCTCTACTAGCCTCCAGTTGTCACATTATTTGTTCGCTAATCAGACTAGAGCTTCATGGATTTGTAATAAAGTGGTGGATTTCATGGTCATTGGTTCGTTCCCTTTTAAGCTTGCGAGTGGAGACTTGGTAATGAATAAGGGATTGACTTGAACATGGAAGTTACAAATGAAAACCATGAAATTTGAAGTTTTAGATAAGGAACTCACCTCTGCTCATTCTTTTCAATTAAATAAAGGGGTAAAACATGTATAACATGATTAATGAGTTATATTGAAATGTAAAAATAACCTATATTTTGGACAAAAAAAAAACTCAAAAATTATTTATATTAAGAAATGAAGGGAACACAAGAGTAACAAATGAAATAATAAGATTTTTAAGATATCGTGCAAATCATTTCATTTTACCCCATTGTACTATATTTGAATTTATTTTTAAAATATCTAAACAATGAAATCTAATATCATTCCATTGCATTTCACTTTATTCCACAACTTTTTTTAATCTAAAGGTAGCTCAAAGAAAGGAAAAAGAATTTATTAATGTTATTTAGAAGTTATATTGTAAACGAGTAGAAAGGAGCAATTATATTATTTTGAAGTTATAAGTTTTAGTTTTACAATCCAACTGGGAACAAAAATTGGCCTTTAGAAAAAGAAGGAACAGCTCCTTTCCTTTTCAATGTGAATTTAAACATTTTAAACAAAAAAAAAAATTGGGAACTTTTCATCGATCGTTTTCTTTTAATTTCTGTTATATCTATCATCCATTATCCAAGGGTGAGTTCAATTCACTGTTATTTTGCAAACATGTGGAACGTTTGTTTCCTTAGCACCTAATGCAATGAATCATGCCTGGTGATAAGTGTTCCTGATGCTTTGTCGTGCGGTGGATCTGACAGGAGCTAAAGAGCTAAGCTGTCTGTGTGACCTATGACGGTATGGGTGATGACTGATGATGAATGAAGAAGGTGAAAGAGGAAGAGGGTGGTGATTCGTGTGCGTCACTATTAAAGGGTTTACAAATGTTCTACAAGTCATCTCAACCTTAATTCTATAATGAATGGTTGAAATTAAAGGAGTGTGGTACTCCCAACTTTGTAAGGTGTACTGTAGCCTTCGCCCATGATTCGAATATACGTTTTAGCTTGGATGATTGGATTGCCATTATGACTCCTGAATGACATTGAGATGACAAGTCAAAACCACAGTTTACAAAATTGATTCTTGTAGTCATTTTCGGTTTAGTCATTAGTGGAAGGAAGAAAAGTGATTCAGAAAAATGGTAGAAGAGTTATGTAATTTGTATTCATAATATTGAATATAATATTACAATATCTCATTTATTATTAAATGAGATATAAGCTCCTTAAATGGATTCAACAACGTCAAATAGTGATTAAGAAGTAAGTTGTGTCACACACATTATAAGTATAAATAACATTTTAACTGAATAAATATCTTCATGTGTAGATAAAGATTGGTTGGTTAACAATGAGTCAATTTTGATGGCTCAAGTGTCAATATCAGTAGAGCAGGGCAGTACTATGTTGCATGATCAGCAAAATGTGTGGTGTTTCTTCTCGACTCGAGTTGGGAAGCTGTCACTAATCATGTTATCTTCAGCTGGAGTGCCAAGAAAAGGCAAACCACCTTTCAAAATGTTTTTGTTTTTCTTGGGTGAATTATGAATGAATAAACTTTCCAAATCCCTCTAGAATTGGCAATAAATTAGCGTAAAAAGTCTCACCTAATATTGATTATCATCTAACTATTGCATGTGCCAGATTTTGGACGCTAACATATTTCAAATATGAAGAAAAAGTGGGAAGGCATGGCCATGACCTGAAATATAGACGACAAAATACTAAATAAACTAGTCTTTACCTTGTTCGCTACTTTTAAAAAAGTAATGTCTCTTTCTAGGGCAATCCTATGGACAACAAAATCTTAATTCTAAACTTGCTCTAGAATATTATGCAAAATTTACATCTTGGTAGTGTGGTGCCAGTGCCACTCGCCTCATATACCAGATATATGGCCCCTACATGACCAGCAATATTATTTCCACATTGAAAAATAACTAACTACAATACAATCTTGATGTTCCAAGATTTCAAAATACGGTCATACGAAGTAAACTAGCTAAGTCTTAACTACATACACAAAGATACTTGTATCTATTAAAACTTACAATATTCTAAGCATTCAAGCTTATCGAGGATCAATTTCACTAACAGACATCTCATTGACAGACACTGGTATTGACGTTGTTATAGATTGATCAAATTGTAGCTCTTTAGGCATATTTGGATCAGTTCCACTATGGATGAAAAATGCAGGCTGCTTGGGCGTTGGTAGAGTAACAGTTTGACTGTCTAGCATAAGGACTATTGTTGCCATTGTAGGTCTATCATCTGGGTCTTCTTGGACACACAACAAACCAATATGTATGCTTCTCATAACTTCGTTTGGAGTACAGGATTCTCTTAATATGGGGTCCATCAGTTCCAAGGGCGTTCCATCCTTCCAAAGTTCCCAAGCCTACATCAAAATTTCATGAAGTGTACTTGTTATGATGTGAGCACCATATATTTTCTCTTTTCATTAGAAGCGAATATGCATGACTGGGATAAATTAACCAAAGGAAGCCAAATATTTGTTCTACTCACATAGCTCAATAGATCATTTGCACCGTCTGTTTGATAGAAAGAACTATTCTTCTTGCCACTTATTATCTCCATTACAAGGACTCCAAACTATACACATCAGATTTAACAGAGAACTCTCCATACATTGCATACTCAGGAGACATGTCAGCCACTAAAAAGTTAAACCCATCAATACATTAGTGTTATGAAAGAGCTAAAGGAACAAAGAATACAGAACTCTAGAATAAGGGAGATGATGTTTTAAATTTGTCTGATTGAAATTGTATATGATATTCTGAAATAATTTTTCCTGGTAGATTGTTTTGAATTAGACAATGATTTCATAAACATAAATGCTAAAAAAAAAAGATGATTTTGGAATACTTACTAAGTCCCTACAATTCTACTAGTGTTTCCTCGAGTTTGTTCTACTCCAAATATTCTTGCCATGCCAAAAGTGATATTTTTGGATTCATGTCTCCATCCAACAATATGTTGCTCGCTTGAGATCACGATGTATAATTCTAAGTCTAAAATCTTCATGAAGGTATTGAATGCCTCAGCAATGCCTCCAATAATCTTGTGACGCCTTGTCCAATCCAACTCCCTTTGCTTCTCTGATCTACACATCAAACAAAATATTCCAGTCATAAGAAAAATGTCATCTAAAAGTGAAGTAATTTACATGAAACATGAAAATACCTTAGAGCATAACATGTGTTGTGATTTTATCTTGGCTATTGTTTGGCCAATGAACACTCAACTTTTAAATATCAGTTATGCATAGCTTCCTCTAGTTAACAACACAAAAACAGAACAGGGCAAAAATCGAAAAATTGAAATCAAAGCAGGCATGTAAACCGCAAATGAATAGAATCAGATAAGATTATCCTACCAAAAAGAATATAGTCCAGACTTTTGTTGGGCACAAATTCATAAACAAGTATCCTTTCTTCCCCTTGCAAGCAAAATCCCATAAGCCTCACTAAATTTCTGTGTTGAAGCTTAGCAACCACCACCACTTCATTCTTAAATTCCTCTCCACCTTGTCCAGAGCTTTTGGAGAGTCTCTTGACAGCTATTTCTTGTCCACTTGGAAGAGTGCCCTGAATTTTTCACACAAAAAATCACATGTAATGTGCAGCTTGGTCCAATTTGCACCTTACAAAGAAGCAAAAAGGTATACTAACTTAAAAATAAAACAATGTCATAACTCACAAATAACACTATTAACAATAACATTTTTTAATCAAAGTTAGTGTATAATTGTTATGAATCTTGAAAAATTGGGTATACATAAATAAAAAATATTTTTTAAAATATATTTTTTTTAAAAAATTCATCAAAACATTAAAAAATATTTTTTTAAATTTTTTTTTATTTTTTGATGGGCTTACCCTAAACCGCCTAAAATGGGCCAGCTAATTTTCAGCCCATTTTATTTGGCGGGCAACCGCCCCGCCTCATTTTTGGTGGGCTTTTGACCCGGCCCCCGTTTGACATCCCTAAGTTCAATCCAGGGGTTTTTTAACAAAGAAAAAACAAAAAAATGATTATTTATGGATATGCATTATTGTTGTTCATATTATTGATGAATATATACTGATTTATAATAAAAGCAATACGTGATACAGTGTCACGTGTTTAATGTATGATTCTTACACATAATACGTGATACAGTTTCATGTAAAGCATAATACGTCTAGAGTCCCACATATTATGCAATCATAATACGTGGCACAGTGTCACATATTATGGTGCGCAGCCTTCATAAAACAACCCTAGCAAAGGTCTCTTCGATAAATATTGTTATTCTCATAATCCTAAATTTTTTCCTGTTCCTAAAATATCTTTTACTTTTTCTCTAAATTTTTCTTTCTTTCACCCTTTCTCTCAACTTTTTATCCCCCACCTTTTATAGCACAGGCCCTATACAATACGTAAAAGGTCTCACGTTATGAAGCATAATATGAGCATCACATATATGTGCATTTAAACCTCAATAATACGTAACAGTGTCACGTATTATGCTTTACGTGAAAATGTGTCACGTATTGTGTGTAAAAGCTGCATGAAATATGAGATAATGTATCACATATTGCTTTTGTTACAAATCTGTGTATATTTGTTAATAATATGAGCAGTAATATATATCGGAAATAATCATTTTTTTTTCTTTGCTGAAAAAAACCCTCAATTCACAACGCTCTAATAAACCTATTTTGATTGGAAGCATTTGAATCATAATTGGGTCCTCAACATACTTACGAAACCAACTCACACATGACACATGATGGGGCATCCTCAAAGTCAAAGCATTGGCAACCTCTTACATGTAATTAATGTAATTAAGTTGCCATAGCCGAACTCTTCAACATGATCGATAGTGATTTGATTTGCTTGGGGAGAATTAGAAGTTTGTCATTGTGGGTTGGTGTGAGTTTGATGGCTCCGGATAAGTTGGTCCCTCATGTAGGGGTAACGTAATCTCACTGGTCTACAATATACAAGGGTAGATTAACAAAGTGAGTATCTTCTCCTTTTATGAGTTTCCTGGGATTACTTTGTTAAAGAGGCCTGCATTTTAATTTTTGCATTGGTAGTCCCCCTTTGCACATGAGTGAAACAGAGACACCTAGAGTGAGACGATCGTCGACAGATGGAGTTGATGATGAAGAGATGCCTGCCGATGGAGAGAGACACAGCCGCCCCTTTGTGCTTCCTTGAGAGACACGTCACACATTCTCTTTACCCATTTTACCCACCACGCTCCACCCCACCAACATGAGCCCCAACATCATCTTCTCCTCCTTGCTTCTCCTTCCCTCATTGCACTGTCCTCCCCTTTTGCATCCCATCCGTGCCCCCTTACTCCCCCATTGTGCAGCAAATCACGTGTAAGATTCAAAGTAACTTAAAAAAAAGAAAAGAGAAAAAAATTGGGTAGTACTAGGAGCAATGAAAACGTTAGTCGGAACAGGCGCCCCCACATCTAAGAAAATTACTTTAATCATACAATTACTATGTTTTAAGAATTAATCTATAAAGCTTGTTTGGAAAAATAATTATAGTAAATGGCATATGAGTTGAAAAAGTGAACGAAAGACCAAGAAAAGCTCAAGTTTATATCACGTTTCCATGAATTCTTGCTCTAATGTCCTCTTTTAATTTGCTCTTAACAAAGAAAAAAAAGGTTCCTGCACCATTTCTTGCATCCTCTGTTCTATTTTTTCCAATAGGATGGGTGGAAGGGGGCAAAAGATGAGTGTGGTGTTTGTGAAGGGGTGGAGGGCAAATAGGGAGTCAGGGGAGACGAGGTTGTGCGCCATGTGAGGTGTGCGAGCTGAGTTGGGAAAAATGAATGGCTATTAGAATTAAAAAAATAAAAAATCAGAAGAGGTTGATGCATATTGAACTACTGATCTGTCGTCTACTAAATTCCAGCTACACATGCTTTAGAGTTGATTGTTAATGGCGTTCAGTTTCTTTGCAAATGGAAAGGTTGTGGTCCTATTTAGCAAATACTTTTCAAAAGCAAGGGGGACTATTTGCAATTCCTAACGGTGTGACCAACGTTGGTCCAACACTTGGTTGGGACCAAGGGATCCCTGCCCGAGTTTGATTGCAATAGTGGTTTGACACTGCTGTGACTTCTGATCACGGGAGCACTTACCTAAGGAATGGGCCCGATTTGTGAAAAAATAAAAGGAAGATATTAGTTAGGTGTCGCCCACCCGGGTTAACCCTTCAACTTGCAAATATATAAAATCAAAACTATAATATCTAAAATTATTTTAATTCTCGAATCAGATTAAAAACTTATCAATTTTCGACTGGGAATCTATAAATCTATTATCTCATACAGATGGCGACGAAAATTGTTGCCTTGACAAGGGAAATATATATATTGTCTTGTGGAACATACAGTAGCTAAGAAAAATCACCAACCACATCAATCCCGGGCAGATCAAGAAAAATGAAGAAAGGATCGAGATCAGACTGGATCAAAGTTCAAATCTTTTACTTACCGACTTTTTTGACTGACACAACCAACAAGTATCGCTAGGGTCTGCTTGACCGGGGTGAAAAATATTGAGCAGAATCCATCTCCAACGACGACATTATATATTATTTCATTTTACATCCCACTTGGCCACTACTGACATGACCTAGATGTGCTTATCAACAGTGGATTTCCCCGTCAACATATATTAATGTCTCGCTTATAAAATATGTCATAAATACAAATATTAAAACAAATGAATAATATGATAATAGGGTTTTTTTTATGTAAAATAATAATATATGTACTAATATATTTTAATGGTCATTATTATTGAACATATTAAATGATTGAAAATGAAATATTATATTAATAGTTATTAATTAGTCAAGAATACTATTGAAATAAAAGAAAATTTACTTTATTAAAATATGAAATTAATAAATATTTTAAAGATAATTTTGTTTGAAATGGAAAGATATTCTGACACAATAATCGGTATAGGTGAGAATGAGAGCTAAGGTGTGCTCGGAGTCGGTGGTGCACGGTTGATCACCTCTGCTGTATCCTGCCAGTCCTCAAGTAAACTTCTAAGTAATAGTGGTAATTCTAATTCTAATTTTATTATGTAATCGTATGATTCAAAATTTGAAAATAATAAAATGTTAATATAATAATAATTTTTGTATTATAGTAATATTTTTATGATTACTTTTCATAAAATTATTTATATGTTATATGTAAATTAATAAATTAGAATATAGAAAGTTTTTATTTTTTTTACACTAATAAAAATTATAATTATTTTTTATTTAATGAGAAGAGAGATATTTATTGATATTTTGAAATTGATAATTTATAGTGCGTATAGATTAGGAACTAAAAGGTTTTTTTTTGTAATTTTATAAAATTGGGATTGTGGTGTTCAATTTTAGTTCCATTACCCAATTCTAGATGCTAACGGGCGTGACATGACCTGAGTTTGGTTTGCGATCTCATTATTATTATTAAATTTATATTTTTTCCTTGAAATTATTATTTATTTTAGTATTTAAAATTGTATAGATGAGTTACTTTCATCCCTAAATTTAAAATTTAATTAATTAATTAATATCTAATCTTGTAATCGTGAATTACGTTAATCTTCGCTTAGTTTCATTTCTTTATTATCGTCCCATGAATTGAAGGGATTTTTAAGATTATGATAATTTAAAACAGTCAAAAGACTGGGGTCACTACAACATTTTTTCTTAAGGCAACACTTAATTTTGGGAACACCTGAGAAGTGTGGCCAAAAACGATAACAGTCAACACTTTCATAGGGATAACGCATATTGGCAACACTTTTTATCCCACGCTTGAAAAAATGTAGGCTTTAATACAATAGAGCACATTTATATAGACTATATCATCCGTAAATAGGCAACATTATTTTGATAATATCCCACACTTTTTAAGTGTTCCGTCTTAGAATTCATTCACTCTTCCGCCCTGTTTGCCATCACAACACACAGGAACAGCTCCAATGGCGCTTCTCAAGCACATCACACAATCAAAAGCGGACAAGTCCGGAGTGCACTGAGCTAGTCCGTACAGCGTCCTTGACCCCCCGAGCTTCCTCTCTTGCGTGGCCAGCTTCTTCTGTGCCAGGGAATTCGCAGCTTCAACCGCTATATCATTCAAAATGCTCGCCAATGTTTCCTTTCACATAAAGGCTACCTATGTTTTCGCTATCTACAGTGGTCACAGAAGGGATGATGCTATTCAAATATGTGTTGTTGGAGTAACGTAGCATGCACGCGTCGAACCAGACGATGGACTCTGTTTTGTTGGGGCAGAGGCGGGATGCCTCTTTGACCGCGGCCGCCACGCAGGCTTGGCAGACGGCGGCGGTGACGTCGCCGCGGCAGAGAAAGAGTCCGGTGACGGCGTCGGGAGTTGGCGTGCCAGTGGCGGTTCGGTAGAAACCGTCGTGGAGGGAAGCGTTGGAGATGAGGTGGGAGAGGAGGACATTCAGACGGGGACTGTGGTAAGGGTAGCGTTGTTGGAACAGACATGATCGAAGTACGTGGGTGGTGCTGCGTTTGCAATGGTATGCGGTGCCCCAAACACAGGAAGAAGGACGAGAATAAACATGATGTCCTTGGCCGTCATTAGCCTCTCGTGTAATTTTTCTTATTCTTTTCAGTTCTGGAATTTTTTGCAGGAATTTCTAGGTTAGTGTGTTGCATCTTTGAAAAATGTCGAAAAATAAGATAAATCTAACACTTATCGGTGTAGCAAATGTTAACACAAGTCAACACATGAAACGACGCAAGTCAACAAGTATACAAAAGCGACTTTTCTTCATGGGTGTAACGTGATAAACAACGAGGTCAAGCATATCGCAGTTTGGATTTTTTTTTATGCTGCAAGATTCAATGGAATGCATCACAACTCACAAGCTTCGTTTGGTCAGTGGGCAGAGAATGGTGAAACACTGAGTTAGCTGTCGTAGGCCGAAGGAAGTAGGGGTTTACTTTTGGGTGCTTCTAGGGTGCATGAAGCCTTGTACAAGGAATAGTGTAGTATGGACGTGTCATCGTGATGTGAAGACGCGTGGCAACAATTTGAAGGCCTGTGGTGGTAGGTGGGGCTATGTCATACGTGTTTTGTTGTTCTAATCTTTTCTTTAGTCTCAGTTTACCCTCTTTTGTTTTCGAAAAATGATAAGGTTAAAAAAGGAATTATAAATCCCTTCATATTGAATCTCACTAAAAATATTGGCAAGTTCCGAGATGCACTCCAATTCGAAGGTCCACCATGGACAAGCACCCTCCCGTCCGGCGTAGATGCGTTGAATGAGTTCACAATGAATGAGTTCTTCCTAATACCTTGTATTCCCTTTTATTTCCTAATAGTCGAAGAGGGTTCTCACGTTGTGCGGACAGAGTTTGTTGATTAAAGTGTTTAAAGTAATCCTGCAAACATATTAACGATAGTAGGATTCCTTTCTGCATATCTTCATAGGATGTGTTTCATGCCCCATTTTGAACTTCTTTTAGTTCCTGTCATAGGCCCCTCGTCTGATGGTAACGGTGGTGGAATACATCGAAGAGCTTACGGCGCTGCTATGTTGCGGTGTTAGAATGGTAGACGGTGGTGGAGCCGTCGGTTGGAACTACTCTGTTGATTTTTTTATTAAGTTTTTTTTTTTGGTATGTTGCTATAGCTAGCATGTATGATGGTCTCATTGAATTTCTTGTGTCTGGAGCTAACTTTATTTTACTTATAGTGCCAGAACTTGAAGCAGTTCAAAAGAAAAAGATATTGAATTTACTACCTGTAAAGGTAGTTCAAGTCCCCAGTTGGATTAACAAATCACAACACTCCATACCTCAAAACGCTCACAAGCAAGGGACGGTTCCGTGAAAGAAGAGGCCCTTGTGGTAGAAAAAACAGGGTCTTCACAGTATGCTTTGCATGGTGGAGAGGTTTTCCGGTGATGGTGTACTTGGGGGCGACGACGTGGTGGAGAAGGTGGCGGCAGGGGTTGCTATATGGGGCCAAACCAGATCCGTCCTTTTTAGTTGGATTTGAGATCTAGTGACCCATCATTGTTAGCTGAAGCAAAATACCATTCCTTCCTCGACTGCAAGGACGAACCAGCTTGGCCGTTTGTTAGTTGCAGATTCCAATTGGAGACATGACTAATTTAGGCATGGGTGTTTTAAGCATAAATCACACTAATAAATGTGAATTACGTTTTCTATTTCATGATGATGTGACAGCTAGGATTCAACGGATCCGATCAACTCCTACATGTGTCTACACTTGAACGGGACACAGAATTGCTGAACCATTCCTTTCAGATTGTGCGCTGCATCCTAGAACACACCTTACTTTTGATGGAAGAGAAAACGAGTGTGGATAGGGTCCTTTTTTACTCAAATAAAATAAAAAAAAAACAGCCGTTACAAACTTCTTTCATTTTCTAGCTGTTTACATATATATCATTTTATTAAAATAGCAGTCAATTTAAAATGATTTCTTTACATTTCAAATTTTTGGTGCTAAAATAATATTGAAGTTGATTCAATCAACTTTTATTTGTTAATTTTCCGAAAAGTCAATATAATGTCTAATCATGTGATCTAATTATAGACTAAAGTCGAATTGCAGACTTTTTGTAGTGATATGACCTTTGTCGAGAAAGTTAGCAGAACAAAAGTCGATTTGACTCAACTTTAATGTTATTTCAGCACAAAAAATTTGATACGTAAGGAAATCGTTTTCAATTGAATTTTATTAAAAAATAAAGAGAACATATATGTAAATAATTGGAAAACAGGAGAAGCATGTAACATCTCCTTTTTATTATTATTTGAGTGAAAAAACCGTGGAAGTAGTGTAGCTTAGCAGGCCGAAAACGAGGAAAACTTTCCCAGATAAATTTCGATGGCTAAACAACTTGTATCATTGCACTGGACCTAATTTTACGTTTAACTAAATTGGTTTTTTCTTTCCAAAAGCTAATGCTACACCCGCAGTAAAAGATGCAGTTTTATCATCACCGTTAATTATTACACTGCTGGAATTGCAGTTATCAACTTATCATTGAAAATTGCTGCTTATCGATCTATTTTAACATTAGGACATGAAAATAAATATTTGATGGAGTCAAAATTATGTCATGTAAAAATTCAAACGTGTTTGGTTGACCAACACTTATGATGTTTTTTTTTGGTCTGGACCAACACTTATGCTTGTCCCAGGCCGAAACCATTTCTATCCTATTAAGATTTTATAGAAAAATCTGTGTATTGAGTGGCCCAATCGAGCAAAATGTTGACATAGCAAACACCGGCGCAAGTGACCTTTGACCCAGAAAACCCAAGTGAACTAACCCAAATTACTTAACCAGAAAATGGGTATCGCCCCACCCCTTGTCAACCTCGACCCAAAAAAAAAAAACCCTTATCAATTGTTAGTCTGCATTAAGAGTGTCCAGGGATGGGTGAGACGGTTAACAAAAAACCCAACTGGAATTTTGAGTTGAGTTATTTTTAAAACTCAAATAACTCGATAACGCAATAAATGGGTAAAGGCAGGCGACCCTTTCAATAACTTATAAAGATTTTGACATTATATATAGTAAAGTTATAAAATTTTACAAATAAAAAATAAAATTCAAAAGATATTTTGAGATACATATTTCAAAATAAACCATTTTACTATAAAAATAATATCAAGTTATACAAAATGTATTAATTTAAACATAAACTCTTATAATTTATCACTAGCTATTATAAAAAATACATAACTATAAAAGAAATTTTCACTTCGGTTGCTGTAACAGAAGTATGACTGAAACTTGGCCCAAAAATTACACTGGGTAAATCTAAAGGGACCTAATATGCTTTGGGTAAGGAGTTGAAAGGCAAAGGATTTTGAAAACCCCTAGTCTGTATCTCCCTATAGCACAACTTGCACAGTGCACACTGTACCATGGAATTGTAATTTTTTTCTTTCTATAAATCGATGGCTAAAACTCCACTAAGAGTAGTTGAGTGTGATTTCAAGCAACACAAGAATAACATAAAGACAATGCAGCCAATAACACACGCTATATGTGCCTCTACTAGCCTCCATTTGTTACATTATTTGTTCGCTAATCAGACTAGAGCTTCATGGATTTGTAATAAAGTGGTGGATTTCATGGTCATTGGTTCGTTCCCTTTTAAGCTTGCTAGTGGAGACTTGGTAATGAATAAGGGATTGACTTGAACATGGAAGTTACAAATGAAAACCATGAAATTTGAAGTTTTAGATAAGGAACTCACCTCTACTCATTCTTTTCAATTAAATAAAGGGGTAAAACAGTTATAACATGGTTAATGAGTTATATTGAAATGTAAAAATAACCTATATTTTGGACAAAAAAAAAACTCAAAAATTATTTATATTAAGAAATGAAGGAAACACAAGAGTAACAAATGAAATAATAAAATTTTTAAGATATCGTACAAATCATTTCATTTTACCCCATTGTACTATATTTGAATTTATTTTTAAAATATCTAAACAATGAAATCTAATATCATTCCATTGCATTTCACTTTACTCCACAACTTTTTGTAATCTAAAGGTAGCTCAAAGAAAGGGAAAAGAAATTATTAATGTTATTTAGAAGTTATATTGTAAACGAGTAGAAAGGAGCAATTATATTATTTTGAAGTTATAAGTTTTAGTTTTACAATCCAACTGGGAACAAAAATTGGCCTTTAGAAAAAGAAGGAACAGCTCCTTTCCTTTTCAATGTGAATTTAAACATTTTAAACAAAAAAAAAAAAATTTGGGAACTTTTCATCGATCGTTTTCTTTTAATTTCTGTTATATCTATCATCCATTATCCAAGGGTGAGTTCAATTCACTGTTATTTTGCAAACATGTGGAACGTTTGTTTCCTTAGCACCTAATGCGATAAATCATGCCTGGTGATAAGTGTTCCTGATGCTTTGTCGTGCGGCCAATGAATGTTAAGACGTACAGAGAATAGCTGGTAAGTGCTAGTGGGAGCATTTTCTCTGGACATTATATTTGTAGCTTACCAATTTTTTAAAGAGTTACCATCCATGGGATGAACTAATATTGATCCAGTTTGGATGAAGCGTGAATTCCATTTAAGTGAGATTCACATCTAATCCAATGGTGAAAGGAATATGAGTCAGTATAGTGTAATGATGGTGACAAATAACATTTTCTTTTTCAAACATTCAATATCTTATATTTGACATTGTTTCTTCGAAAATAACAAAGTATTAAAGATGAGTATTTGTTCAGAGGGAAATTCTGTCATGCACCGTGACAAGTGTAGTGTGCCACACATTTGAAACACCTTGGAATCACTCCCTTCCAGACTACCCATGCACTCTTAGAGACTATCCATATGCCTCACCATCCTCATTCTTCACAGCACCCCAATCACCATTCACAAAAGCTCGATGATGAAGCTCGCTAAGCTCATTGCAAAATCACAAGAGCTCGGCTGGCTCGGTGAGCTGACTGAATCACCATTCACAAGATCAGCTGGCAAAGCCTGGCAGATCTCGGCAATGGAACTCAGCAAATCTCGATGGTGGAGCTTGGCGGATCTCGTTGAAATCACCATTCACAAGAGCTCGTGCTTGGTGGAACTCGAGAGCTCGGTCGATCTCGATAGGGAGCTCGCAGAGCTCGTGAGCTCGGTGAGCCTATGACTGTATGGGTGATGACTGAAGATGAATGAAGAAGGTGAAAGAGGAAGAGGGTGGTGATTCTCGTGTGCGTCACCATTAAAGGGTTTACAAATGTTCTACAAGTCATCTCAATCTTAATTCTATAATAAATGGTTGAAATTAAAGGAGTGTGGTACTCCCTACTTTATAAGGTGTACGGTAGCCTTCGCCCATAATTCGAATATACGTTTTAGCTTGGATGATTGGATTGCCATTATGACTCGTGAATGACATTAAGATGACAAGTCAAAACCACGGTTTACAAAATTGATTCTTGTAGTCATTTTCGGTTTAGTCATTAGTGGAAGGAAGAAAAGTGATTCAGAGAAATGGTCGAGGAGTTATGTAATTTGTATTCATAATGTATAGAATATAATACTAATATCATTTATTATTGGGGTGTAAAGCCTAAATGGATCACAGACGTCAAATGATGATTAAGAAGTAAGTTGACGTGGTATCACACGTTATAAGTATAAATAACATTTTAACTCAATAAATATCTTCATGTGTAGATAAAGATTGGTTCGTTAAGAATGAGTCAATTTTGATGGCTCAAGTGTCAATATCAGTAGAGCAGGGCAGTACTATGCTGCATGATCAGCAAAATGTGTGGTGTTTCTTCTCGACTGAGTTGGGAAGCTGTCACTAATCATGTTATCTTCAGCTGGAGTGCCAAGAAAAGGCAAACCACCTTTCAAAATGTTTTTGTTTTTCTTGGGTGAATTATGAATGAATAAACTTTCCAAATCCCTCTAGAATTGGCAATAAATTAGCGTAAAAAGTCCCACCTAATATTGATTATCATCTAACTATTGCATGTGCCAGATTTTGGACGCTAACATATTTTCAAATATGAAGAAAAAGTAGGAAGGCATGGCCATGACCTGAAATATAGACGACAAAATACTAACTAAACTAGTCTTTACCTTGTTCGCTACTTTTAAAAAAGTAATGTCTCTTTCTAGGGCAATCCTATGAACAACAAAATCTTAATTCTAAACTTGCTCTAGAATATTATGCAAAATTTACATCTTGGTAGTGTGGTGCCAGAGCCACTCGCCTCATATACCAGATATATGGCCTACATGACCAGCAATATTATTTCCACATTCAAAAATAACTAACTACAATACAATCTTGATGTTCCAAGATTTCAAAATACGGTCATACGAAGTTAACTAGCTAAGTCTTAACTACATACACAAAGATACTTGTATCTATCAAAACTTACAATATTCTAAGCATTCAAGCTTATCGAGGATCAATTTCACTAACAGACATCTCATTGACAGACACTGGTATTGACGTTGTTATAGATTGATCAAATTGTAGCTCTTTAGGCATATTTGGATCAGTTCCACTATGGATGAAAAATGCAGGCTGCTTGGGCGTTGGTAGAGTAACAGTTTGACTGTCTAGCATAAGGACTATTGTTGCCATTGTAGGTCTATCATCTGGGTCTTCTTGGACACACAACAAACCAATATGTATGCTTCTCATAACTTCGTTTGGAGTACAGGATTCTCTTAATATGGGGTCCATCAGTTCCAAGGGCGTTCCATCCTTCCAAAGTTCCCAAGCCTACATCAAAATTTCATGAAGTGTACTTGTTATGATGTGAGCACCATATATTTTCTCTTTCATTAGAAGCGAATATGCATGACTGGGATAAATTAACCAAAGGAAGCCAAATATTTGTTCTACTCACATAGCTCAATAGATCATTTGCACCGTCTGTTTGATAGAAAGAACTATTCTTCTTGCCACTTATTATCTCCATTACGAGGACTCCAAAACTATACACATCAGATTTAAAAGAACATGCATATAATCCTAGAGATGTAGCCACTAAAACAGTTAGAACCCATCAATACATTAGTGTTATGAAAGAGCTAAAGGAACAAAGAATACAGAACTCTAGAATAATGGAGATGATGTTTTAAATTTGTCTGATTGAAATTGTATATGATATCTGAAATAATTTTGCCTGGTAGATTGTTTTGAATTAGACAATGATTTCATAAACATAAATGCTAAAAAAAAAGATGATTTTGGAATACTTACTAAGTCCCTACAATTCTACTAGTGTTTCCTCGAGTTTGTTCAACTCCAAATATTCTTGCCATGCCAAAATTGATATTTTGGATTCATGTCTCCATCCAACAATATGTTGCTGCTTTGAGATCACGATGTATAATTCTAAGTCTAAATCTTCATGAAGGTATTGAATGCCTCAGCAATGCCTCCAATAATCTTGTGACGCCTTGTCCAATCCAACTCCCTTTGCTTCTCTGGATCTACACATCAAACAAAATATTCCAGTCATAAGAAAAATGTCATCTAAAAGTGAAGTAATTTACATGAAACATGAAAATACCTTAGAGCATAACATGTGTTGTGATTTTATCTTGGCTATTGTTTGGCCAATGAACACAACTTTTAAATATCAGTTATGCATAGCTTCCTCTAGTTAACAACACAAAAACAGAACAGGGCAAAAATCGAAAAATTGAAATCAAAGCAGGCATGTAAACCGCGCAATGAATAGAATACAGATAAGATTATCCTACCAAAAAGAATATAGTCCAGACTTTTGTTGGGCACAAATTCATAAACAAGTATCCTTTCTTCCCTTGCAAGCAAAATCCCAGGAGCCTCACTAAATTTCTGTGTTGAAGCTTAGCAACCACCACCACTTCATTCTTAAATTCCTCTCCACCTTGTCCAGAGCTTTTGGAGAGTCTCTTGACAGCTATTTCTTGTCCACTTGGAAGAGTGCCCTGAATTTTTCACACAAAAAATCACATGTAATGTGCAGCTTGGTCCAATTTGCACCTTACAAAGAAGCAAAAAGGTATACTAACTTATTACCTTGAAAACCTCACCAAATCCACCTTCACCCAGCTTATTATCTACAGAGAATTTGTTTGTGGCCACTTCGATTGTGCCGAAATCAATTTGCAAGGACTCCACAGTGGTGAGGTCATGTGAAGCTAAGAAACCAAATTATAAGTGTAAGATATAATCACCACAACAGAGCAAGCAACTATAAACAAAAGAGTTCATATCTATCCGATTTACTGGTGCGCGTCCTTACTCTTTCCTCCTTGTACAGAGTCACGCTTTTCCCTTGCTCTTTTCCTTACGAAACAAAACCCCACGATAAAGAGAAGCACAGCGATCGTGATTGGAACCACAATTGCAACGATTGTCCCTGCTGAGATCCCGCTGTCTCCTGCATAATTTACAAAACATCATCTAATAGAAACTCAGAAAAACACTATCGGAAGCGGCACCGCTTATGTGCCTGAGCGCACCTGAGGGATATTCAGGGAAACCAAAAGAAAAAAGGAAATACTTGAAAACATTGAAAGCATACACAATTTTGAGCTTTACCTCCGTAGTTTGCAGAAGTAGAAGGAGGAGGAGGAACAAGCACTGGTGGTGAAGGCGCAGGTGCGGAAGCAGCGCTGTGGTAGAAAGGGTACAACTCATACCTGACATTACAGCTGGGATATAGAACCCTTCCTCCTTGCTTGCCGGTGCAGCACCAGTTAAGGTCCCCTATGACACCACTCAGACACCTCCTACAGTCTTGGGGGGACAGGTCCTGCGTGCACTGAGCCAAACAGTACAGAGACTGAAACGCAGATATGTTGGCTTGCCTCGTCGCATATTTCTTGGCCCCGGCAGGAAAATCTGCAGCCTCGTCAGCGGTTCTGTTAGCGGTTTGGAACAGTAAACGCATGAAGCTTTGCTGGTTGGAGATGTTGCCAGTGTTGAGGAGGCCTAAGCGAGGCCTCGTGTCCACGGTGGAGAAGAATGAGCGGTTGGAGTAGCGCAACATGCACTCGTCGTACCATATAACGGCCTGTTTGGACGTGGAGCACTGTGAGAGAAGTCGCTGAGTTGCGTTCACGACGCATTGTCTGCAGAGCTGAGGGGTGACGTCTCCCCTGCACATGAACAGTCCGTAGACTGTGTCGGAGGGGGATCTTCCGGCGATGGTGGTGTTGTAGAACTCGGTGTTGCCGGTGGCGTTGGAAGATAAGGAAGAAAGGAGGGTCTTGAGGTCGAGTTGGAAGGCGCTGTTGGCTGTGGTTCTGTTGGTTGAACAGTTTTGGTGGAGGTAAATAGGAGTGTCCTGTGCTTGGGCTTTGGTTGCAGCAAAGGTGAGGAAGCTAAGAAGGATAAAGAGGAAGCCAAGCTTAGAGGAAGTCATGGGTACGTTCATGAGTGGCCTGAGCACTGAGCACTGAGCATTAGCATGGGCTTTGATGTATGAGATATGATTTAGTGAATTAGTGTCGTAGTCTATGCAGTGTGTGCAAATATCTCGTTTCACTATGGCAGGTGGGGGGTGCAGTTGAAATTTGGAGTAGATATTTTTTCTAGTTCTATTATTTTACATCATATCATATTTGTATACTAAAATATACTCCTAACATTTTATTTTCTCTTCTAAATACTATATATTATCTTATCTCTTATCTTAATCAGTGTTGTTATTTAAACCATTAAAAGTGAGGTATTCTTTGACACCCTCCCCAATTTAAGGGTGGAAAACACAAATTTATTACTTGAAATGAGGCTCACACAGAATTTAGTAGTGTTAGATTGTGTGTGTTGGGAAGTTGACAAAAAAAAAAAAAACATTTCTCATGTTTTAATACCCACTCATAATTACATCAAAATCCGTCTCTATACATTTCATGTTTAAGAAACATGTCCTATCTTTGTAGTACAACTATGACATTGGGTTGCCTGGCAGTGAGGGATGGATGAATATGATTAATGCATGACGCAAGTCAATAAAGTAAGTCAAGCTATTTTTTTTTGTTTGCTTTCAATTTTTGTCTCCCGAGCTTAGTTGTCTTTGATAATTTATTTGGGTCTCGATTGAGAAAATATTCATTATACTCCTAAAATCGTATGCTTGCCTACATTAATTCAGTAATATTGTAATTATATATTATCAATGTTTAAGATTAATGTAGTGGTAATTAAATTAAATCATCGTTAGTCCATGAATAGAGAGTGTAGCAATGGAGCTTTCTAACCTGGGCCTTCTTCAGTTATTATATGTTGAAACTTGAAAAGGTTTTAGCAAAGAAGAAAAGTCCAAAATGTGAGATGGGAACCCGTGAATTATGGTTGTGTAAAATAATAAAGGATGGAAGAGCAGAAGTCCCCGAGGAGTTGTTAGGTGGGGACTACAAAGAAGTGAACACTTCATCGTATGTATCAGTATCAGTATATATCAGTATTTATGTCATGACTCATGAGTCAAGAGGTATCTACACTGTTGTTTAAGTAAGTAGCAGATACATAACTAGCTCCTAAAATTCCAGCTACAAGTAGAACATCTCACAAGTAAACATGTACACAAATATGATGTATCACAGTTTGATGTTGATCCAACATATGCAACTGTCAAGAATGCATAGCACATTGAAATCATCTGGGTAAAATAATACTAGACAATATAATCTCATTGACTGAAGGATTTGTTGGAGCGGACAGATCAAGATGGAGCCCTACCCAAAGAAAATGCTGGTTGTCTAGGTTGAGGAAGATCCATTAATTCACTTCCTAGGAGAACCACTACATCTGACATGGTGGGCCTGAGTTCCGGATCTTCCTGGACGCACAGAAGCCCAATGTGCATGCACCTCAGAACTTCTGAGGCGAGACATGATTCCAACAACACTGGATCCACATATTCCAAATTTTTGCCTTCATTCCACAACCGCCATGCCTGTCATGTTTAAATTAAAAACAAAATAGTTATGCATTCTTTTCTTGCAATTGTGGATTTTCTAGCATGAACAAATAATTGTATTGTTACTAGTCCTTGATTAATGAAATTACATATGCCAGCAGCGTTGGGGCAAGTTCGGTTATGTAAAAGCCACTGTTTCTTTTCCCGTTGATGATTTCAAGCAAGATGACACCAAAGCTGAAGACGTCAGATTTCACAGAGAACAATCCCTCCATTGCATACTCTGGAGCCATATATCCACTATATTTTACATAAGCATCATATGGGTTTATAGTTAAGTACATGGAAAGCAATCCAAAACATATATATCATGGCAATAACAGAAAATAAAAGATGGGTGTGAGTTGGCTTAGCTTACTATGTTCCCACAACTCTCTTTGTGTTTGCTGCATTCTGATTCTCAGAAAATATTCTGGCCATACCAAAATCTGATATTTTGGCAACCATTTCATGGTCTAACAACACATTGTTCGGCTTTAAATCTCTGTGAATGATTTTAAGTCGAGACTCTCGTGAAGGTAAAGTAGTCCTCTAGCTATGCCATTGATAATGTTATACCACGTTTTCCAATCAAGTGTGGAACGTTTTTCTGGATCTTGAATAATAAAGAACAGGAGTCAATTGAGCGTCATCTTATGCAAAACAAAGCAACTAAGCATTTGGGATGTTTATGCAAAGAAAGCAAAACAACCAACCAAAGATAAATTGATCAAGGCTTTTGTTTGACATGAATTCATATATGAGTAGCTTTTCGTCTCCCTCTAAGCCACATCCCAACAGCCTCACCAGATTCTTGTGTTGAAGTTTGGCAATGAGTATGACCTCATTTTTGAATTCCTCTATGCCTTGCCAAGACTTTCTTGATAACCTTTTAACTGCTATTTCATTACCATCTGGTAGAACACCCTGCAATGTAAATTCCAGAATCAAGGGACAGGACTATTAACCGCGCACTATGCAAGCCAAAAAGAATTCTATTGGATTATTACATTACCTTGTATACTGCACCAAACCCTCCTTGTCCCAGCTTATTTGTATCAGAAAATTCATCAGTAGCGGCCTGAATGGTTGCTAAGTTCATGAACAACACCTCATCAGAACTAATCAAGTCACCTTCTTGCGTAATTGTTACACTCTTGGAGCTAGTCAACTCTTGTAGCAGCGTCCTTTCCCCTCTTTCTCCCTCTGTTTCATTTAATATTTGAAGAAAACAAATGAAAATGCAGTAGAAGAGAATCGAGGCTGGTAGTTCTTACATGGTTTTGTGATAGTTATTGAATTACAAATATAGAAGTTCACCTCTGTCCCTATCCTTTTCTCGCCGCAGCAAAGCAGTGCACCCTACAGTAAGAACTGCTAACATTATGATTGGCCCACCTATAGTCAACACAAACATCCAGGGCTTCCATTTCCCTCCTCCTTGTGAATTGGAAGAAGCTACAATTACGTTTTCACATGAATAGATGAAATAAGGATGATGCTACGTACAATCTATATTGCCTATTCACATCCCTTTACTAACTATTTTTAATTTCAATTTCCTAAAATTATCCTTAATGAAATATGAATAAACCAATAGGAACACAATAAATTAAGATTTTACTTGAATAATATTTACTCGATGGAGGTGAATTAGAAAAAAGCATTTAAAAGGTTAAGTATAGAAACCGAATAGTATGAATAATTTCTTGATGTGGACATGCATTTTTTCAGATTATAAAACCTCACCTTTGGAAGTTGGGTAAACCAATAGGTATGGTGATGAATCATTGAAGAACTTAGACAATTCAAACCTCACATTGCAAGTACGACTAAGAACAATACCACCTTCCCTGTAGGAGCAGCATGCAATAAGGTCTGTCAATGCAGAACTCAAACAACTACCACAGTCTGTTACAGAGATGTCCCTGGTACACTGGACTAGGCCATAAATTGTGTTCGTCCCAGAAAGTTCAATTTCCCCAGCTGCAAACATGTTCTTAGCAGGATTAAAAGCGGCCTCATATGAGAGGTTGTTCATTAAATAAGCCAAGACTTGATCGAATTCAACAGGATCTGAGACATTCTTCTCATGAAGATTATGGTCTGGATACTTTCCAGTGTAAACCATCCTTGAGATAAACATCTGAAAAGAGTACCGGACTTGGCAAAGCTCATACCAGATCATTGCATCTTCACTGTTGCAACTTTTCATTATATCTTGGCTTGCTTTCTCGATGCATTCCTGGCAAACTGTGGAGTTGGTGATGTCCCCTCTGCATAGTGCTTGTCCATACACTTTGTTTACACCTTCTCCTATAGATGTGTTATAGAAACCTGCCTTTGAAGCGGTGTTGGAGGAGAGCAACCCCAGAAGACTCTTGAGGTTATTGTTGAATGTACTGTTGAGGGTGTAAGATGGGAATTCATCAGTAGGAGGACAATAAATATCAAGAGGGTCTGTGCCAGAAACACTATGACTGTGGATACATAACATAGAAATGATGAACAAAGTGAAAAGCATAGGTAAAGGTTTGTCTTTGTCCATGATATCCATATCACATCGATCACCTTTTCGGCCAAAAGGCAAAAAAACATGCTAGAGCATGTTAGTCAAGGTATCCTTGCATTTATTTAAAGCATGGATATTTCTAATAGTTGAATAGAAACGTTCAGCTTTGGCTCTTGCAAAAGGATCAGAAAAAGCGGGGAAATTCCATTCTAGGAATGGAACTTGAAGCGATAATTGACAAGGTATTCAATACTGATGGTTTTATGAATTCTTGAGCAGAAAATCACTACAAACCCACGAGGTCCTTAGTCCAACACAAAGCTGGTAAACGGTATTAATATTATCACATGTCTTTCACTCATCCTGGTTTAGTCCAAGTTTATGGCTAATAGCAAGTATTTTTTTTATGTTCCATATATTGTAACTAGTCAATACTTTATTGTTTACAATGTCATCCTTACGTTTCAGTCACAATCAATAGGCGGCAACAGTAGAGTGATGAGGCTGAATCATTAGTGGCTTGATTTAAAGAGCACGGAGCAGACATCTCTTAACCTTCGACTTGAAGCCTGTGTAATAATATTCTAGAATATAATTAGCGTTTATTATAGTATAGATTTTAGTATTTTAATAAAGTCAGCATCAAGGAATCTAAATTATTGTTAACCGTGGTTGTTTTATGAAGTAAGCTAAACTATTTCTTCAACGACTTTATAAAGAGAGAGAGTTGAGATAATTTTCTTTTAATTTCGGATCCGATTGAAACAACTATGAAAATTTCATTTGATTAATCTGAAAATGATGGAATTGACTTCGAATTAAAATCATCCAATGAGAAAAGCCTTTGGACTTCAATAAGCCATGGGTTCTTGCTTAAAAGTTAAAATTGTATAAACAAAGAACTCTCTAAGCTTACTAAACCAGCTGATTATTATAATCATTTAGTACAACTTTCTTTGCAATGTTAAATATTATATGACCTTAATGGCAATTGCCCAGTGCAATTCTTATTCGAAGTCCAGAAGTCAATATTCTACATTTTGATCTCAATGTAATAATTCACGTTATGCCATTACCACCTACTGCCCTTCTGTCATATTTAGAATTTTCTTTATAATCAGAGCATGGACAAGTTCACAAAATTTTGGTCTCTGCCCTGCTAATCTTCTCCTGGCTATCCATTTTGGAATTTTTTGTGCAACAACTTCTACAACCTTAGCTATTCTCACATGAGCCATAAACTGAGAAAGTGACAACCAGCTGACATCTTCTTACTTCCTGCTACAATTCTTGTCTCGTTTGTCAACGAAAGTCACAGAAAATAAATGTAAATCAAATTTTGCGGTGTGAAGCTCTATATAGTTCAGGAAGAACGTGGCAGAGAAGTAATTGGAATTTGGAACCCATGTGACACGCATCAAATAAGAAGTCTTATGCATAAGCGTGTCCACGACACATTAACTAAGTACATTTTATTTCTTTTAATCAAACTACATATAATTATTTTACAAGTTAATCCTGTAAGTAATGAGGATTAAATTGGTGTTCCATAATCCATAAAATTACAACGAGGGAAATTTTAATTTCATTCACGAGGCAATATGTCAGATACAGTTAATAAATTGACAGAGCATTCTTCGCAATCCGGCGCGTTGCCATCGTTGACATTGAATCTCCCAACAGAGAAAGGTGGTCGTTCTGGTTGGCCAAGCATTGCTGATTCATTCTTCAGCATTAAGACAACAGAAGACATGGTTGGCCTATCATATGCATCTTCTTGAACACAAAGCAATCCAATATTCATGTATCTTAAAAACTGACCTTCAAGGCATGAATCAGATACCAAGGGGTCCTTTAACTCCAGCCCCTTCCCCTCATTCCATAGATGCCATGCCTGCATAATGATGCATGATGTTAACTTGTTAAGAAATCAATGTTGACACATTTAGTAGGTTGTGAGGCAGACACTTACGTATGCTAGAAGGCTAGGAGTGTGTTTAGAGTGATAGAAACCCGCATTACGTTTCCCTGTAATGATCTCAAGCAATAGTACTCCAAAGCCGAAAACATCGGATTTTATGGAATATAATCCCTCCATAGCATACTGGGAGCCATGTATCCACTAGAAATTGGAAATAAAAGAGCCAACATCTATTGTAAGCGAGTACATATTTAAATATGCAAAGGGAAAGTGTTCATATAAAGGAACTTAGTGCTTACTATGTGCCAACTATTGTAGCAGTGTTAGCTTCACTTTCACTTCCTGCAAATATCCTGGCCATTCCAAAGTCTGAGATCTTTGGGTTCATGTCAAGGTCCAACAACACATTACTTGCTTTTAGGTCTCTATGGATTATTTTAAGTCGAGAATCTTCATGGAGATAAAGAATCCCCCTTGCTATTCCATTAATTATATCAAGGCGTCTAGTCCAATCCAGCTTTGCACGTTCCTTTGGATCTATCCAGATTCCATATCCCAAAGGTTGTAAAAGAAATGTTAAAATTAGTCTATTTTCTCATTGTTGAATCATATTTCAATGTAACTGCTTGTTTAATTTGTTTCATCCTTAAAATGGGTGAAAGAATAAATGTACCGAAGGACGACATCAAGGCTACCATTGGGCAAATATTCATATACAAGAAGCTTCTCGTCTCCATCTACACAAAATCCCAGAAGCTTTACAAGATTTTTGTGTTGAAGTTTCATTATCAGTAGGACCTCGTTTATGAATTCCTCTGAGCCTTGCTCAGAGACTGTTGAGAGCCTCTTGATTGCTACTTCCTGGCCATCACTTAGTATCCCCTGTAAAAATCATTTATCTGTCTAAATTTTTCTATGATTATTACACGTGAAAGAAGGGATGAAACTTTGCAGTATAAACTTTAGTTATATTACCTTGTAAACAGGGCCAAAGCCACCTTGTCCAAGCTTATTTAAATCAGAAAAGTTTTTAGTAGCAGCACAAAGAGATCCAAGATCAATATAAGGGAAGTCCTCAGATATTTTGCCATTTATTCCTGGAAAATTGTGGTGATGAAACACTGCTTCATCCCGCTGGCCAAAGTTCTAAGGATTTATTAGATGATTGTCTATTCCATTCTAAACTAAAGACAAGATGTAAATGAGTTCAGAGAATAAAAGAACTTAGAAACTTGAACATACCTTCTGATTTCTTTTACTCCTGACAAAGTACATGCAACTAATGAGAATTATTATCGCCAAGCCTACGACAATTGCAATGCCTGTGATCATCCATATTTTGCTTGAACTACTACTATCTGCATGCAAGATCAATCAAATGCAGATTTCAGTGATGGTAGCTTATAATATGTATATATATATATTAAAAAAAAGAAGCATTGATAAAACTTGAAAGTGGCCTAATTAAAATGCTTACTTTTCCCTTCATTATTATTTCTGGCTGAAGGAGAAGGACCCGTAGGTGCTGTTGCACCACGATAAAACGGGTAAAATTCATATCTCAAATAGCAGCAGCGACCCATGACTCTTGCACCGACGGAACCATAGCAACAAGCTGGTACATCGCTTATGGCACTTTGCAGGCACTTGCTGCAATCATTGGCTGATAAGTCTGTGGTGCACTGCACTAAGGCATATATTGTTTTATCTTCAAAGGGGGCTTCTCCAGTGGCATACATGTTTGCCGAAGCATTGAAAGATGCCATCTCAGTAAGATTATTCAAGATCTCATTCACAGCAGACTGAAACTTCTTGGGTTCTGAAACATTTAGTTGATTGTCTTTGCCAATGTTCCCTGACACATTCAACCTACCAATGAAATTGGTATTGGAATAACGTAGCTGACAGACCTCTTCCCATACAACTGCATCTTTTGCTTGAGGACAGAGTTTGACAATGTCCTCTATTGCTGTGGCTATGCAGTTCTGGCAAGTTTCATTCGATACATAGTCGAGGCACATGTAGAGGCCATAAACTCTATCCGTGGTATTCCCTGAGGTTGTATTATAGGATTTGGAGATTGAAGCATTGGAAGGTAAAGAAGAAAGGAGGTTGCCCAGATTGTTTTGAAAGGAGCTTCCATTTGCATAGGTTCCGCTTGTGGAACAATTTTCATAAGGAGGGTCGGCAAAGGAAACTTCTGAAAGGAAAGCAAGAGAACAAAGAAGAAGCAAGAATTGGATAGATTTCCAAGCCATTAGAGAATGAATAGTTTTCCTTCTGATACTGAATGCTTATTCAGAAGTTGGCCGTGTATTTCAATATTTTTTCTTTCTCTATTGATCTGTTTAGTAAAAGATATTACAATTCCTTAGAAGCAGCTAAGCTACTAAGCTGGTAATTAATTCAAACCAATCAGAGCCAAAATAAAAACTATGATAATGCCGTGGTTGGACTTCAATCAGATGGCTAAAATTTCCTGGAAAACGTTTTATTTATTTATTATTATTATTTTTTTGTACTTATCATTATGGTTGTTAACTACTTAACTTGTTATTGTTATGTTTGAATATGCTCAACAAGCATAGAAATACAGCTACTTGAGTTAGAAATGTTGAGTAAGCTGTATTCAAATGTTAAGAGTTGAAAAATAAAACTGAAATGAATTGTTTTCTTGACCCTGAATATAAGCTCCAATCAGTGTATGGGGTTTTGATTGTTTAAAGAATATATTATATTATAAATAACTAACATCCAAGCACAATAGATAAACAAGACATGTCACTGATGATGAAAGGAAAAAATTGAAAAAATAAAAATAAAAACCAAACCCGGCAACTGGCTTCAGTATCCAATTCACCAGAGCAGACAGGCAGAGTGGCATGGTTAACTTGGCTGCATACTAAACAATAGCAGCTGAATCAATGTTCTATTTTATTTCTTTTATTCCTTATGTACTAGTAGTATTAATGTACTATATATAATAAAAAAAAAGTCACAAGACGACTAGTTTCTTTTTTAATATATATTTTTGGTCAATTACATAGCTTCCTTTATTCCGTATATACTTTTGCCTTATATTGTTAAATATCATTCATGTTTCACTATCATATGTTTGCCCTTTGTTTTACTACTGTTACATTATCTTTCCCAAAAAAAAAAGGCACAAATCTTCATACCAGAAGACTTGCTATTTTTGCAATTTTAATACGAAAGATTTTAAAAATTATTTTCCACTTTAAAATAACACCATATTTTTTAAGAAAATAAAGATTTATCATGTACTGTTGCTCTTTTTTTGGTTGCAATGTCTGTGTATATACATTTTAAATTTTTATAGTGGGCAAATTTTAATTTTTTTTTTTTGTCGACAGTGAATTTTAATTTTTAGGTCAACTAAGATAGCGGGTGAATCACGACAAACAAAAATAATAATAATAGCGTGTGAATGGGACAAGTCAAAAAAAAGAAAAAGACATATAGCGGGTGAATGAATAAGAGAAATAAAAACTGGGCTACAAATACGGGTCGCCCGTTTACGATGGACCCAACCGGTGTCGGATCCATCCCTCTGCAGTCTACACTTAAGACTTGTTCGACCAACCTTGTGTGCGAATCTGTGATGGGTATGGCCATGGCTCTAAGGAGGGTCCTCGTCTTTGCTTCTTCCACTACAACCCCTTTCTCGACTTCAATCAAAATGCTAACTTACTCTATTTTCTCGCTCCCCCTCGTCATTTCTCTTTATGTTCTGCTTCTTCAGGTGAATTCTCTCTCTTCCCTTACATTTATAGACCCAGCTGTTTCCTTAATTGATACACTTTTGAGGTTGTCTTTTTTTTTTCCAAGATTAGAGGATGGTTGTGGATCTCTGTGTGATAAGTTCCACAAGTGGCATAATGGGGGTGGCATTTTCCACGAGTCAGCTTCCATAGACTCCACAGCAGTTGTGGAGGTTGGCGCTGTAGTTCATTCAGAATCCGTTGTTGGTCCAAATGTCCGTATAGGCTCCGGAACTGTTGTTGGCCCTTCAGTTTCTATTGCTCATTCAACCAGAATAGGGTACACTTTCTTTTTCTCTGTAGCAAAGCAATGAATGCTATGCAACTTTGAGCCATAATGTAATAAGATAGAAGCTGGCTGGAAAAATGCCGATATTATGTTGTTGTATGTTTAAAGTATGAACTACTTTCGTTATTGTGAGACATACAGTCGTACACCATGGTAATTTCAATTGAGCAGGTGTAGTTTATTTATTTATTTAGGACTGAATACCCATTTTGGTCCTCATAAATGTATTGGTACGAATTAGTCCCTCACCCACATTAGTCTTTCACAAATCACAATTCAAGAAAGGGGACAAATTAGTTCAAACCGTACTGACTTGTACGAGGAGACCAATTTGTCCCTTTTGTTGAATTGTGAAGGATCAATTTGAGACTTTCAAATTCTGAGGATAATTCCATATATTTCTGTGGGACTAAAATCGGTATTTTGTCTTTATTTATTTGTAATGCAAATTTGATGGATGCTCTGTCTCTTTTATATTGTGCACAGAGGTTCAAATGCGTGCTTATGTCTAAACACTCACGGATGCAGAGTTTTTGATCAAATTTATGTTTAATGCTAAATGATTTGCATTGGTATTAATGTGGTTTTGGTTATTGGTACTACTGTTAATTTCCAGGTTTAATGCCGCACTTAGTAATTGCTGTATAGGTGATTCATGTGTAATCCACAATGGAGTCTGCATTGGTCAAGATGGTAAAGCTGTGTTTCTAAGCTTGCTTGTTTATATTATCTAGTATGATTAAAGAAATAATAGAAGTCCTAGTATAGAACTTGATATATAGCCTGCCACTTTTTTCTTATCTTTATTTTTTTATGATAAAAATAGCCTGACCCAATTAAAACATGCCTAGTTCAGAGACGTTTACTTTTTACCCCATTTTAGTAATCTAGTTTGGCACTTCGTCATGCCTATTGTAGAATCGTTTCTTGTCTGGTAATCTTAATCTTTTTGACATGCAGGGTTTGGATTTTATGTGGATGGTGATGGTAATATGATAAAGAAGCCTCAGGTTGGTGAAATGTCTTATTGTAATTTGGTTTTAAACTATATAATTATATAATGGCGGGTGCTTTTTGTCAACAATATTATTCCATATTTACCTTTACCTTTCTTACTTTGGACTAAATGTAATATATATTTCTTTCTTATATCTGTCAGATGTTGAATGTAATAATAGGGAACCATGTTGAAATTGGCGCAAATACATGCATTGACCGGGGCAGGTTGATGGTTTTTACCGTTTTCTTTTAACTTAATCATGTGCTAAGTGTGTTCTAGTTTGATTTTCCCTTTGAGTGAATGTGAGATTTATGACTAATTTACCTTGCTATTTGGTTATACAGCTGGAGAGATACAGTTATCGGGGCAATTCGAAGATAGATAATTTAGTTCAGGTTAACATTTAGCTTTTACATAATCCAGAAAAAGGGAATTTTTTTTCTTTTATTCTGATTGGTTCTACAGATCGGTCATAATGTAATCATTGGGAAGAATTGTATGCTTTGTGGGCAAGTTGGGATTGCAGGTTCAGCAACGTATGTCATCCTCATTCATTGTGCTCTTACATAGTGAAATTTAAATTGTTGTATCTGGCCAATTTCATATTCATGCTAAATTTCCTGCTGAAGCTTTTGAATTTCTCGAGAGTTACAACTTTGTCTGGTGTATTCAGCATAGGAGATTACGTAACTATGGGAGGAAGGGTTGCAGTGCGAGATCATGTATCCATTGTATCGAAGGTATTTATCTCTTTTCCTGATCTTATAAGGTTGTAACCTCTCACAACCCTAGTGCATTCGGGATGGCTAGTGATTAGTGTTTGAATAAATGGATTTTCTCAATTAGAATGATTTAGGGAAGTGGCACAAAGTAAAAGATTAGAAAGACAATTGGTATACACACATGTCGGTTATATATAGCTGTTCTCTCATCTGAGCAATTTGCATGGGTAATCATTTTCAGCCTAATGATATCAATACAAAACAACCTAGAATTGCTTACTTGCCAGACTAAATATTGATCATTGAACACTGTTGTACTCATTTACTTTTGGACTGTTTTTACTTTCTAGAAATTGGGAGTTTGGGTCTGGGAAGATATCTGATCCTACGGCTTTTGCAGGTTCGACTTGCTGCAGCAAGCTGTGTAACAAAGGACATCAAAGAGCCTGGGGACTATGGTGGCTTTCCAGCTGTATGGATCCTGCCCTTGTTACTTTAATTCATTCTATGTGTCATCAACGAAGTTGACAATTTCACATGCCCATTTACTGTTGGGTGGATACATGAACCACCTCCTTTGTTGCTTTGCAGGTTTCCATTCACAAATGGCGGAGACAAGTTGCCAGCAGTTTTCAGACTCCAGTTAAAAAGAATGCTTAAAGTAAGCAAGTGGATTGTAAGTACATGCCACTCGAAGCAACAAAATTAGATCAGTATTATCCAGTATTGCCTATCGGTAGAGAACTATGTAAGGAAGTGACATTGAATATTTAAATATTTAATTCAATATGTAGTAAGCACAGATTTCAGTGCTAAATTTTAATTAAATTCACACCATTACATGAATACTTATTTCAAGGAAAAAAAAATGCATGGATGCTGAATTCTTTGTTTTCTATCCAGTTCGCACATGTACAGGAGAAATTCTTACGTCCACTAGATGGATGGAAGAAATTTCTAACACAAAAAAAAAAAGGGCCGAATGATCTTTGCCTGTCTCACTGTATTTTAGGTCTACATTTGTTGATACTAAGCTTTTTCTTGATTTTGACTTACACAGGGTTCAGGGGTGAAAGCAAGGATCTCTTCCTACGTATAGGAGCACATGCACACAAATAGGAATGTTTCCTACGTGTTATAAGAAATAAAAGGAAAAGGGGAGGGTGAAGAAGAGAACAAACGAAGAGAAATGAAGGGAGATGAGATCAGTGCTTTACCATCTTACCAATTTTTGTAACCTTGTGTGAGTTTGTACTTCTTTTTTCTTACCTGATAACATAAGCTTCCCATCAGCACCAATTGGTAGAATTCCTTGCAGGTTTACCCCATGAAACTTGCTCTTAATTCCCCATGTCTTGTACCTAAATCTTGTTGTCAAAGCCACCTTTAACTCGGCTGTTTTGTTTGAGATTGTGTCGGCGAGCAGATGTTTCAATGCTCCAGGCTTAGTATTCACAGTGCCAGTTTCGTCGCGGCTGCTGCTAGTTCCCTGATGAAATGATCGTATGGTTGTGTCCCCCGCCTTATCCTGGTGCTGCCCATATAAGAAGCTCAATGTTGTGTCATCATAGTAAATGCTGGAGTCCTTGTTTGGGTTCTCGATTTCAAGCATGTAGACGATGGTGCCATTTTGACTCGAGGGCTGTTCTACGGATATGAACGAAACGCTGTATGTGGGGCTTTTGGGTCGTAACGCTAGCCACAGGCACAAAGCAAGAAGGCCTAAGAGGCCTAAAAATTGCCCCAACCATACGTAGAAACCCTTGGATTCCGATTCACACATCCTTTAACAATGTCTGATATTTGCTATATCCAATTGATTTGACTTTAGAGAACGCATTGATTTTCTCATAGTGGTGGATGGTGGAGCGAGTCATTGATATTTTGAGTTAAAAGGTGGCTAACAAGAGAATATGTCAAGTTAATTTGTGTTGGCAAAGTATTAAGGGTTGAGAATATATGCGTTTCTTGAAGGATGACCCATACATAATACTAATATACGTGCATCACGCCTAACTTGAGTGATGTTCAAATCTCTTTCTATCCTGTACTTGTGGACAAGAAAATTTGGAGCTTGAGTCGTAACGTGTAAGAACGGAATGAAGATAGTTTGGCCTTGGCTATACAATATTACTGCGAGGGTGTACGTGCATTTCTTAATGAGCTGATTGGATTAATAAGAGAATTGAACCAAAAGGCAAAAGTATAGGATCTGGTTGGTTTTAGTTTTTATTTTCAATTTTTTAGTTTTCAGAATTTTATGAAGAAAATATTAAAAACTTAAAAATTGAAAATAAAAACTAAAAATTGAGCCTACTTAGTTTAAATGTTGTCTAGTTTTCAGCCTACTTCATTTGAGTTGTCTAGTTTGGATGAGAACGGCCAAGCTAAGCTAAAGTACCATGATTGGACCTGCCTAAGCTCAACTACCAACCTAAAATTTAGTGAAGTGTGATGCTCCATATATTGAAGAGTTCATTTGGACAAACTGATATGTTGAAGAGTCAGTGTATTTGGTTAACTAGACACTTTGATTTTTAGTATATCAATTTGTCCAAATAGACTTAATATTTAAGAATGGATGGAGTGGTAAATATCATTGTTAGTTTAAATGTTAATATTCTTTATATTTCGCTTGTGGTGTTGATAATTTGGTCGTCTCAACTTGAAGTAATTTGACTTGAATTTGGTCGGCTCATTATAAGATAAAGACTTGAACTCGAAATCTGGTTAATGGTTATGGATAACTTGTGAACCACTTGCATGAACCTTCTTTTAACCATTTTAAAGGTACTGATTATATAGGGAAAGATATTGTCAAGCTCGGTAAAAGAAAAACAGCTTTTGCTTAGTGTAGCTTTAACAACTTTAGATCAACTGATAGACTAGCAGCACCTCAATTTATACTGGTATTAAGGAAAAAGATAATAGTTTCTTGGTTCCATATGCATACGTATAATTCTTCAAATTTTACGTATTTGTCCAACTGTCATGCGTACTACGAAACACGTACTATATATAAGTGTTATTCAATCTTCCACCTCCAAACTCAACCACTGCTTCAGTTACTGTAGTGAGCCTGCCTGCTTATTCATAGCAAGACTGCTGTCATTTAATAATATCGCCACCTTGCAACGTAACCACAATCAATGAAGCAGGAGATCTATGATATTTTGAATGCAGGCACGGTCAACTGAGCACACAAAACTGCAAACCCACTACCCTGTTGAAAGAGTTAGCTAGCGATACACGTGCAAGAGCCAAGGTGTTCGAACAGTTCTGCTTAATCACTGAAGAGTGCAAACACCATAAGGGTGTGTATATAATATATGTACAATTCCTACCAGGCTTCCTCAGTGTACAAACACCCACAGTAGAGAAGTGCATCAAGGAGGTGACCACTGACTAAAGGTTGTTAAAGGGGAAATACTCAGATTGCCAAAAATTTGGATCTTGACACATTGCATTATATTGAGTTCTGTTTGCAGTACATATTATGTAGTCGTTTTGGAATATTTTATTTTGTGTTAAAAATATAAGTCGTTTCTATATTTAGAAAATCATTTAATTACTTTTTTTTATTTTACCCATATATATATATATATATATATATATATATATATATGATGAGTGAGAATGAATGAATGTAGTATAATTATTTAATAATGATATAATATGTTAAGTGATAAAAGGAGTATCTTCATCTTTTACTTTTATTTTTTCAAAAGATCAATAAAATTCAATCACTTTAATTACGTGTATAATCTTAAACCACTTATATTACCGAAAGGAATATTTCAGAATGTTCTCATTGGCTACTTCATCAGGTTAGGCAATACGGCAATAGGTGTGCTTCCTTTTTATTTTTTTACTTTTTTTTCTTCGTGGTGGCCATTCCATTGAGAGATCTGGATGGATTTATTATACTGGACTTGGGCTGATGATTTATGTGGGCCTTTGGCTTCGTTTCTTTATCCAAAAACTTGCACACTGCATTCGACCAAAAGAGAATTGCACATTATCTACAGCAGGATATGTATAATGTTTTAGGAATATACAAAATCTTGTCATATTAATAGTGCAATTAACCGGTTGTACATATTATGCAATTTAAATCATTCACTTAGGCCGACCAAAAAAATGTATTCACTTAATGAGAGTTTATAACAAATTTACTATTTTGACCTTACAATCTTCTTTTTTATTATAAAATATAATTATATAAAAGTACATATCTTCATGTGTAGGTTAGCAAGGTACACATTTCATTTTAGACATAAAACTCATCTTTTCTTTCTTAAATCAACTTAAAATTTTAGATACTATTGTAATTTTGTTAGTTCACGTTTATTAAAAAAGCTTGCCGATGGATGATGAGGTAACTCGCCAAAGGTAAAGTCAAGCTTGATGGACGCGACGATGGAACTCGTCCTAGAGAAAATATAAGCTTCACTAGCCTGTGTCAAGCTCCTGGGCGGTAAAGATCAAAAATGGATCTTGAGGGGAGACAGTGAACTCATAAAGGAAATAGAGTTTAGCTAGAGCCAAAAGAAGAAATGGAGATTGGGAGGAGACGAAGCTCAGCACAGATGACATAACTAACATGCATATATGATGGAGGTTAATCAGAGTTGACAACCAACTCGTGAGGTGATGAGGTCAACTAGAGATAACAATTAAGATCAACCAAGAGAAAGGCAAAGCTTAGGGAGAATGGTGAGGTGAACAAAGATGTAATATCCAAGTAAAAGGAAATTGAAAATAATATTCTTGTAGTGAAAAGTGAATATTAATTAGGTTAGAGAAAAGGTAGAAAGTAATAATAAATGTGAGCAAAATAAAATTATAATAATGTCTAAAATTTTAAGTTGATTTAAGAGAAAGAAGAAGGGGTTTTATGTCTAAAATGAAATATGTACCTTGCTAACCTATAAAGATGTGTAGCTTAGCAATTCTCATGTATATAATCATATTTTCTTTTTTTTTATTCTCACTATATGGTAGAATAGAAAATTTATTCTTTTATTTTATTTCCTATCATTTTCTCTCTAAATTTATTAATGTTGGATAATAAAGGAAAAATAAATAAATTGTTACGCTGAAAGTAATGTAATTTTTTTTTTCTTTTTGTCGAAAAGTCATGCAAGTTTATAAATATGTGTAGATAACCTTTTGTAACACATAATAAGAGATTGAATCTATTTTGGAAGGGAAGCGCCCCTCTCATGTCATTTTTTAATATGAGGGGTTATGTTTTGATCTTGAAGCTGGATTGAGTTGGTAAAAAAGTTGATAATGTAAGAAATAAATGAAATTAGTGGATGGAGTTTTAACAAGATCATTTCATGTCAAAAAATGACATGAGAAGAGCCACTCCTATCTACTCCAAAGTATAATAGCAACAAGCATGCAGTTGAGCCTATAATTTAACAACTATACTTACGTTGTCTTTTACATACTTTTGAGTGAGAAATTCCATATTCAACCCCATCTCGCCCCCTCTTTTATATCTCTAGAAAAAAATTCTTAACTTTAATGGCTTTGTCAACTAAATAATAATAATAATAATCATAGCAACAAGCATAAGAAAAAATCTCCGATTTAAATTTCTCAAAGTGTAATCATTACTGGCCTCTTGCTTTCTACTTCTTGTAATTGTCGGGCTTTTTTTTTCAAAAAAAAAAATGAAACTCGCCACATTATTGAAAAGACGAATAAAATTTATTTTGCCCCCTCATATGGCCAATAACATCAAAATCAACTTTGTCAAATACCATGAACTTCGTTATGGTGCAGTGTTCTTGAGTGTAGACCATTGCTTATAAGAGATGGACACATGACACATGTTCAACAAAAGAGATAATGAATTCAAGACTGGAAATGGATTTCTGGTTGCAAAATTGAGACCACGTTCACATTCATCACTTTACTGGCACTGTGTATACCCCGAATCTATCTGACACGTTTCATAGTTATGCAACTTCCTCCGCTACTTTAACCTACAAGTACGTTTTGATATAGCGGAAAGAACAAATAGTTAACATTTGTTTTAATGAATAAATAGTTAAAATTTGGTGTTCAACATTTTTATTAGAATGATGTAAAGTTTCTACTTTTGGATAAAAAAGATTCTATTAAAATTTTGACAAAAAAAATGATTAATGATATCAACCATATAACATTATTTTATAAAAAAATACATAAGTACGTACTTTTTAGAGTAAAACTAAAATAATACTCTACTATCTTCATATTTTAGACTTCAACTTCATGCATTAGTATTATTATCTCCCTTATGTTATATGTCTAATAGAATGACTGCGATGTTAAAATATAAATAGGACAAAGTACAGTTTTTTCTCCTTTAGAAACACAAGAATTATCTTGGTAGTGTATCTGTTATATATGTATGCGGACATTTTATGGTGGGAGATGGGCATAAATATTAGTGATTATATATCATCACCCGGACCCAATTTGCTTCTCTTGGGTCACGGTTTAAAATATTTAATAGAAGAAAGAAAATTACATAGTGGCAACGCGAGAATGGGACAAAAATATGATTTCAATGTGACTTTCTGGGGTAACTTGAACCGTCCAAATAGCAGAGCAAGATAATGTGTTATCTTATAGCCGCCGTCCTAATTACTGTTCACTAAAATAAAACGGGATAGTGGTACTGGTATTGTTTGGTATACAGTACACCTGCATAAGAAAATCACACGACGGCATAAAACTCCGAAAATTGCACGCGTAGGGAACTTGTTAATAGGCGAAGTAGAAAACATGCACGAATTGAAGGCATTGATTAAAGCATTGAATCTTTTCTTACCAAAAAACAAGAATCTTCTTTCTAAATTGAGGGCGGTTTGGTCATAAAATGAAAGCAACGAAGAAAGCAAAAACTAACAAAAAAAATAAAAAGGTTGCTTTCAGTCAGATCCAAAAAATTTATGTAAGAGATTGTGTGTTTATCTTATTTTCTTTAGGAGAAGAGTGTGTGTTTTATAAATACATGGAAGAGAGTAATAAAGACTTCTTTTAAGAGAGGGTGTAGTATTTTTACTCATAATTTTTAGAGTAAATAATATTTTTTCTTAATATTTTTAATTTCATGTCAATTTAATCTTGATAAATTTTTGTCATCAATTTAATCTAAATATTTTCAATTTCAATATCAATTTAGTCATTTTGTTAGATTTTCACTTTGATAAAGTGACTAATTTGATATTGAAATAAAAAAAAAAGGTTAAGTCTACTAAAATGATGTTAAGAAAAATTGTCCAATCAAATTGATATAAATTTTTTTGTTAGAAACAAATTAGAATTTCTTTTTTATACTTTCATTCAATCAAATCATTGCATTTGTATGATTTTTCAATAAATTGTAGGTACAAGACAACCATTGTTGTTAATGTATCAATATAATTGAATGATAATATAAACAAATTTACACTATTAATATATAAGAATTAAACTCAATAAATTAATGGCAAATTAAAAATAATAAGATGAAAAAGGTTGTTTTTATGCGCAGTCATGTCTTCCAATAATTAACACATCCAGAAGCTATATTTTATCTTAGAATTATTAGGTACAACACATAATTCTCACAATGTTTCAAGGTGATTTCTATCCTACCCCCTTCATTTTCAAAAGGGTTTAAAACCACTTTTTTATATGGTCCAATCTTGCTAAAATGTGTGTTAAATAATAACCACATGGAAATAATTCAAAATTTATATTTAGATCCTTTTAACTCTTATTTAATACAATATCTCCTCATTCACTCTTTTAAAAATTACAAACTTCTCAATTTCAAAATCAAATAAGATTCCTAACTCAAAATTAAGGAAGTCCATAATCCTCATTTTTTATTAGTTGTCCACAATATCGCCATGTCTTAGCCTAAATCCACTGGTCTATACTTTCACAATCCTATTCTTCGCAAAAAGTATCTTTCCCAATTAGAGTGAAGATCTTGGACAGATTTGATAAACATGCTAATTAGATAATTTGGCCCTTTTTTATGAGCTTATTTCAACGAGTTGTTAGAATAAGGTTTAGGTCTCAAACATCAATATAGTAGGATCTATAAACGTGACCATTGAAATGTAGCTTTGTATTGAAATGTAATGGGTTTTGTGAAGGGAGCTAGCATTGGGAAATCATGGACCTGTGAGTTTTGGTTGGGATAATGACGGCAGTGTATCTAGAGATTGGAAAATCAAGATTTATAAATTTAGCGGAAAAAAGAGTTAATGTTCTTCAATTTTAGGTTAGAGTTCTTAGAAATTTAAAGATAAAAATAAAATGTCCAAGTCTTTGGAATGACAATAATAGAATATATTTATTGTTCCAGGCTTGGAAGCTTTTTTAAAATATTGCCACATCATTAACCATATAATTAGTTATTAGCCATACGTTCTAATATAATTGATCACGCAAAAAGAATTTACAACCCTTTGTACCATAGAAATCGCTATCTTGCGATATCGCATTATATGTAAAGTTTCGGGACCGATTAATGTGGGTGCACTTCAAAACACAAGTATATATATAGTTTTTTTTTTTTAAAAAAAAAAACTGGGGATGCTAAAATGTGGGTCCACTTGTAAACGCGAATATTGCAGATGCTAAAGTCAACTGAACCAACAACATTGAACCAAACATTGTAGTAATTTTTGACGGGATTTATTTATTTAAAAAATAAATTATGATATACTTATTTTATTCAATTTATAAATATAAAATTTTCCTGATCCAAGCTTTAAATTGAAAATTTTTATTATAAAATTAACTCTATAAAATTTTATATAATTTTAAAATAATTTGATATTTTATAATTTTAACTTATTGTCATACGATATATTTTTAATAATATATATATATATATATATATATATTGAATAATAGGTTAATAGTATATTGTTTAATTTTTTAAAAAATTGATATATTTAATAATTAATATAATATTATATAATTTGGCAATGGGATTGATGAAATTGAATCTTTTAAAAAAATTGTATTAAAAAAATAAGTCTACAAAACTTATTTTTGGAGTAAATAATTTTATTTTATTTATATAAATTATCACCCATAATTTTTCATTTATTGAATTTAAATTCTAATGATAATAATATCTTGACATTTTTATAAAATAAATGATAATGTTGACTCAGAATATTTGCAAATAAGCACCGCTTCAATGTCCAAATCCCCTAACTACATTAAAAATCAATGTAGTTACATGTTTTTGTTATTGGAGATGCAAGAACATGAGTAGCCGAAAAAAAAAAAAACTGACCTCGTAAAAACTTGAACATATGATACTACCCATACACTCAAATTTCAAAATTTAAATCCGTTTTACCCAAAAAAAATTTTAATCCGTACCACTTGACTTACAAAATTGTTAGTAATATTTCCAATTTTAATTGGTTAAAAAAATACTAAATATATGCATTGATGGAATTAGTCCCTCAGTCTGAATTCAAATATAAAAGATGTTTATAATTACTTATACCAAAAAAGCTTTTGCAATAATGAATTTTTAATATTTAGCATACGAGTATTTTAACCTCACAAAATGATGTGCAAAAGGTACAAACAATACTATAGGAGACTGGAGTGCATAAGTGCCCACAGGACTAGCCTATGGTTGAAAAAAGGATTCAAAATATATTGTATTAGACATAAAAAAAATGGATTATAACCTAGGTCACTTTTTTTTTGACGGATACCTATTTCACTAAATTTATCTTCATATACAACGTCTGATTCATGAGTTCTTAATTAATTTTTAACTTAATTCCTCTTTTTTTTTTTAGGGATAATAGTCTATCTTTTTACGTTAGATTGAGTTTAGAGAGAATTTTAAACATTCTTGTTTAAAAAAAAAAAATTAACAATTCAACAGTTATAGCTTCAGATTAATTAATTTCATAAATAAATACAATTGAAATAAGAGAAAGAGAGAGAGACGAAGGAGAGCGACAAAGAGCTAACAGTATTTCCAGTTTCTTTGGATTAATGTGTTGAGAGCCAGAGAGAGGGATTTTAGTGAAGGCGAGTAAGATTTTAGTGGAGGAGTAAGATCTGTTTGGTTTAAATTTTTAGTTTTCAATTTTTATTATCAATTTTTCAATTTTTAGGATTTTGTAAAGAAAATACTGAAAATTGTAAATGAAAACTGAAAATGAAATTTGTAGGATATGTTTGATTTGTAAAAATATTTCTTATTTTCATTTCCTGAAAATAATTTTCATTTTCATATTTTCAAAATTAGAAAATGCATTTAATTTGTAAAGGTAGATTATGCTTTTAAAAAGTGAAAATAATGAAAATATGTTTAGTTTGTCTATTTTTAAAATGTATTTCTCAAAATCAAATTTAAGATAATAAAATTATATTTGATATTAAATAATTAAAATAAATTACTAATTTTTTAGTTATTTTATTAATTATCAATTATTATATTTTGATTTATATGTAGATAAATATTTAGATACTTTAATGAGTATTATGTTATTGTTTAATTAATATAGTCTTTAACAAACAATCAATGCTTTCAGACCCAAAAAAAAAAAAAACCTTGAATTCCAAATAAATAAATAAAATCAGCACTCGATAAAATAACTAGAACATGGATGACAAAAACAAACAATTAGATCATGTGTTCTCTTTTGAAACATTATTTCCACGACCATACTTGGCAACAATTTTCTCTTGCTATCGTCAATCTCCTAAAAATAGATAGAAACCCATGAGCATCCTACAACCACTATCAAGGTATATATAAAAACACTTGAGAATTATCTGAATCCATTTACATTGCAATAGAAGTGAAAGACTTGTTTACTACATAGATTTCACTCTACTTATGTATCTTAAAAAATTAATAGTATTACTCATCTCCAAATAATATGCAAAGTCATTCCAATCGAAATTGTGTCATGTCTTCTAAGTTCTAGTTCCTATTTTTTACAGCTCACAAGCCAAATCAAAGTCCTCTTATCATTATGCTAGATCTTATTATTAAATCAAGTTGAGTTCCACCTATTGTGCTAAAATGACAGCATATGTAAAATTGACAGAGTACATATTGATTCACCAAATTGGTAGCCTTTTCTTCCTAAATTTTGGACTTGCACTTAGTTGCCACATCTTTACACATGAAAATCATTCACAGACCAAAATAAAAAACATATTATTCTAAGTGAATGTGTTTTAAGTGTTCTTTTATATAAATTTCTTGTAGTGTATATGTCTACTCTTGATTTCTTTCTTCTTCCTTCAACTGACATATGATGTGCAAATGTTATCAGGAGCTCGCTACTCTAACATCTCATCAATGTTATCAGGAACTCGTTACTCTACCATCTCTCATTAGAAATTGCTTTTAGGAAGGCTTAGAAAGTTTACTTATCTGCGAAGCGTGGCAGTAAAGGACATGCACATGCTCTAAAGAAAATAATAATAACAATAATATATGATTATATTATATGAAAGCGAGAGAGAAAGCTACTCGAAGATTATGCAAATCAAATCGAATCCCAAAAGTTGGTGACATTAAAAGAAAAAAAATTTGTGCTTAAAAAAATGATTTTCAATTTTAATTCTTATTTTTTTTATCTTTCATTTAAAGATTTCAAAAACTATTTGGCTTTAATCTTGGTCACATATAATTGCTGCTTTGTTAGTTGTTATATACAATTAAATGACTTAATATCCTATTAATCAATTCAACATTTTAATTATATAAGCAATTTCACAATATGATTAAAACCGAACAATTTTAATAATATTGAGACCAAATTTTTAAAAAATCAAGTATTAGAATCAAAATTTATTATTATTTTCATGACAAAAACATATTTTTTTACGATAAAGCTTTAATTAGGTCTTTCACATTTTATCCCAATTTTAATTGATTCCAAAAGTTTTTTTTTTTGTTAGGTCTATTTACATTCCTAACGTTTCAAAACTAAAATGAAATTTAAATTATGATTGAGAACGTGACATTTTAAGTCTTATTGTGATCTTTTTTTGTTACTATGTCTTATTGTGATCTTCTAATATTATAAAGTGACATTTTATATCTTATTATGACTTTCTAGTCTTGTAATTTGATTTTTACCTCAGTTTTTTTTTCATTTATAATTTCGATATATTTTATGAGAAGAATAAGGTTGAACCATTTTGAAAAATATCAGTGACGTGAGCAGAAAAAAAAAGGGATTAAATCTGGTAAAATATAAGGGATGCATACGAAGCTTTTATTATTATTATTATTATTTGAGGAAAAAGTAATCAATTCCATTCATTTATATGGTTTGTCTAAAGACAAAAAAAAAAAAAAAGCCCACATGATGGCTCTGCCGCTCTCTCCCTAGCTCAGTTTCTGTCTGTGTGTGTTCCTCCCACACTCTCTTTCCACCGATTTTCTTATCATTTCCTCTGCTCTCACTCTGCTCCTTTCTCCCTTCCAAACAAAAACCACCCTTACGCACGCAGGCAAAACACACACCACTCACCTCTCAGACTCAGTTTATTATCATTATTATCTCTACCCACTATTACCTCAATATTGTTTTAATTCCTCCGCACAATTAAATTTTCCCCGCGCCAAGCCAACCCTTTGTTGAAAGATACCAAGATCGGCTCTTGAAGACTCTGTCACTGTAAGTGGATTTATTTTCCCTTTTGTTCTTGTTTTCTGGGGTAAACGCACGGAGCTAGGAATCAGAACCAGACTCTGCAGGCTTTTTATGTTTGGTTCACGGGGCTATGTCATGTCATGTTCCATTTGATGTTTGTTTATTCCATTTTATTTTAATTTGGATTTAATAAACGGCTTTGCTTTGACGACTAACCGGGGGTCCAATCAGGTGTATGTGCGCATTCGTTACGCAAGCCTCAACTCAACATATATATGGTGTACTACTTCTCCTCGTTTTCTTCTCCTTTTTCTCCTGGGAAGTGATATTGGACATGGCGGAAATTCCGAAGTTGGTAAGAATTCGCTTGCCTTTATTAACTCTTCGTAACTGTTCCATTCAATTCCGGGTCAACGTTTTTTGAGGCAGTAGCAGCATAAGATCCTTTCCTTGGTAAATCTTGTGGTTGAATTGGTCTAATTTGTTTGCAGGAATTGTTGTCTTCTTGTTCGTCATCGTCGTGTTGTGGGTCCGGAGAGGCTTTGGAATCGGAGGAGAAGAACGTGGGCAGCCAGAGAATATCTGTTTCGGATCACATAAACGCGTTTCAGTACACAGCCGAGAAAGCCGATAGCTTTGTGATTGATATGGATGCCTTCTCTTCCGCCATCAACAAAGATAACACCAATGCAAATTCGAGAATTACGGTAATTCTCTCTCTCTCTCTCTCTCTGATGTCCCTCTCTGTTAATTAATTTTTCGAGAGTTGTTTTATTCAATTTTTGTTAGTTAAGCTAAACATACAAGCAAAACAGAGTCAGTGTTCTGTTTTCTTGTTCGAATTTATTATCCATTATTTAGATTCCTGAGAGTAACTTCTATCCCGTTTTATTTTTGTTCGGTGCAATTTTACTATTGCGCTTTTTTAATGCTAAGCTTCACAATAAAAGGTCACATTAGTCCCATAAAAAAAATAATGAAAAAAATAAATGGTGGCATTATTATTACAAATTGGAACTAGGAGGAAATCACGTCGTCAATATCCATTCATTTTTTGCGGCCATTGGATCGAATGTCTTTCTCTGGCATTATTATTCCCAATTATTTCGCGTTTACCATTAATTTTAAATTGATCGATGAAACGTTGAAATTAAACCAGGCTATTTAATTTAGTTTTAACCTTTTGTACATCTTTTAAGTTTTAACCCCCAAGTTGCCTTCTCGTGTGTTCTTTTGGCTGTAATTAACGATTTTACTACTTAATTTTTTTTCATTTTTAATTATATTAATTATTTTAACCCCAAAAAAAAAAAAGTTGCAGAGGAGCCTTTCCAGGAAAGGATCTCACTCTCAGCGTGGGGGCGACAGGAAGCCGAATGGAAATGCCACATTTCATGATAAGGATATTGTCCCTGCTACATGCTCACCAAAAGGTACTGTTGTCCTTGCAAATATTAAAAATACAATCTCATTCGTTTTACAATTATAATTTAATATAAATTCAATTCTTTCTTTTCCATTCCTGAATCTGATAAAGGGAGATCGAGCGATTCACCTACTTTTGATTTTTTCTTCTTTTCTTTTCTTTTCTTCCTCTCTTAAGTTGAAGAGAATTTTAATGTAACTATGTAGGCATTTGTTTGTTTCCATTATTTGGCCTTATGGACCTGGTTCATTGATGGGTATCCATGTGTAGGACACAAGTGACAAAATTAAAATGTCCCCTGCATACCTTATTTTATGTCCATAAACGGTGCCATAAAAAAATATTTCTTCACCAACCTGCACATGTGTGACTGTGTGAGGCCAAGGTGGGTGCCCCGTGATTGTAAGGTCTCACCTTGCTGGATTATGATGTCTGTTGTTATTATAATCGCCCTCATTATCATCATATATCCACTATATGTATGTTTTGAACTGATATTCAAACAAGATTGTAACCACACCATGATAAGTAAAATTGTTACTTATGATTTATGTGGATGGTGAAAATTGGTTGGCCTGATTAGCAATCAGCCAATCACTGATGGTTGGTTGGATATTAGTTAGAGTGAAGGAAAAAAAAAGCAGAATGCCTAATCCTAAGAGAATTGACCGATGAGCACAGCACATAGATCAGCTTGTAGTGGCTGTTCTAGCTTAACCAGATGTCTCGGGTTCGAGTCCTGGGTATACAACTACGCTAAAAGTCAGAAGGGAGAGCGAGCATAACGCTCGCATACCTGTGATTTAGACCAACTATGAGAATTGAGAAAGCCAGTTCATGAACTGAACCTGTCGTGTAATGGGGTCACTTTAACTGTATGTGAAACACGACTGTGGGTCAACCATAGACATATTAGAACTTAGAAGGCAAGTTGGTTAGGGGAAGTGAATTACATGGTTAGTTTGGTACAAATACATGATAGTGATCTGTTTGTGGCTTTTTGGTTCCCATATTTGGGGCCACAAGCATTGGCATTATCAGAGTTTTGATTTTGAAGTTTTGGGTAACAAATTGTTATATTTGTGTGTGTGTGTGGGTGTGTATATTGTATGGGTATCATTGAACTGAACTGGAGCAGCTATTGTAGGGACTTGCACGCCCGAAAAGGGTGCGGTAGTGGGAGTAGGGTCCACGGATCATTCGATGAACCCACACATCCATCATCAGATTTCTGTCACTGCCAGTGGCACCACCACGGAAAGCAAATCTATGACTCGCAGGAATAGTTTCAGACGCTCTTCTTCATGGGCCCTTGATCCTAAAAGGGTCCTCCTTTTCTTCGCCACCTTGTAAGGTTCATTTGAAATATTTTTTGTAGCTCACTTGCTTTGTCATTTGTCTCTAATTAATGGCTCTGTTGTTTGACATTGCGAAACAGGTCAAGCATGGGAACAATGTTGCTGATATACTTCACCCTTACAATCAGTAAGCAAAATGCGGATGAATATGGGGGTTGATTGGAAGGAGTGGATGAAGCACCAGCTTATATGAGGCACACATTCAGATAAAAGGGCATGCATAAAATTGGAGAAAAACTTAGGAGTTCGATGAAGACAGAACTTCAGGAGTTGCAAAAGATAACAAAATTTCTGCCAACTTAATGTCAGAATCAGTGAAAATCTGCCCTTCGGCGTCACCTCTGGCAACTACAACAGATAAAAATACAAAAGACATAACTGAACTCTGACAGGGAGAAAGGAATCTTTCTTTATTATGCAATTGGAAGACAGCAACAGATTGCAGATCACATGGATGACATTGCCCTTTAAGTTTATTTGTTGTGAGATTGCAGTGCTTAGTGCGGGAGGATCAGAAAGTCCCTTTTTTTGCTCTTTCTAGTCCTTAATCATTGTCTTCCTCCCTTGTATCCTTCTGTTCTGTTTTGCTCTTTACGTGCAATCTAATAGCAAGCGAACCTCATTGTTTTGTGCATATGTGACTTTTCATGTGAGCAGAGGGAAAGAATTAAAACCAATACACCACGAGGTATCTACAAGCTATAATAGTGTTTGTCTTTGCAGTTGACACAAATGCATGCGCGTGCTCAAAGGCTTTCCCCTTTTTGTAAGAAATAGTGCAGCCCACGAGTGCTTTTTCCAGGACAAAGAATGTTTGTTTATTTTTGGAAGCCTTTCGGAATTGACTAGGTATGAAAGATATAGGTTAGGCAAATAGCCAAATTAATCTCATATACGCAAGTATAATTCGGTGGAAATAACTGGAAGCAAGTGAAAGTCAGATCTGTTTTCCCTAACAAATAAGCTTTACTTGACAAAGGATGTTTGTTACTGGCAGTAGGCAGCACTAATTGTGTCATCAACCACAACAGATCATGTTTAACACTGAGGTTCGTAGCAGCAAAAGTAGCTTATTCCGTAACTCCTACTTAAACAGAGAGAATCATTTACCATCCCGCTTACTTGTGTACGTATAGGCAAGGTTTGGTGTGCATAATAATGTACAAATACAATGCCAGCATATGTGAACATCTAGGACGCTAGGGAATCTAAAAAGATTTGAACATTTTTAGGGCCTCGTGTATAATTTATTGAGTGTATGCAGTAGCTTTCAGAATGCCACATGCTAGTGACAGGCATGATCAGTATATAACATGAATTGAAAATGATAATTACAGCTAATTACAAAAGTTTTTTTTTGGTCATAGTTGAAAATTTTAGGGAAAAATACAATTAATCCCCTTGTACTTTAAAGTGGGTGCATTTTAGCCTCTAACATTTTAAAACGTATATATCGACATTCTATATTTTTTAAATGGTGTAAAACACACTATTTATTTATTAATTAGTTTTATAGACAAAATTACTCTCATATTCTATTCCCAATTCCTGGCCCAAATTCTCTTCATCCCCAAATCCAAAAACACAACGTCTCTCAATTACAATCTAGAAGTAGAGAGAGAGCCCAAACAGCCCAATGGAACCCAAAGACCACCCAAACAGCCCTTCCTCGGACCACCACACTCAGTCAGTCAACCCTAGTTCGGGATTAAGTTGACTAGGATGACATGGCCATGCTGCTCTACTCCTTTGACACGACAGGGCCTAGCAAGGGTGTGGTTTCCTCTCATCGGAACCTGTTCTTGATGGTTCAAATCGCCCTTGGTCATTTTAACATTGACGAGGACCAGACCTTCATTTGCATCGTTCTAATGTTCTACATATACGCTATAATAATTGTCTAACACCATGTTGTTAAGTGAGTGCATTAAATAATATGAACCCACATGTACTAGATTACTACTTATTCCAGTAGTAACTAAATGTGTAACGTAACAAGTTTAATTTAACTAATCTCTAACGATCGGTTATATATGTGATAGGTCTGGATTGGGTGGAGTTAGGGATGAAGTGGAATTTAGGGTTAGGAATTAGGAATAGAAGATGAGGGTAATTTTATCTGTAAAATTAATAAAAGGTGTATTTTTCATCATTTGAAAAATACAGGTTAATATGCATGTTTCAAAAAGTCAAGAGCTAAAGTGCACCTACCATAAAGTATAAGGGGCTTAATTGTATTTTTCCCAAAATTTTGTGTTCTTTCATGGTCAATAGTAAAAATAAATAAATAAAAGGTTTCCAAAACACCTGGTTTCAATGAGATGTTATTAGATCCATCACTTTGGTCTTGGGCCTTGGGTAGCCGGTTGTCCTAGATAGAGAGTTTGTCTCTACCAAAAAAAAAGTGCAAAGGAGAGGTTTGTAATATTGCATGGTTAGCCTTCTTTTGTGCATCATGTTACAAGCTCATATGCCTGTTGACCAAAAACACCTTTAGTTTTTGGTCAAAACCAAAAACAATGTTACACGTTACTTTCCGATCCCCACATGCAGATGGACTAGGCCCTTTTAAAGACCAACCCTTCTACAAAATCTTTTTCCTTGATCCGAAAGAAAAAATGTCTTCGAGCTCAAGAAGCAATTCGACCAAATTAGATAAAGACGCATTTCTCATTTTCACAAATGCCGAAGCAAATCGAGTGGAACATGAGGTTGCTAAACTTGCCCTCAACGACCATTTCCCCTTCAACTGGCTTACTCAATAAGCTGTAAGGTTTGATGATGCTACTCGTTGGTATCTCCAGGTAGGTACATTGGCCAGTGGCGCTGTAGGAAGCATGTGTGGTCAATAGTCTTACACTCCAATCCAATCAATTTGTGTGAACTACTTTCATCCGTGTAAATTTTTTTTTTTTTGTTCAACCATCCATTGTAAAGATATAATATTGCAAGATTGCTTTAGGCAGTGACATATCCAAAAATTTTAGACAATGGAGGCAAATATAGTATACAAGCATAATAAAAAATTTCATATAATTTTTATTTTAATATGGGAGCAAACTTAATTAAATAAAGGGGACAAACTATATATATATATATATAAAAAAGATTCAAACTTTAGTGGGGCATGTGCCCCCAGTACACAATGAATAGATTTGTCCCTGGCTTTAGGCTAGCTACCTTTTGGGTCGTGTCCATTTTGAAGTGAAGTTCACAATGACTAGGCCCTCTTCTAAGAGAGAGAGAGAGTGACCACATTTGAAGTTTGCTCATATACCATGCATGAATTGGGGAAGATTATATGTTTGAGAGTTCTCGCTCCTACGCGTTACCTCCAATTTGAGTTCTTAGTTGAGAAATTCTTATATGTTCTTAGAGCAAGAAAGTTTTGCTTTCATTCATTATTTGACACACACAAGTGAAGATTAGTAACTTAAAAGACAAGAGTGACCTATATTTACTTGTATCAAATAATGAACAGATAAGAGCAACAACTTTTTCTTGCTACATGAACAAATAATATATCTAAGCATGTGTGACTGTATAGTAGTACTTTTGGGATGCTTATCTTGGTTGGAGTTGAGTGCTTCCTCCTCACTTGATAGATAAGATACTAATTTGTTGTACATGATTAAGCATTTAAATAGAGATTCATCTAAACCATGTTGTTTTTCACACACATAAATTTTCATATTGAACTTAAGATCACATGCATAAAAGATTCAATTTCCTTCATTCAGAGTACCTTGTTGGCAGTCCTGCCTTTTATTATTTAGAATGGTAGTCTCAAAACAAAGATGGGCAAGTTTTGAAATATCTTTAATATGTATTGTCAAAAAAAGTTATAATTAAAATACATAATAACAATAATAATAATAAAATATACCATAATTGATTAACTGTTGTATATAATGTGTTTTTTTTTTAGTAAACTCTAGATGCTCAAACTTCAATTTGCAGGAGCCAAGTATGGAATATATAGTACTATATGATTAGGAATATATTGCTTTTCTAGTGACATGTAAATAACAATTCTGCTCTCTCTCCCTCTCTCTATTGTATATATTGCAGGTTGTAACTCAAACAGCAGACACAACGAGACAGCATCAAACATGCAGGCTGAAACCAGCTGCCATACCGACCGTCTCCGTAAATTTACTACTAACCGATGGAATTCGAAGGGTACACTGACATAACAACTCTCTCTTCGAACTTCTAACACATATGACATTACCTAGTTCTAGTTGATGATGGAATACCATACCCATAATCATGATAGATAATTATGCACAGCACACTATGCAACAGTGCCTTCATATGCGATGAGAAACCTTGGTAGGCCAATTTTTGAACCCAGCTTCTGAACATCATCTCGAACTTGTTGCCTGTACTCCCGGAAGCTGAATTTCCTGTAAACAGAGGGCTCTCTGCAACTCTCTATCACTGTGTCATTTGAAGGGCAAAAGAAATACGCTGTCGAGAACCTCTCCACTTTCGAGTTGGTCACTACTCGATGCTCAACACTCTTGTAAACTCCATTGCTCCATGCCTGTACAGTGAATGGTGGTCTAATGTTAATTAACCAACCCCTCCTAGCTAGCTAGAAGACCCTATACTAATTAAAAACAATTAATGTCATTCGATCTGGAGACAATAATTAGTATTAGGGCAAATTATATGAACCTCCCAGAAGTTTGGTGAAATTCATTCCGCCTCCCTTCTATTTGTAAAATTTACTTATGAAATTCTGGTTTGTAAAATTATTATACTAACCTCTTTGAATTTGTAAAATCATTACACATGAAGTGCATTCAAGGAAGGTCAATGTTATTAGATATAAAAATCATTAATGTGCCATAACTAGGCTTAAGCTTCTGAGACAAATAGTTTAATGATATGGTATTAGAGTTCTACAAACCTCTAGAGTTTGATTCTTGTTACCTCATTTATAATAAAAATAATTAAATTTCAGCACAAGACATAATAGGGCACATAACAAATGTCACCCAAACAAACACAAGAAAATTGAAATGAATTTCACAAATCTCATTAGAGATTAGTGTAATTTATCTTTAGTATTATGAGTGTACCTGGAATAAATCACCAATGTTGATTATAAGAGCTTCAGGGTTTGGTTTAACTGCTATCCATTTCCCATCTTTCACCAATTGCAAACCCCCCACCTGATCTTGATATAATATGGTGAGGAAGTCACTATCAGTGTGCGGCATCAGACCATGAATCGCCATGGGGCACGGAGGATATCGGTTCAATCGGAGATAACATGTGTTGGGCAAGCAATTCTCCTTAAAGAAAGTTGACTTGTGACCTATTCTCTCGGCCAGGATATCAGCTAATGTTTCTGCAAGGCTGGAGACTGTGGTAGCAAACTGTTCGATTGTTGAACTGCATGCAAACATGCATATATTCACCCAGAGAAATTAATTAATGAGGATTAGTTGATTACATTTGTTATTTAGCTAGCATGGTCAAGTTAATCAAGGAATGATTTTATTATAATATTTATATATGGTCATAACATAACATATATCTGCATATAGTGTATTGTTTTTAATTCAATCATCGTCAATTCATTAAATGCTGTCAGTCTGCCATGCCTGGTGAGTTATAGGCTCAGCGTTCACGTGAGAAACTATATGGAAAGTATATAGGTCAGGGGATCCATATGATAGCAAGCCATGTGCATATAATACCGAATTATATTTTTAAGTGGACAAATTTCGCAGCTTCGAGAAAAACAATGTCTGTGTCATGTGGGTTTAGAGTGTACATTATAATTAATAAGATGTAACAAATGAATAATGGATGTAAGGGCAAAGCCAGACCACACATGATGGAGCTGAAAAAATAACAAATTTGAGGGAGTAGTAACTGTGATGGCGGTGTGGCAGGAGAAGTTGACTAAACATCAATTCTAGGCTTTGCTTTATTGCTCTGTGAAGGAAAAAGATCTGCTGCTCTCTTTGAGAATGACACTTGAACTCACGTATGAATGAGGGGCCAAATGAACATTGCAGGGTTGGTAATGAAAAAGTGGGAAAAAAGGACAGGCTAGGTCGTGATGTGTCTTAACTTGAGCCACTCTAAGATGGTCCAAATAAAAGTTCCAGCAGAGATTTGGAATTAACGAGGATAAGGTTGCATAGAACTAAAAGTACCAATACAATACCATCCAAATTGCACCCAAAAGAAAAATACTATATATACCATCCAAAAACGATTAGATTTCTGATTATTATTTTTACTTAAACATTGAACAACATGCATGTTTATATTCTTTATTAGAAGACAAAGTGGCGGTTACCCACCCCAAGCAAATTAAATTTGTTTGAAAGAAATACCGAATTCTAGTATGTGACTGTAAATTAAATTGAACGTATTTGCGCAAACAAACATTTTCGTTTTGACAAAAGAAAAAAGAAATATGATTTAATTGTCATGCATGAACAATATAAATATTTTTTACAAAGTCATCTAATAATATATTACTATATAAATGATAGTTGACTTTTATATCTATTCCTGAAAAGTCATTTAAACTAATTGTTTTGATTGAATAATAATTAAAGCTATTTTACACTATTAGTATATTAAAATTAAACTCAAAGAATTAATGTAAAACCACATACTATATACTGCATATTATATACACAACCAAATATATAGTATAGAGAAATAAAATTAAGCTTGTTTAGAACGACTTTTTGAAAAACCTGGATTGATATTGAGAGCCATATAAACATGAATTGAAGCAATCGAAACCGAATATATGCAATAATTAAAACAAAGAATATACCCGGCCGAAATCAGTAAACAAGAAACAATAATTAAGAAGATGAACAAACAATATTTATTTATTTAATTATAATACGTATTATTAAAAATATTATTTTAACGCCTAAAATATAACACTTCATTACCGTTAAATATGATGGTAACTTCCATTCACATCACTTGTCCATTATATCAAATAATGAAGTGAGTATCCAATCAAACAATATTTTTGAGTTAAAATAACATTCTCAATGGTATTAGTGGTGAGTGAGAATTAATACCTTAGAGTGTTGAATGCAGTGCTGGAGCCTATTATATCGGTTAAAGGAATATGAAATGCCTCTGACCAAGATAACTGACTAACGCATGTGGCGGTGGGTGCTCCCCAACGGTAGGTACCAGATGAGAACTGATCTTCTCTGGCCTTCATGTGAAAAGGCTGCTTGAACACCTTCTCCTGCTCGCACCTGAGCCTGTTGAAAATCTCACTGGAGATGCCGTGCTTCACAACCTGGAAGAAACCCCACTCCTGTGAAGCCCTAGCTATCTGAGTCTTGCACTCTTCTCTGGCCACCTCATCATTCTCTTTCAAACGGCTCAGATCGATCACCGGAAGCTCGCATTCCTCAACCACCACAGCTTCATTCATGATGTGATGATCTTCCTTGTTGTTGTCTTTGGTGGTCTTGTCGAACAGATTCTTGTATGCTTCCAGAAAGGGTGGGTCCGAAATTGAGCCCATAATTGTTTTGCTACCCTGCAAAGGTGAAGGAATGTTTATGTGAAAAGAAAAAAAATAAATAAATAAACGAGTGGAGGCTTTCTTTTAAGAGACGGAGACAAGGAGAGATGTGGACAACCGGTTTTTGGTTTTCTTTTGTTTTTTCCTGTTTATTTCGTCTTTGATGAAAACGCTTTAGGCTTTGGAGGCAAAGGTAGTTTACATGTCTTTTTGTTGAGAAGTTAAAGGAGATGCTCTCGCTCTTTTCCTATTTTTCTTTCACGCTGCTAAATTATTATCCTGGAATATTCCCCTAAAATCATAGAATCACCAATAAGCCATAAAGCATTTTCCAAAACTTTTCACCACTAGCTTGCTACTTTTCATCAACTTTCCTAGATGTTATTGGTAAGAACTAAAGTGCGATGATTCTAAACCATTCTATTGTTTGCATTATTCACATTTGTAACAACAACAACAACAATAATGATAACAGAAAAACAACATAGCTAAGAAGATTAGAGCCCACAGCACCATAATTGTTCAAATATAATTCAGTAATAATACAAGTAAAGCAAAGGGCAGTACAAGAGACAATGAACTTTGTTAGTAAGAACTTGATGACAGGTTCAGGTTTACTCCCTTAGAAGTCTCGTTGTTCACGTATGCCTAATTTGAACCCTCAATTGAATTCACAAAGCAAAATCCTCTTATCTAGCAAAAGTAGATGTATATATTTTCCACAAACATATATACCTATGATAAATTCAAAAAAAAAAAAAAGAACTCTCCTTTAACAACTTGGTCCAATCAAACCATATTTACCGATTTGTATGAATTCCAATTCCGCGAGATGACTACAAAGAAACAAATTAGTATATATGTGCTGGCTAGCAATATCTGTAAAGTACGTACATATCTAGGAAAAAACACGATTGCGTCTCCACCAATATAAACGTTACAAAGAAACTTCGACAAGGTACGGTAACATTAACAAAGCTGTCTTTGTGAGTGTTAATAAATGTTCAATGGAGGCTGGATTCAGATTTGTCTGTCAAATATGTTATAATAAGTGTCTAGATATATACATGAAGTATTTTATCCACTCACTCCTGTTGGATTTATTGATACGAAGCTTTGAGTAAAACGCAGGTATTTGTTCATATGCGCAAGTAAACCAGACACAGCAGCGAATAACTACATATATATTATATGATTTACACCGCCACAGCCCAAAAATGTTATATAATTGTATATAATGATATGGAAAGTAACAGGCTCTTAATTAGTCAAACAACATGACTTTTTGCAGATGATCATGAATAAAATAATTAAGTAAACTATATTTTTCTTTTTCTACTAGGAAGAAGATCATGTGCACACAATGTTTTGGGAAATGATTACCAAATCAGCAGCCATTTCTGATCGAGAGTATGGCTAGTTATTCTGCATCTGTATATATGGCTGACAGAATATATAAAAACAAGATAATTAGACCTCCAGTTGACACATTCACATGTTCATCACATTTAGCTAAAATTAATGGTCAGATATTCAAACCCTAGAAACTCGATCTGTTGACTTTTGAGTTTAGAAGTTTTAAAATAAGGACAAGTTGAATCATTTGACATGGTTAACTTGATACCTGGTTGAGGACCTTAATGATGTTATTTCTGACTCCTACTGTGCTTTCCCTAGCATGCAAGTTCCAACGGATGTGGCCCAGACTGCTACAGCAGAGAAGATTCAAATTAAACCTGCATTCTCATGCCAAACGCGTCACTGCATCCATGATTTAATTAACACAATCTTCATTTGAATTCTTGAAGAGTTAAAGTGGCAGATGATAAAGGTTTTACGTGCATGATGCTTACAGGTTGAGATGTCATATATATATGGTTAAAATTTAAAAGTGACTACAAAACGAACCTTCATCATATAAATACTCGCTAATAAGTTAGAGGAGAAATTAATTAAGTTCACAAGACAGACTAGTCATATGAACAAATTTATTCTTCTGAATGTACTATATGCATTCTTAAAATCATTAAAGGAGAAATTTAATAATTTAAGATAGGTTTGAGCCTTACTAAAACTTACCGAAGTGAAACTATATCTGCGAGCACGCACTTACACACAGAATAGGGGCTAGCAATGTATATGAACACTCAGTGGGCTACGAGTAGGAAAAAGAATGTAATTTGGCGAGACTGGTGGACTAGCTAATGATTTATAGGCAACACTACCATCAATTATTGGCAATACCGATATATCAAGGACATATTTGGATGATTGAAAGTGTATGCTGAAGAGAAGACCACGCGGCTCATGGCGGAATCAGAGAAAATATATCTAGTATCTTTGTATTGAGTGACGTGTTTTCCTTCAGAAATAAATCTAAGCGATATATGTGAGAATTTATTTTATTTGAACGTAACAGGAAAGTAAAACAAGCATTGTGTTCAAGGGTCAATGAAGTGATTAAGACATAGTATGTATCACACATTTATTTTGGCGTTATCACTTTCTTTTTTGAAAATCATGCCATTTGTCAATTCTTGAATGCAGTCATGAACTGTATCTTTCTTTGATGTATCCAAAGGAACATTAACCTTTGTTTTGAGCTTTTAGTTTCTTAATTTTCTAGAATTTGTGAAAAAAATTGAAAACTACAAATTTCAATTTTTAGAATTTTCAATTTTCCTTCACAAATTATAAAATGAAACTTAAATCAATAATTATTTGAACATCACTTTCGTGAAGAGCATGGATGCCTGCGTTTCATAATTGGTGATTTTGCATATATTTTACTAATCTACTTATGAGAAATTATGAGTTAATAATATAAGCTTCAATTATATTACTACTAAAACTGGTGGAAAATTTTCACATTAACTATTAATTATTATTTTTTCCCTCAAAGTATCCCATCAATGGGAGACTAATTAATCTCCCGAGATGCAGTGAGGCACCTAAGCAGGGACCATATATATCAACGGTATTTTTTTTTCATACGTACATGAATCTTTAGGTGGAACACAAAATCTCATACTTCAGGGATCCGCTCCTTTCACTATACACATGACCATTATATTGTTAGTATTCATTATTAACTACTAAATATGATACTGACTACTTATTAAAAATACAATTAAAATTTTTAATTTATTAAATTCAATCTCTATACAATGACAGTGTAAAAAAAATATTATCAATTAACAGAAATTTAAGAAAATGACAAATCATATTAAATAATTAAGTATCTATTGTGATAATTATATACAATGATTTGATATTTTTTAAATTTATATTGATTGGTAATATAAAATTATTTTACATTATTGATGCATTTAAAAAAATTAAATTCTTAATTATTTACTTCTATATCTCATTCATCCAAATTGATTAATATATATCTAAAATTATGGATACAAATATTATGAGTTGTGTTATTTGTATTTATGAGGTATATAAACTTATACCTCATCTACTAGTTGATAATAACATTTAAATAGGTTCACATCCATTTAATGATGGATAAAGTGAATTCAACACTTCATCTCATGAATACAAATAGCATTTTTCAAATATTATTCCTCTCATAGAATAGTAGAGATGGAGACAAAGAGACTTGGAGTAATGAGAACCATACTCTAGCCCATTGGTACAATACAATGCAATATAGGAATTGACTTTAATTGTAATTACTTTGATAATTTTTCTTCTTCACATTAGACTAAAAATTTACCCAAGGGGGCAATTCAACTGGGTGTGTATGGCAGAAAGGCACATGCCAAATGGATGACAAACTAAGCAGTCTGGAAAACCCACCGGGGCCTCCCCAATTCTCCAAGTCCATGTCGGCACCCAAACGTGGCTCCATCTATGGGTCACATGCACGTCAACATTTGCACGTCAGATTTCCAATTGGCCGAGATGAGGGATTGAGGCAAGGGCATGTGCGTTGCTTTCATTAGAAAGGACATGAGAATCAGCAGTGTAGGATCCATGGCTCAATTTAATTTGCTCCAAACCATCAAAATATCCTTCAATGCAGTTTATGAGAATTTTTTTAAATTTATAAGTAACATAGCTTTCTTTTTCATAATATAATAATACAACTGCTTCTATTTTCCCCTCCATCGACAGTGACCGAGTCTAGAAAAGTTTTAATTGGCCTTGAAAAAGCTTTTGTTCTATAATCTGTTTTAGTTTAGCACCAAAAAAAAAAAAATCGGTTTCTGTTTGACACGTAAATAAATATTGATTATCTTTATATTTTAAACTATCAACTTTTACGTATATATCAAATAATAAATTCACTGGATCAGAATTATTTTTTCTCTTAAAATAAGAATATTAAAGTCTGTTTGATTTCATAAAATAATATTCACTTTTTAATTTATTTTCTATTTTCAGGACTTTATAAAAAAAATAATAAAAATTGTAAATAAAAATTGAAGAATTAGATTTTATGATTTCTATAATTTTCTTAATAAAATCTTTAAAACTATAAAATTAACTAAAAATAAAAAATAAACACTAAAAACTATTTTCCTAAAATCAGTTGTGCCCCTGATACTTTTCCTTGCATCTTAAAAAACCGAATAACTTTTGTTGTGGATGGACAACGTGGCTAGTTTGCTGTAAATTAAAAGTAATGTTACTTTGACTCATACTTTATAGGCATTATATTAACACACTCACATTCATCATTAAATTGTGGAGGCCATTTATTTTGGGTCTTATATTTCATTTAATGGCAGATATGAGTGTGTTGAATATGTATTAAAAGTGTAAGTCAAAATAATATTTTTTCCAAATTAAATGGTTATCACATTTTCTTGGGAAAGTAAAATTAATAATATTTTTTCGTTCTTGAATAATTGTTCAGTTATAAATGCTCATTAAAATTAAGAAAATAATCAATAAAATATCAATATTAGTAAAAATTAGGAATAATTTATTAAATTATCCTTGTTTCTTTTAATACTCCAACTTTCTCTCTTCTCCTTCTAATGAGTTAATAGTATACAGGGATATTATTGGTTCAAAATAATTAATATTATCTAACTTTTTAAAATGAATAATTGTTCAAGAAGAAGAAAAGGGAGTATTTGGTCACCCCAAGGACCAACAACTAATAAAGCAGCAAGCGTAAGATATTTGAGTCTAAAACAGAAGCAATGATATTTGAATTTGGCAACACGCAGCACTTTAATTTCCGGTGCCTGTCTTCCTTTGCCTGTGTGATTGGCGCCTATTATTAATCATCAGCTAGCCTTTCACTCACAGTCACACACAACTTATCCATTCAAGCACCCGTCTTAGAAATGAGAGATGAGATTGTACTCACTTTCTTGGCAATATAGAAAAGACGTTACCTTAGGCAATGCATGATTAAATAAATAATTAGTAGCAAAACAATGGTGCGTAATTAAGCAGCTGATATTTCCAATAAAGCAGACAGAGCACGGGGATAAGGAATCTATCAGGTGGTAGTAAATCAACACTGCAAATAAAAAATCAACACTGCAAATAATTGTGTATTGGTATGTCGATCCCAAAGCCACATATATTAAACCTATGTAATCATTAATCATACCAGTGGTAAGGACTTGGTCAATATAACCACCCATGATTTCTGTGTGTGTATATATATATATATATACTTAAAAGTGAAATGACATATCTAGAACTAAATGTGTGAAAATAGATAATCATACTCCGGTTTGATTGACCATTTGTGTGTGCTATGGTGCCTATATCTGTGCCTGATGTGTGGGGTGTGGGTGGTCATAGTGCCGAAGCGGTAGTGGTTCTGCCCCTCCCCTTATCACCAACAAATTCGTTGAATCAAACAAAAGCCTTTCGTTGAGACTATACGGACATGTGTATTCTATCTCCAATCTAATTTGGCCCCGGGAATTAAATATTGAAATTTTTTGGGAACATAGTATTTAAAGCTTGTGAAGCCCGCCACAGAGGCATGGGCTATTGTGGATGTTCGATCTGTGATCCAGGCAAGCTGCAAGCAGCATCCTGCCATTAATTAGAGAAGTTGTTCTTATTATTTATTACTTTCTATTAGCATATCAAATCAAATAGTACTACGTATTGCCGACATGCCTTGTTACATTCGTGCTCTATAAGTATTTGCTTTTCAAGCACGACAGCAATGCTATTAATTACTGGGAAATGTGAAAAGATTTCGAGATTGTTTTATGATGCATTTGGACTTAGACAAATATTAACACAATCACATAATTTAATTAAGAATTTATCTAACTAGTTTTCTAAAGGCAATGGTTAATAAATCAAAAATGAAAAATTTTATATTGAAAATATGAGCTTTAAAATTTTCAATGCATAAAACCCACTCAATTTTTAAAACTTGTCTAAGACACTGATTGGTAAAAAATACTTTAATTAATTACACAGAGGTTAATATTGAATTGAACATCTACAAATTCGTTCTTTCTTTTTTGTCTACCCAAATTTCTCTCTCATCACATGTGATTCGACAAATATTTACACATTACAACTTAATGGATTTATTCTTATAAATCATTCAAAGATCAGTTATTCCTCACTTCAAATAATAATAATAATAATAAGTTATTCACGTAAATTGGCGTTATATAAGGATATTTTTATAATTTAATTTTAAATAGCATATATATAAGTAAGATTCAAAAGTTTAATCATACTTTTATTTACACGCTACATGTAGTAACTCGTCCAATAATAATTGTCATATATGATTGTTAAACTTTTTTTTTTTGGTGCTATGATTGTTATACTTTTATGACGGGATACATAGATGGGTGAGTGAGCGATGAGGAAGTTGACACGTGAACATATATGGGACTGATGAAGGAAGAGGAATATGGAATGATGGTAGGGTGGAATATAGACGAACCAGCGAGGAGAAGTAAGAAGGATATGAACGAAGGTGAAGAGTAGCTATAGCTAGTGGCAGGGACTATATAGATATGATGTATGATATGAGATGGTACGGTGTAGAGAAAGAGAGTGAATAGACATGTCGAGCGTGAAGGTTTCGCGTTAAACATGAAGGGCATTGGCGGCAGCACAATCATTATGAGGCCCTAAACAATAATGACTATCACTTTCCAAATTTAATATCAACATACCAATGAGGCGCACCCTTGGCAATTCATCAATGTCAGAGTTAGCCCCACTCCCTTATATTATTTTTCCATGTGCAATTGTGGGCGGCCCCCCTAGGCCCTGGCTCCCTCCTCATTTTGCTTCTTACAATCACACGGAGTGGGGGGGCATTCATTCCATTTTTTCTCCCCCTTTTATCCATAACTATATGATTTTATGTAAAAATTTTAAGGAAAAACTAAAAAACAAAACTACTGGAACATTATTTGTTGGAATAAAATCAACGAAAATGGAACAAACCCAGCCAACGAAGGGTGAGGGTTTGATTAACAACCAATTATCACAATACCTATAAAACTGGTCACATAAAAATTCTTGTTAAATTACTATAATATCCTTTATTTCATGTAAAACAAGAGGATAAAAATATCATTTGCTGTGAAAGTTTTTTTCCCTTTATTTTTTCTTCTTTCCATTTTCTTTCCTTACATTTTCTTTTCTCCCATTTTATCTTCAATTCCAAACAAATAGTAAGTAACTTTAGGAAAGAATATTGAATATTTTGTTACAAACTTCACACTAGCTAACAAAACATAATTATATAATTTGTCAAAAGTATACACTTGGCTTGCCATGTGAGACAGTTTGAGGTAACAAACCCAAGAAATACTTTAGTATTTCGAAAATAAGAGAAATTTTTTTTTTTCATTGGTTAATTAATTCACACATTAGTTTCGTTTGATACCGTTGTCTCTCACTTTCTTGGAATTTTTTGGGTAATAAAAGGTTAGGTGGGAAGCTTAAGTCCCTGGAATCTAGAGTGGCAAATGGTACGACCCCTCCTTAAGAGAGTTTCCTAGGATTCAAACTCCCAATTTTATAGGTAAAACTCACCCAAACCTCAACCCACTTTTGTTAAGCTAACCCTCATGCCATTAGGTTACTTTCCTATATCTTTAATGTAATAGTTGATGTATCAATTAATTAATAAAATATTATAAATATTTTCTCGTACTCTCAGAGTATCTAAAAACTTAGGACGTTGATGGCCACCTACAAAAGCGTATAAATTACCGCAAGTGCATGAATCGCTCACGTAATATAGTAACGAGTAAAAAAGTATTGTATTCACATGGATTGTAGAGAAGTATGTGAGCGATCAACTAAAATACTATGTTAGACTTCACTACACGAAACTCACGAAACACAGACATAATTTAGATGAATTTTTTCTCTAATATAAATAGATTTACAGAGGAAAATGAAAACATGGGAACATTTTTTTTGGTCAAAGTCTGTAAATCAATCTATAATTGATAGCGCAAACTCATGCATATGGCACGTAATTGTTACAAACGGAGTTTACAAACGAAAAATAAAAGAATTTTTTTAAAAATTAAAACGGACGATTTGTTATTAATTTTTTTATTTAAAAGAAATCCAAGTCATTACAAACGATAAGATCCATTTGTAATTTGAATTTTGAAGTGCATATCTTACATGCAATTCAAAGATGATAAAATCCGTCTGTAGTGCTTTAAATGAAATACACCATTTTAGTTAAGACTGGTACATACGGATTTTACGTCTATAACGTGTGAGATGAAACAAAGCATTTCATTTAAGGGACTAGATGGATTTTTCCGTCTATAATGCGTTAGATGAAGCATAGTGTTTCATTAAACGTGTTACAAATGGTAAAATCTATCTCCAACGCGTGTTTTAAACTAAACCAAGAGGGATTAGCTGATGGCAGAATGGCGGCAGGTTACCGGTAGCAACCCATCAGATTGGTTGTGCATGGTGACCAGGATGACCGGTTTTCAAAAAAATCGGTGACTTGTGAACTGCGGTTATAATTTAGTCCTTAGAAAAAAAATATGCCTCATCGCGTTGTTGTTGTGACTCGCCACCATGTCGTTCCATCGCTTTGCCTCGCCACTATTTTGCCACCTTGACTACTCATCTCACTATTGTGATGAGAAAGGACATGAATGAGTGAGTAAAGAGAGAAATTGAAAGAGAGAGAGTTGATGAAGAAGACAAGGGCAGAGCAAATGAAGAGGGAAAACCTCCAACAGCACACAATATGTGGTTGTGTGAGAAGAAATGGCTGGACATATTAGAGTTTTATTGGATTGGGCCTTGAACTTGCTTTTTTGTAATGTTCTGAGATTGAATTCTTTTTTTTTTGTTTTGACACACGAGTGAAATTGCAATATGCAACTACTAAAGGATTAGATTTCTTACGTTTTGGAGAGTGTTAAGTTTTGACCCCAAAAAATAAAAGATAGTGCTAACTAAGGACATGCCACATGTGTAATTTTAAAAATGTGTTAAATTATTACTTACTTATGTTATTTTATTGTATTTATTTTAATTTTAAAATATTTTTATAAATTTGTTTAATTATATCGGTAGTCACTAGTTGAACCAATGACCCAACATATGAAATAGGGCTTAACGCAACGTCCATCCTTTTTCTTCCTCATTTTCCATCTTTGTTTCTCTCTCATCTCTCTTTCTCTAGTGTCACTGTGACTGTTTTGGCTACTCTGATTGGAGCCTTTATTTTGCAACGGTTTGTGCCATTGTGTTCGTGTTAATGTTCTCTACCTTTTACTTGGTTTAGGTTTTTTATTTTATACCTTTTATTTGTGTTTTCCATTTCTCAATATTTTTAGTGTTTCTAATTGAAAAAATTTCAATTGTTTAAGATTTTGGAGCACATTTGGAGTGGAGCAATTTGGAACACATTTTGGTTGCGATCTTGTAGGCACTAGTAAATTTTTATGTTTCATAATGTTTTTGTTTTTAGTGTTTAGGAATGGAAAAGTGTTAGTGAATTTATGTATGTTAGTAAATTTATGTATGCCTCAATTGTCACACTAGGATTTTGTTAGTTGTGTTTTTTTGTAATATATATCACAATGTGACAGATGTAACAATTTTGATTCCAAATCTAAATTCAGGAAGGGAATCGCTTCCTCTCAAAGAATCAAGGCTGAGTTTGAGTGAAATGTTTGAGAAACTAGAAGTGGCGAAAGGAAAATGCAATTTCAAGAAATGTAAAACTACAAAGAAAAATGCAAAAAGATAATTAACTAAGTAATATAAATTTTGACAAAGGAAAAACAAGCTATGTTAATTGAAAATAAAAGGAAACAATCTTTATTCATAAACTAAAGTTGTTCACTCCATATGTGCTAAGTGGTAGAGACTGAAACCTAGTGTATGGGCGTCGAATTGCATGCATTACAATTGAGCCTGAGTCTCTTATTTATAGATAAATCTTCTCCTAAAATTTTTCTAACAACTTACAAGTTTCTCGTGCATAACCTAAAAGACTTATATTATGGACCAAAGGAAGTAATTTTTTTGTTGTGCAAGTATTATTACTCAATGATTGATCATGTGACATACATATTTTTGCCGGTGGTAAGAGATTTGTACCGACTTGGATTGCTCATTAGCCACAAACACTTTTCTCGTCTTCTATCTTCCAAAATCCTAAATTACAAACCAATCTTAACTGCCATCCTCATTTCAATGACGCTTAGATGCTCTTTTTGGTAGCTCAATTCAAAATTGATCCCCTATGGGCAATGAAAGGGTGGCACAATAGTCTAGGTAAGTCTAGTCATCCATTTGGAAGCCGAGGTTGAATTCTAATTTAGGGTACGAGAAAATAAAAGATGACAAAAAATTTTATGATAAGTGAGCAACCCAATTTAGCATGGCAAAGTATTGGACATGTCATTAATCATTGGCCACATCATTTAATTAATTAATGGTGTTGTGACACAGCTTAGTGATGAGTAAAGATGTCAAAATGGGTTGAGTCATAAAGTTAGCCTGAAACTGTCATTTTTAGTGAGATAGGTTGAAGTTTTGAGTTGGGCAAAAAAATTTCAGCCCTAATCCGCTCCACTTAACCTCGGGTTTAGGTGGGTTAGGACAAGTTTGGCCCCTAGGTCAAGTCTTTTTTAAACAAAAAATTCATAATTTATTGGTACAAAAAATAAGAAACATTTGACAAAAAAAAAGTAAGAAATGTGTACACTCATTAACAAAGTAACACTATACAATTGACACTATTAACTCAAACTTAAAACTTAAAGATAAAACATGTCATAATTCATAAACAACCTATTAACAATAACATTTTTTAGTCAAATTTAGTGTATAATTGTTATGAATATCAAAAAATTGAGTATATATAAATAAAAAATAGTTTTTAAAAACCTTTTTAAAAAAATCATCAAAATATTAAAAAATATTTTTTAAATTTTTTTTATTTTTTGGTTGGCAAGGTAGCTAATTTTAAACCGATTTTATTTTAGAGGGGTGGGTCAATCCGTTTGACACCTCTAGAGTGATGAAGAGTAATTTAAAAATGTTTAGAATTGTAAGGATAAACTTCAAAAAAATTATAAGGACCAAAATAAAAATAAAGTGAAAGGAGTAAAGGATTAATTTAACCTTTAATTTAATTTGGATTTAATGTAGTTCAATACAAAGAAAAAGTACAATTGAGGTCACTTTATTTATGGAGAAGGTCCTCTTGACTTAGAAATCCCGTTGTCGCTGGATTTTGTAAAGGGACCGTAATACAAATTTTTTCCATGCTTCCATTTTAGGTAGAAGAAGATGTAATCGTATTCTAGCCCTTAAAGATTCTTCTGAGGCTTGGGTACATGATAATGATCTCCTACAACAAATGGTGAAGCGATTCTTTATTGATATATATTGTACAAATATGAGCTATGTTCATTTCCCTCTCACAAGTGGCTTTCCTTCAGTGTCTTCTTCTGATTGGCAATTCATTCATAGGCCAGTTACTAACATAGAAATTTATGATACTTTGTTCTCCATGGGTTCTTTGCGTGCACTTGGACTTGATGGCTGTCATGCTTTGTTCTTTCAGTGCCAGTATGATGTTGTGGGTAGTTCAATCGTTTCTTTGGTGCGTTCTATTTTTTATCAGCCATAGGAGATTAAAGATATTAACTAGACTTTAATATCCCTGATTCCTAAGGTGGAGAACTCTAGTTGTGTGAAACAGTTTTGTCTTATTAGCTTATGTAGTGTAGCCTACAAGGTTGTGATTGAAATCTTGGCTAATAGATTGAACAAGATCATGCCTGTGGTTATTGTTCCAACTCAATGTGGTTTCATCAAGGGTAGGAGTTGTTCTAATAACATCATTATTGCTCAAGAGATCATTCATAAAATGAGATCCACCAAGGGTAATAAGGGTTTTATGGCTATCAAGATAGACTTGGAGAAAGCATATGATCGTCTAAGTTAGCATTTTGTAATCAACTCTCTCAAGGATCTGGGTTTGAATTTCACATCATTGGTTTGGCATTGCATTTCCTCGGCTTCTATGAGTATTCTATGGAATGGGGAGCGCACTGAGGAGTTTACTCCTTCTTGTGGTATTAGACAAGGAGACCCTTTATCCCATTTTCTCTGTCATTTGTATTGAATAATTGTCTTATCTCGTTCAGTTGGCTATTGACCAGAGGCATTGGAAGCCTGTTTCCATCTCTAGAGGATGCCCACCTATTACACACCTTTGTTTAACAAATGCTTTATTTATCTTTGTTGAGGCTTCTATGAATCAAGTTGGATGTTATCAAGGGTAATTGCTTGGATTTGTTTGAGCAGAGTTTCAGTCAAGAGGGTTAGCAGGGATAAGACTAAGATTTATTTCTCCAGTAATGTTCATCACTCCAGAACTCAGGAGATTGCTGATGCATTTGGTTATTCTGTTACTGGGGATTTGGGAAAGTATCTTGGAGTTCCTTTGCAACATCACATGACAACTTCCATATCCTTTTCATATGTAATAGATAAACTCTTGCAAACTTGGAAGACAAACTCTCTGTCTCTAGTAGGTGGGCTTACTTTATGTTCATCGGTTCTTAATTCAATGCCTCTTTATTCCATGCATACCTCCTTTTTTCCTTTATCCACATGTAATGACATAGATGGTGTGTGCTAGAGATTCCTTTGGGCTGATGTGGGGAGGGGGCAAGAGGAAAGTCTATCTCAGTAAATGGGAGGATGTCTGTAAACCAAAAGGGGCAGCGCTTGGGGTTGAAATATTCTCGATTTACCAATCTTACTTTCATGTCCAAGCTAGGCTGGGGCCTTGTTCAGAATCGTGATGACCTTTGGGCTAAGGTGTTGATAAGCAAATATAATTGTGGTTCTGATCTGGTTCTTCAGGTTTGAGATAAAAAGGGGTCCTCTCCAATTTATGGAAGGGGATTTGTGAAGCTTGGTTGACGATGGAGACTGATTTGATATGGAGTTGGTGATGGGCACTTTATTCATTTCTGGATGCATAGATGGGTTCCTTCCTTGTATGTGCTCTCTTCTGTCTCCGTTACTCCCCTCTCTGATGCTGATTTAAGTTTGCCTCTTATTAGTTTCATTAATGAAACTGGTGCTTGGGAACTAGCCCAAGTTATTCACGTTTCTTCCCTTGTCAATAGCCCTCTTGATTGCATTATTTGGCTTAGCACACATGATGGTTCTTTTTCTATGCACTCAGTCTACAACCTCTTGGCAAGTACTTTTCTTCTTAACAATGATCCTCTTTTCAAGAATATTTGGAAATGGAAAGCATTAGAATGTATTAAGGTTTCTCTTTGGCAAGTTTCTATGAATGCTTTGCCCACTAATTCTTTTAGGTTTTATCGGCATATTTCTAATTCCCCCTTTTGCTCTCATCGTAATTCTCTAGTTCATGAGGCTATTTTGCACGTGTTGAGGGACTGTGATGTTGCACATGATTTCTGGTATAGATTGGTTGATCTTATGCAGTTTCCCCTGTTCTACACCTACTCCCTTCATCATTAGGTGATTTGGAATTTAAAACATTCTTTTATATTCCAAGGTTATGTTTGGAGTGGGGTTTTTGCGAATGCGATTCATTATCTTTGGAGGATTTGGAATCAGGAAATATTTGATCTGGTTACTCCAACTCCGATGAAAATTTTCACAGGTTTTGGATTATTTTTTGAAGCAAACATCTTTATTGCACCCAAACAACGGCTGCTTTGGTGACCTTTTGTAGAGCGCTATTGTTCATTTCTTGGTAGTTTCCTTCTACTAGCTGTGTGAAGTTGAATAGTAATGGTTCTATTTCTTCTCATGGTAGAGCTTCTTGTGGTGGCTTGATCAGGGATGAGCGAGGTCAGTTTTTAGGTGTTTTTGCTATCAATTTGGGAATTTGCCCCATCATGGTTGCAAAAATTTTTGGGGGGGGGGGGGGATTTTATGTGCTTGAGTTGGCTTGGAACAAGGGTCATTGTAACATTATCCTTGAGCTTGATTCTGAGGCCACTATGTTACTTATTAAGAAAGAGATTGATCATAAACATCCTTATGCTCTTGTGATTCAGAAAGTTCAGGACCTGATTGCTAGGCCTTGAGAGATTCATTTGAAGAATATCTACTGTGAAGCAAATTTTGCTGCTGACTGTTTAGCAAATTTAGGCTATTCTTTACATTTGGATGCTTGATTTTACTTAGCTTCCCCTTGTCTTGCACGTAACTGGGGTTAGTTTGCCATGTATGATTGTGTAGTTTTCTTTTTCTTTTGCGCTTTGGTGCCGATTCAAAAAATACAAGAGAGAGAGAGAGAGAGAGAGAGAGAGAGAGAGTATAGTTGAGGGGAAACCAAGGGGATGTTTGGAATGTAGAACAATTTTTAGTTTTTAAAAATAAAAAATGAAAAAAATTTGTTTGTTCGATTCTTTTCAGATTGATTTTAAAAACAAAAAATGGATATTATTTGTGTTTTAAAAGCAAAAATTAAAAATAGCTTAAAAATATTTTTGGAATTCCATTTTTTAAAACAAAAAAGAATGCAATGACACAATTATAATTAGTTGATTTTATTAATTGCTACTCAAAAAAGTTTTCAAAAACACAAACAAAAATAATTCCACAATCCCTAATAAGCATAAATGACAAGCACAAAAATTTTGAAAAAAAAAGAATGACAAATAATAACGACTACCCTTAAAGTTTACTCATATGACATTCTATCCTAATTTTCTCAAAATTTGACACTTCATCCCATTTTTTACCAAAAAAAAAATTAATAAAGAAAATGAAAACTAGCAAAAGAATGAATTTCATAAATGTAATTTCCATTCAACATGTATCTTAGATTAAACTAATTCTCAAAATTCAAATCATAAACTTTATATCCTTAAATCTATGTTTGACTAAAATCAAATAAATTTAGTTAAGTTGCTGCATAAGAATGATATAAGTTTTGTGATTGAAAAATAATGAGAAATGTATGATAAGTTAGTCAAACTTCAATGTTTTTGAAGGACGAATTAATCCATAATTATTTATAAAATCATTCAAATTGGTCTATAATGAAAATGTAAATAGAATAAATAAATCTACTAAAATACTAAACAATAATTAATATATCCTACATTTTTAATTGTGAGAGATCATAAATATATTTTTTTCCTTAAGAGACCAATTTATTTACACTATTTTTATCAGGGTTTAATTTAGCAGTTTTCCTTTATTTTTTAATATATCGACGTTGTTCTTATATAGCAACTTAAATAAATAAAGAATTTAATTTTGTTTTAAGTTAGGTATAGATTTGAGGATATGAAATTTAATTTGAATTTTAAGAAGTAAGAAACTTGTTGAGTTAGAGTTATATTTATAAAATTTATTCTCCCTTACTAGTTTTTATTTTCTATGTTATTTATTTATTCTGTATTTTTTATTCCTAAACATGAGATGGATTGTTAATTTTAAAAAAGAATAATTGGAGTGTTATTTGAATAAATTTAAAAGTGTATACTTTGTTATATTTTTTAAAAAAAGAGGCATAGTACGTCGTCGTTTCACACTTCTATCAGAGAGACGAACGACAAAGCTTTTCAGGGTTGGAATCCGCGAATGCAAGCAATCCAATTCATTAGGGGTTTGGCCACCGGGAAACCGTTGCCGGCTAAACCTCTCCAGGCGCAAATCAATCTCTGTTGCCAGTTTCATTGATGTCTCTCTCTCACTCTCACTCTCAGGTCCTTCCTTTGCTTCTACGCTATCATCATTTATTTTTCTTTTCTTTTTTTGTTGCTCACATTTGTTTTTCCCAACTTTGAAGGTTGGATGCTTAGTTCCGCTGAATCAAAATTTGGAGGAAGAGCCTTCAGTTCCCAAGTTACCTGTCTCACATGGCGCAAACGTTCTTGGCCGCAACAACGTTCCTGTCTCCGACAAGAGGCTTAGCCGCAATCACCTCACTTTAACTGCTTCTCCCGATGGCTCTGCTACTTTGCTTGTGGTAATCCTACTGTTATAATGACAACTTTTTTTTTGGGTTTAATTCATGTCTTTTTTTTTACAAAAAAAAAATTCGTGATTTTTGGTTTGTGATGTAGGAGGGGACGAATCCAATTGTTGTTAATTCCAGGAGCAAAAGAAAGAAGCTCAATTCTCGAGAAAAATCTGCCATTTGTGATGGTGATATAATTGAGCTCATTCCCGGGCACCATATTTTCAAATATGAAGTTTTGGGTGGCAACAAAAATGGGTCTTCCCTTGTTCCCCGAGAAGCATCTTCAAGTGGTAGAAAGAAGGAAGCTCAAGCATCATTTGAAAATAAAGCTTCAAACGGGCTTTTCCAGGTTTTGCACTGCCTTGTTCTCATGATCATACATCTTATGTATTATTATGTCTTGTGTTAAGGTAATAAGTAACAACCGTGAGTGTGTTGAGTTGAGGCATCTTGATTTTCTTTAAACTAATAATCTGAAGCAGATTTGTCCCTATTATTTTTTCTTCCTTGTTTTAAAATGAATATTTTTGTTGTTGTGATGTATGAAATCTTCAGGATAAAACTGAAACTTGCAGCCAGGGACGGGGAACAAATGCAGTAGCACACAAGGCTGGTCGTTCTCAGTCCAGTGAAGACAGTAATGCAGAGGCCATTCGTAATTTCCGTGTCAGTAATGACAAAATACCTTCCACCTTTCGACTTTTGCATGTGCAAGGGCTACCACCTTGGGCAAATACTTCTTGTGTTTCAATAGATGATGTTATTCAGGTAATGATAATCATATGCTGATTTCAACTTGCTGTACTCTCTCAAACTTGATATCCTGAAAAATTGAATTGACTGCTGTTGTGCTCATGGAATACCTTGAATGTTTCAACCCCTGGCTAAGCATACTTTTTGCAATGCTTCAAGGGAAATCTTGACTCTTTCACTTACGGGGTCAAGTGTATTTGTGTGTGGAAACACCCATGTTTTGAATTACAGAATTATATTTAGCTGGTAAAAATTGGAGCTACTTATTGATTTATTTCAATGCTTATCATTGGTAGGGGATATTCTAGTTGCTATCCTATCAAACTACATGGTAGACATTGACTGGTTGGTTCCTGGTGAGTTATTTGCTCAGATTTTTCAAATTCTTCTTTGCTTTTTCCTTGCCTGCCATTTCCCTTATTTTCCCGATTTACAGCCTGACTTTCACTGTTGTCCTTGAAACTGCTTTGAGATGCTGCACCAACTTAACATATGGAGAAGTTAGTCTTTCTTTGCCCAGTGATAATGGGATTGTTAACTCTCCTTTTCTCCGCCCTCATCCTCCATCCTGCTTAATTTTATATACCTAAATCTAGTTCCATGCCTCTCTAAGGAAAAGTGTGTGGCACCAATGTAGCACATGCTCTGTCTCTCTTTTGCCTCTTATAAGGAAAGATATATTGTTGTACTCTGCATGTTAACATAGCCAAAAGGGCTTTAATTAATGATCAGTCTCTTAGTTAACACACTGCTATTGGAGGTGCAATGTTCTAAAATTTAAATTAGTGCATATATTAGACCATTTTGATTGAAGTGATTTCACGTTAATCTCATTCTTGTGAGTTTCTCCTTCCTATGCTTTCTTGGTGTAGCATGTCCTGCACTTTCAAAAGTCCCCCATGTGCTAGTTATTCATGGAGAGAGTGATGGGAGGGTGGATTGCATGAAGGTTTGTCTCAGATTTAATTTATTCAATTACCTATTTGTAAGATTGAACCTTTAAGAATGGTTAAATGAATATTAACTTGGTGCTTCTACAATTGTTAGAGAAGCAAACCTGCAAACTGGATTATGCACAAACCACCACTGCCAATTTCATACGGGACACACCATTCAAAGGCCATGTTTCTTGTGTATCCTCAAGGAATAAGGGTCATTGTGCATACAGCAAATTTAATTTATGTAGATTGGAATAATAAAAGCCAAGGTTTGTGGATGCAAGATTTTCCATGGAAAGACCAAAATAGTCTGAGCAAGGGATCTGGATTTGAAAATGACTTGGTTGAATATCTTAGTATGTTGAAGGTATTTATTTATATATTGTTATTTTATACTGCTACAACTGAATAAGCTGCAACCACATTGATGCAGTAAAATTAATACCTTTACCCAAAAATAAAAATGTAAAAGTTATTAAAGAACCTAGTGGCCGCATGATGTCCTCAAATTACTTGACAACAGTTGGATCAAAAATCTTATTTGATCCTATCCTGTTCACCATATCATTTGTAGTTTTTCTTTTGAAAAACTTCTCATTTGACTGAATCAATTTGCATCGTTTCGCTCTTCTAGAAACTTATACTGTTACCATTTTTCAAGACAAATTATTTGAAAAATGTGTTACCTGTAGTACATATATGGCTTGTGAAAGTTTAATAATTGCCAACAGAAATTGACATTGATCTTGTTGATCAATTGGGTATTGTTGTTAATGTTGCCTCTTGATACCATCCATAACGTGCATATCATAATTTATTTGGTGTTTCAGTGGCCAGAATTCTCTGTTAAGCTTCCATCCCTTGGAAACTTCAGTATATGCCCATCTTTCTTCAAGAAGTTCGATTATAGTGATGCAATGGTTTGTTTTCCATTCACTGTTCTTAAATTTCTTCTTCTGTTATTTAAAGATATCATATTTGTGAAGTTCAATACATTGCCGGATACACTGTACAGTAGGATATGCAACAATGTTTGCTTGTATTCAGGTTCGATTAATTGGATCTGTTCCTGGATATCATTCTGGCACTGGCTTGAAAAGGTGGGGACATATGAAGCTGCGTTCTTTGCTCCAGGAATGTACTTTTGATGAAGAGTTTAAGAATTCTCCCTTGTCTATCAGGTATTGTTAGGCTGTAGGCTAGGGTAGGTTATGTTTTCTTTCATTTGATTGTTTTCAATGCATGATTAGTAAAGTTCTGTCTAGTATGTATCATTTTGTGAATTGTGATAGATTTTGGAGAAGTGCAGTGTTAATATTCACAGTTTTCTTGATATTCTTAATTTTGCTGCAGTTTTCCTCCCTTGGCTCTTTAGATGAAAAATGGATGGCTGAGCTGGCATCATCAATGTCAGCAGGTTTCTCCACAGATAAAACACCCCTTGGTGTGGGGGAGCCTCAAATTATATGGCCTACCATTGAAGATGTCAGATGCTCTTTAGAGGTAAGGGCTGTAGATTTGAGGGTGTAATTTTTATTTTCTGAAAATAATAAAAGATTGAATTTCATGATCATTTGATGGTTTATAGACTGTAGTTAAATATTTGGTGGCATGTAACATGCCTATTCTATCTGCGTCCCGTAAAGAACCTTTTGAGTTTTGTGATGCATGCTTAACAATTCTCTAGTCTCAAATTCTATTGAAGCTGGTTTAGGGTGTTATCCAACCACCTATGCCAGCTTTTGGATGCTACATGTGCTTGTTTAGGGTCATGTGGAATATAATGTGATTCACAAATGGAAGTGCCGAAGCGGCCAATCCTCTGAACTAACAGAATACCAAATAACACATATTGTGGCTATTCTGTTTGAATAGTTTCAGAGTTGTGCGATTGACATGGGCAGGATGCTTACAATTGAAATTAGAATGAAATTCTCATTATCTTCTCCTTTTGCTCTCTTGACCATGCCGTCTATTGCTCTATTATTTCTTTGAATAATCTGTATCTTCTGTCTAATGTTTGTCACCAGTCTTGGATATTTGTTAATAAGCTTATGCAATTATGCCAAGTTGATTTGATTGGAAAAATACTAGATTGGATTTCTGACATATTTGTTGATGCACAATTTTCTTTTTAGTTTTGGATTTTAAGTGTTTCATAATTGAATCTTTTTTTTTTTTTTGGGTTTGGAGTTTCATAATTGAATCTTCAAATGCGCTTTCCAGACAATTTCTTTACCTTTTATCTGTTGTCAGGGCTATGCAGCTGGAAGTGCAATTCCAAGTCCTTTAAAGAATGTGGAGAAAGCATTTTTGAAAAAGTATTGGGCCAAATGGAAAGCAGACGATACTGGTCGCAGGCAAGTATATTTACATGCAGTTGAAATTTTACCAGGAGATGTTAATTTTTCTTTTACAATTAAACTCCTTTAGCCTTCTGATTTAATTGAAATTTTTAGCATTTATTATATTTACACCCTCTTGGAATTATAATAAATAAAAACTTGTTAAATATTTTTTTCAAACCCTTTAACGAACATTTTAATGACTTCTATGGGGAAATTTTGCTTTACTGCTTGTGGCATTACCTGTTTTCTCTCCATAGAAAATATTACTTTGAAACCTCCCTCCTTTCCTAGCTTCATGGCGTGGGGAAAGGATTATCAACCTGTCATGATTTTGTCGTAGCCTCAGAGGGGTTGATTTAAACACTAAACCCCCACCCCAGAAGGCAATGTAAAATCCCTGGCACTCCAATTTAGAAATTGTGAATACTCCTCACAAATTTTTATTGGACATTAATGCATTTTTGTGTCTAATCAATTATACCTATTGTTGTGCTTTACCATGTTTCAGCCGTGCTATGCCACATATAAAGACTTTCACTCGGTATTATGGTCAGAATCTTGCGTAAGAGCTTCATCAGATCTACTAAGCTGTTCAATTACTTATGTTTGTTGATTTTTTTTCCCTCATTTACTGCAATGCTTAATCATGCTATAGATAGCTAACCATGAAATCGCCTTGTTCCCAGATAGTTGGTTCTTGTTAACTTCAGCAAATCTCAGCAAAGCTGCCTGGGGAGCACTCCAGAAGAACAATAATCAGTTGATGATTCGTTCATATGAGGTATGTATGTCAGACTGTCAATGTTCCTAACTGCCATTACAGTCCGAGAATTGGTTTCAAGACTCGCCTAATGGCATGAAAGAATCCTGAAGATGTCAAAAAGAGTGTTTTCTCTTATTATTCATTATTGTTCTAGTTGAGGACATTCACAGTCAAATTCATTTTGTTCCCGCTTCCTGAGATTGCACTAAAACAATGCCTCTATACTACTTACTTTTTATCAGTTGGGAGTGCTCTTTCTACCTACATCATATAAAAGACGTGGATGTGGATTTTCCTGTACCAGTAATGTCACACTATCTAAGGTAGCAGTCACATAGTTGCTCTTTGATATTGTTTGATGCTTGACATATTTAAATTCAAGTCGTTTGGGAGAAAGGAAGTATCCTCTTGTGACCTCCTGACCATGGAAATTGGAATGAGTGATGATAGTATAGACCTGGATTCATAATGAACCCTACACATGGCATAATATTCACCATCCGAAATATGATATAAAATTATATATATGTTAACATTTTAAAAACAAGAGGTGGGTATATTGCCAGATCTCATGAACCCGAGTCTATATTATCATTTAATTGTCAATTGGAAAGGGAAAAAAATGCCCCAGCTAACAATTTAAGAATTACAGGATAAATGCACAGGCACAGCACAAGAAAGTACTTCTGAAATGAAGAAAACAAAACTAGTTACCCTAACTGGCCTGACAAGGAAGAGTACACATCCAACATCTGAAGTGATCATCCCATTACCTGTACCTTACGAGCTCCCTCCCCAGCCTTACTCCTCACAAGGTCGTGCCACCCTGTTGCACAGCTATTTCTCATATATATGTTGAGTTGCTACCTATATCTTCTAATTATAGTTTCCCTTATGCAGATGTTCCCTGGTCTTGGGACCGGCGATATAGTAAGAAAGATGTCTATGGTCAAGTTTGGCCACGGATGTAAGCATGTCAAGATTGATGGTATTCTTAATTCTTAATAATGTACATATCAATTGCTCCCCCTCTTCTTTGTTAATTCAATGTGGAATGCTTTATTTAAGAACACGCATGCCACCATTGATATTGCAATGCTTTATTTTTAAAATGTGACGGTCTCATTTTTTCATTCCACACTTTCAAAAATAAGGATAAGCTATTGTTTTGCATAAAGTGAAATAAGATCTGGAAGAATATATTTGGTAACTGGCTTGCTTTTCTTGGAAACTCTCTGATTTGTCGATGCACAATAATCTAAAACAGCTCTCCATGCATAGATAGGGGCATGAGAATTTTGTTGGACACGTTATTCAGGTGTTTCCCTGTTTATTGGATGCTACTCTGTGTGGCGTATCCATCGCGCCAATTAATGAGTCGGCGGTCGGTGCATTATACCGAACTTTTGAAAGTGGTGTCAACACTTCGGGCTTTCCAAATCTGTGTTTTTACTTTTAAGGACATTTATTGACCAAGAGAGACGTTATAACAATAAAAAAGAATGTTACTTTAGCATCCAAAAGAGGAGTGTTTCATTGTTGAACCCACTCCATTATCACTAATTGTAATAGTAGTCTTCATTCATCTAATTAATCCAATATATTTAATAGTGATGAAGTGAAAATGTAATTGGAATATTCATTTTTAGGTATTAAAATAACATTACTCTTACAATAATAGACGCAAAATTGAAATTTTTGTTGAGGAGTTAGATTTTAAGAGCAAGACAGAGTCATTACTTTTTTGTAGGTGAGTTGTAGTCACTATTGGTCTTTGTCTTACCGAATCAGACACATTCTGTGTGTGTTATATTTTCAAGCTTCAATTCAATATTTCTAATAAATGTTTAATTTACCTTTTGAAATAAATAAAAGTAAACTATTATATTAACTCTATCTTTATTTACGATTACATGAGGTATACCTATGAAATTCATAATTTTGATTAATAGAGAAGTAACTTTAAATTATGTCATTGTGAAAAATAATAATATAATACGGTTTTGCATACGTTGAAAAATTATTAGATGTATTATGAATTTAAATCATCTGTTATGAGCCTACCCCCAGTGAGAAAAGTCGCTTTCTTTTACCTACTCTGGAATCCTATTAGCCTCATGCCTAAAAAACAATAAAATAAAATAAAACAAACCTAAAATCTGCAAGCAGATCATTACATTCCCACTTGACCGCAGATTACTGGAGATTAGTAGCCCTGAGTAAATATTAATGGAATTGAATGGGTCATTTCCACTCGAAGTTAGAGAGAATATCGGAATTCTGTTATTGACATCTGACTCACTCACTTAGACACGACCCTGGCATTCACACTCGCTCATGGATGTGTTTTTTGAGGTTCAAAGAGGAAGGACGTTTTGCATAGAAGTGGGTTACTTTGACAGTGTCCTAGAGATTAAAGAGAAAGTGCACAAGTACCAGGGCATTCCCGTGGCAAAGCAAACTCTAGTATTCAACGGCCAAGTCCTCCAAGACAAGGACGACATTTGGAAGTGCGAGATCTTCCACAACACACACATTCAGCTCCTCATAGCACCCGACATGGACAAGCCGCCACCGCCCATCATTGCCGCAGCCGTCAAGAAGGAGGACGGGGCTTCTCGCGGCCCACCAAAATCCACCTCAATGTGAAAGCCATTTCTTCCAATGTGCACGTCACTCTTGAGATGGACATGAATGACACAGTTCTGAGATTGAAGGAGAAGATTCATGAAATGGAAGCCGTGCCGATGAATAGGCTCCTCCTGCATGCAACTGGCATCGAACTGCATGATCACCAGCTGTTAAGGGACTGTGATGTTTCAAATAATTCTGAGATTGATGTGAGCTTGAGACCATTGCCAACAACTGCAGGAGTGGCTGGTGGTGGTGGTGGTGGAGGGTTGAAGAAGCTGAAGCTGATGGTGTTGCCAAAGAGTGGGACGAAAAAGATACCAGTGGAAGTGAATGCATCGGACAATGTGGGAGAGTTGAGGAAGGAGCTACAGAAGTTGCATAAGAGGCTGCAATTCCATCTACCTCAAGAGGGTTACTTCTTCATTTACAAGCAAAATGTTATGGACGATGATAGATCCTTTCGGTGGCACCATGTTTGCCAGGGTGACACCATTGAAATTTTTAATGGAAGCGTAACTGGCGGATCATGAAAATTTAACCACTTACATCGTCTTAATTATGATTCATCTATCTTATCTCTTGTTTTCTTTATAATAATCAATAGTTTTTGGAACCTCCCGTTGTCCATTTCACATAGAGCATGGATAGTTTCATGATGTGGAGATTTTCACATGAACTTATTATGTGTGATGTTTCACTATCAATTTTCTTGTATCACATATAATGTTTAGGTTCTACATTTTAAATCAATGATGAGAAATCACACATGACATTGTCATGTGAAAATCTCATATGAGAGTATCCATTTTCGTTTGAAAAGATGATAGATTCTCTTATGTGAGATTTTCGGTTATGTGTAATTCATTTCTGTTTGATATGGGATAGATCCTCTCATGTGAAATTTTCAATGATGTGTGATCCAGTTTTGTTTTAATAAATGTATAGTTGTGTTCATTTATATTACATGTTGCCATTGTTTTTCAGACTGAAAAAGCCAAAAGTGACAATGGAAAAAATTGCTAATTGAATTTTGGATAAAATTTTTAGGTAGTCTAGCACCTAGTTAGTTTTGAATTATAGTTTCGAGTGAATCAAATCTGATTACTTAAGCGTATCTTCAGTTTTTGTAAATTTGTTATCTGTATCTTGTAAAGCTGTTGTAGCTTTATCTGTTTCTTAGGATCCCTTGCAGCAGTTTTGCCTATATGTACCGAGGTTATTCATTCAATAACAATATAATATCTCTGATTCATGATTAAGTTATTTTTTTGAAATGATTAGGAGTAAAAATTTACTTGATATAAGTTGAATTGATTTTATGTATACATTAAGGTGCATTTGTTTTAACTTTAAAAGAAGTGGTTATGAAAATAATTCTTTTTATCCAAATATATGAAAAATGATTTTTTTTATGAAAACTTAATTTTTTTACCAAAAAAACTTATCCAAAGGCACCCTAAATCTTATCCAATTCTATGAATAAAGTTTTGAATTATTTTGATTTATTTGTAATCTATTGAAATAACGACATATTTGATTTTTTCTATTTTATGTTTTCGTCCTTATTATGTTGTAAAAAGTTCAAATCTCATTATCTTTTTATTGTATAAAAAAATTAAAATTTCTTTTTAAAAAATAAACTTATAGTCAACCCAATTTGTACTAAAATTCTATTGAACATTAAAAATAATCAAATAAATTTGACAAATAAAATCATTTCTTATTTTTAAAAATTTAAAATATAAAATTTGATTTACAAATAAAATTAAATTTTATTTTTATCTTTTTCAAACACAACTAAGAAATATGGTCTATTTCATAAGCCTGACATTATCAATAAAATCTGATAGGATAAAGTATAAGGTCTAATATTGCACAAATAAGCTCGAGGTCTATTAGGATTTTAACTCTACCAAAGTATTAGGTTAAGTGTACCTACTTAACAAATTTTATTATAAGTTTACAAATTAATTAATTATGATGTATTAATTAGATTTTGAGTCATTATTTTGTAATCTTAAAAAATAATTTTCTTGTCATTTTTACCAAAGATCTCTATTATTTGTACTTATACATGGTTTGATATAACCATAAAAAAAGTGGTAATGTGGAGGAAAATAAATTTATACTCACATTGATTTTGATTCTCTAAAGTGAGAGTCATTGTAAAGTAAAAAATGGAATATATGGAGTGTCAGTTGGCAAGAGACAAAATGTAAATATTTGGGTTCTATTATCTAAAGTGATAGAGAGAGAGATAGAGGATGGCGAAAATCATATGATCCAAGTGATATGGTCAAGTGGAGATCGATGCACTTTGAGTTTTATTTGTGATAAAAAAAAATACCACTAAAACTTAAGAGAAAATTCTACCATACAACGATACGACCGATTTTGTTGTATGGAACAGTTTTGAGAGGTAAAAGATCAACATGAAAATATGCTACATGTGGTGAAGATGAGAATGCTGTGTTAGATGAGTGGTTACACAAGACATGATAAAATATGGAATGAATGTATTAGAAAGAAAATTGAGGTGTCGCTTATCATAGAGAAGATGGTAGAATCCCGTCTAAGGTGGTTTGAGCATGTATATTTGGAGAAGACCTATAAACTCCCTAATAAGGAGAGTGGATCAAATGGAAAATATTACCATAAATAAAGGTAGAGGGAGACAAATGAAAATTATAGGGGAAATAATCAAGAGTTTAAATGTTAATAGATTTAATACGAATATGATATGCGATATATCTCTTTGGTGTTATTTGATCCATTTAGCCAACCTCACTTAGTAGGACGAGGTTTAGTTGTTGTTGTTGTTGTTGTATCTACTGCGGATTAATAATGACATTGAATGTGGATCCTAGAAAATATTTTAAGACTAGATAACTCCTTACTTTCTCATTTTACAATGATGATCACTTTAGTTGAATCATATCCGTCTAGGTCCTGGACATACCCTTGGCTCACAATTTGAGTCACAATGTAAACAATAATGTTAGTTGTATCGAATAATGGTGTCCCAATATATCATGGGAAGTGATGATGACTCCAATTTACTTCACTTATCTATCGGTATAATTTTATCTCAACAATATTTTTTTATACATATAAATCACAAGATCGAACTCAAAACCCTTAGTTTATGGAATTCAAATCTCTTCCATTCATACCAACATTTTGTTTGTGAACTACTTTAGGCATTAATTGAATCTATATATAAAAAATTATGTATAAATAAGTAAAATTTTAATTATATTATAAATGAATGAATTTATTTATATGAAATATAATAAAAATATTTAATTCACTCAAAAAATAATAAAAAATTAAACTTATAAATTAATAACTTAATTTTTATTCATTATTAGTTACTATCTCATTTATTAATACAATTTTATTTATCAGCGTATATTTTTATATGCCAATCGGCATGTGCAAGATTTATGGTAAAAACAAATGTGTATTTAAGTTTTAGAAAAATTATAAAACATTTTCTTTTTCGAAAAAGTTCGTCTGGATGAGATTTGTTTTTTGGGTCAACTCGTAAATTTTGTTTTTTGAGTTTAATTTTGATATATGGCATTGTAAAATTCTTTTATCCTAAATTCTAAATTCTATATTGTCATCCAATTAAAATTTTTATTTTATATGATTTTTTAAGTAGTGAGATGAAAAGTAATCATATTTATTTTATGTTATTACGATGAAGTGCAGTTTTTTTTTTATACTATTAGTATGTTCGATTTTTTTATTTTTTTGGTCAGATTTCGTAAATGTTTAGTGTAATCCGGTTGAAACTAGTTGAGGTTTTTTTTTTACAAAACATGGTTGTTGAGCTCTTTTGTTTTTTTTTGGGTCACGATTTGTTGAGCTGAATCCATATATTTTCTTTGAGTTTCATTCGGACTACCTAATTTTGGGCTGTCATAAAACTCATACTCTTCCAACCAAAAATAAAAACCACAAAAACATAGTCTTATCCGGTTGAAAGTTTTTTAGCTAACATTCAAAAAAAAACTTGATCCACTCAATTTCCTTCACTAGTTTAACCGATGTTTTTAGGGATGAATATGGGGATTACGTGGTGAATTTTCTGATTTTTTTAGGAATATTTTTGTTTTGTTTGATGAACTTTAAGCAATTAGATCCGATTGCTAGCTCTGAGATATTGGCTTTAGTAACATTTGGTATGAGAGTAATTCTTTTATGCGGCTACACTTATTGTAGATGGGAGATGGATAGCCACCATACATGTCCTGTCCTTTGCAGGACATTAGTTCCTGATGACTAATGGCTAAAGAAGCAGTGCTGAACCAATGACCTTAGTTTTCTAGACCGACTCTCCCCATGAGTTATTGTATAAATTGTACGAGGATTCTATTAAGCATAGATTTATACGAATTTAATTCTCTACTTTTGTTTGTTTCCTTTCTCTCGTAACCCAAAAAAAATAGTGGATAAGCTTGAAAATCGATGTCGGCTTTGTTTTCTTGGTTGCAATTGTTGATTGTTCTAATTCCCGAAGCAGAAAGAGATAGACAAACCAACGGTAAGATTTTTTTGTTTTTAAGATTTTTTTAATATATTAAGAAAAAAAAGAAGCAAAGTAGCAGAATCTTTCTTGGCGGATGAGTGGATCTCACGGTGATAAAATCTAAGCAAAAGCCCACCTGCAACACGTTACAACTTGCGTGGGCTCCACTATTATTCGGGGGCCCACTGGCAAGGAGATTATAACGCCGTGACGGTAACGGGGACGTGAATACAAAAGCGTCTAGGTTCCTTCTCAACCGAAGCATTCCAAACTTCGACGTCATGCCAAACGTTGCCGTGTCTCTAGCGCCAAGTGACAGCTCATCCGTACACGCGTCGAAAGGTGATTGGGCGAGACGTCACCCTCTTTCCATTGCCGTGAATAAGGCGGTCACATCCATTTTGCTATAAAACAGGCCCCCAAACCCTATTCTCCCATCGCGATTCTCATTCTCTTTCTCATTCTTATACAACCGATTCTCTGTTTGTGTTTCTGCGAAATCCTTCAAGGTACCTTCCTCCTCTATCTTGCTTAGCCTATGATTTGTTCTTTGGTTCTTTGATTTTCTTTATTCGGAAGTGGTTCTTTTTGTTGGATCTTTTAGGTTTCGATTATTTTCGTCTAGCAATTTCATGTGATTTGGGTTCTCTCTGAAATTCATTCGGTTGGGGCTTTAATTTGTCTTGTGAATCGGAAATTATCGTTAGATCTGTTTATGCTACAATCGTTTGTGGTTTTGTTATTGTTTGGATCTGAAATTCATTCGGTTGGGGCTTTAATTTGTCTTATGAATCCGTAATTATCGTTAGATCTGTTTATGCTACAATCGGTTATGGTTTTGTTATTGTTTGGATCGGATCGGTCTCTCGTTCTTTAGATCGTGGTTGTTTTTTCAATGCAATAATCGAATTTTTCTTTTTATCTGTTTTTTATAATCAAAGACGTTGACTCCGATCTTCGGATTTCTTTTACGCTAAACGTAAGTACGGGAACGAAATTCTTCAGATCTGTTCCTGAAAAGACACTAGATTATTTCAATTAAGATTACTAGGGTTTGGCCTTTTGATCGTGCTTATCTCTGTATTGATGATGCAAATTTCATCATATATGAAATATTACAACGAGATCTGTTCATGAAAAGATTGTTTAGATTAATCCAATTAAGATTACTACGGTTTGCTTTTTACCTGTCGATCCTGATTTATCTCTGTACTTGATAATCATATGAAATTCCTCAGATCTGATTATGACATCGAATAATGTTGGTGATTCTTTATGGTCGTTTGTTTCTTATCTATTTGTTGATGATGATGTAGATGCAAATCTTCGTTAAGACCCTCACCGGCAAGACCATCACCCTTGAGGTGGAAAGCTCTGACACCATTGACAACGTGAAGGCTAAGATCCAGGACAAGGAGGGATCCCCCCAGACCAGCAGAGGCTCATCTTCGCCGGAAAACAGCTCGAGGACGGCCGCACTTTGGCTGACTACAATATCCAAAAGGAGTCCACACTCCACCTTGTCCTCCGTCTGCGTGGTGGCATGCAGATATTCGTCAAGACCCTTACAGGGAAGACAATCACCCTCGAGGTTGAGAGCTCCGACACCATCGACAACGTTAAGGCTAAGATCCAGGATAAGGAAGGTATCCCCCAGACCAGCAGAGGCTCATCTTTGCCGGGAAGCAGCTCGAGGATGGCCGTACCTTGGCCGATTACAACATACAGAAGGAGTCAACCCTTCACCTTGTCCTCCGTCTCCGTGGTGGAATGCAGATTTTTGTGAAGACCCTTACCGGGAAGACCATCACCCTTGAAGTGGAAAGCTCTGACACCATTGATAATGTCAAGGCTAAGATCCAGGATAAGGAAGGTATCCCCCAGACCAGCAGAGATTGATATTCGCCGGAAAGCAGCTCGAGGATGGTCGCACCCTTGCCGACTACAACATACAGAAGGAGTCAACCCTTCACCTTGTCCTCCGTCTCCGTGGTGGAATGCAGATTTTCGTGAAGACCCTTACGGGGAAGACAATCACTCTTGAAGTGGAGAGCTCTGACACTATTGATAATGTCAAAGCTAAGATTCAGGACAAAGAGGGCATCCCCCAGACCAGCAGAGGCTGATCTTTGCCGGAAAGCAGCTTGAGGATGGTCGCACCCTGGCTGACTACAACATTCAGAAGGAGTCTACCCTTCACCTTGTGTTGCGTCTCCGTGGTGGTATGCAGATTTTTGTGAAGACCCTCACCGGGAAGACCATTACTCTTGAAGTTGAGAGCTCGGACACTATTGACAATGTTAAGGCAAAGATTCAGGACAAGGAAGGAATCCCCCGGACCAGCAGAGGTTGATCTTCGCTGGGAAGCAGTTGGAAGATGGAAGGACCCTTGCTGACTACAATATTCAGAAGGAGTCCACACTTCACCTTGTGTTGCGTCTTCGTGGTGGATTTTAAGTGATGAGTTTCCATTGTGGTACTCATCAATTTGGGGCCTCTTTGTGTTGTCTTTTAAATTTCTGAACTAGATGTTTATGGGTCCGTGGTGGCCCTTTAAATAAATTTGGTTAAACTACCATTGTGCTGAACTCTACTGTTTTTATGTTTGCAATGTCAAGCGATATGCGCTTTTTAAAATTTAGTATCTGCTGTTTTGGTTTATGCTATGCACTGATTGTTTATTAGGGGTTATATTTGAGTATGTTGTTTGCGGGGCTGAGGACTTCAGTACTGCAATTTGCAGTTTGGATTTTCACGGAGAAAGGGTGTTCTCTGTGCTTGATCTAGATCCAACCTTAATATGAAGGGGTGTAGAAGACACGATGATCATGAAAAATACGATGATCAAGAAACGAATCAGTGACTCGTTAGGATGATAACCTTAGGTGAAAGCTCGAACAAACTATTGCAGAAGGCTATCAGCTCTTGCAACCTGATTGGAGTTTCGTAGTTCTCATTACCTGTGATCTATGGTATGTGAATTTAGTATTAGCTACTGGCTTATATAATCACTGGGAAATGGTTGGTGGTTAATCTAGATTGAATTCAAGATGCTAAGCTACGTCTTTGTACCAAAAAACAGATCCTAAGCTACGTATTAAAAGCTAGAGCTCTGAATAGTATAGTGCACGCGTGGGATGGAGATGGTAAATTTAGGGATGGGTAAAGAAGTGGAGATTGGTGAACATGTAGAGAGTCAGGACAACCTTTGCAAGAACTTGCCCACACATAAGTTTTACTTATCCACATTGGTGATAGAAAATAAGCGATAGGCCCAAGGTAATAACACTTTTGCCACACTAGATAATGTTAGGCTGTCTTCCAAAGCGTTTTTAGATGGTCTCTATTCCTTTCAACGTCACTGTATTCTTCAGGTCACCACAGATTAACCACCCTTGCCTGATATACTGAAACAGGTTAATCTGTCAATTAACAATTAACCATGCATGGTATTCAAGCCCAATAACGGCTTTGCATTAGTTGATAATTGAATTATCCAAATGAGCCTAAATTGTTTACGATCAGCTAACGGGTTTGAGTAGTACAGTATACCAATGTTGTTGAGAGTACTAGTTAAGTAGTTACCCCTCTTCAAATTCCACTAAGTCCCTGCCATTACTTCATCAAGACCATAAATACGAGCAATGTCAGTCGCCTACTTGAAATACAGTACCGGTGTTTACAATCTTTACTTCGGTATTATATTGCTCAATACGTTAGCGGATAATGTTACTAATCTCATCTACATGAATGGTTACCATATCCTAGCTCCAGAAAGAAAATAATGTTTGTGTAGTCAGTCAGTAAATTATAAAGTTGTCACCGTCAGATGTGTTACTTGATAATAGAGATTTAAGATTTTGTGATGTTGTAACAGTAGTTAATTCCAAACCATGTTGTTGGGAAGCTAAAATGAAGACACAAAAAAATTAAAATTTAATAGCTGCAATGATCATTGCATAACGAACAGAATGAATTATATAGACCTGAAATAATTCCAGAACAGTAATGGCATACAAACTGCACATTCCACTCTTGTTTAAAAACTTATGAGGCAAAAAAAGGATATTTTAAAGAATAAGGATATTTTCTCTTTTTGTCTTGGGCATCTTAATCCCAGGGGCTCAGTGAACACTCCTCAGGAAGGGTTGGATACCGTTCAGAATCCTTGCAATAGTCATAGATGACGAGGTTCCGCTGAACCCAGGCATAATCCATTTTCTGATCGTCTGAGAGGTGCCAAGCAGAATATTGATCCCACCAATTTTTTGTTGTGGTCGAGACACAAGCAGGATATGGGTCTTCCCATTGGCATCCATCCACACTGAAGTCCTTGTATGATGACACAAAAGGGGCTAATTTCCAGTTTGTCTTCTCGAGCCCCCCTCTTGTGGCCCAATCATCTGCATTCCATATGCTGGAGAACAAGTACATGGGCTTCTCATTCGGGAAGAAATTGTTTGGCTTCCCATTGTTCTTGAACACCCTTACGGGAACTCTATCCACTAAAAACCTGTTTGCAATTCGCATAATTTCAGTCAACAACATCTGAAGAACAGCCCGTCTCAAAAAGAACGGGTAAATAAGTTAAGTATTTTGCACCTTCTCCATTAAATAGTAAGAGAGATCAAAGTCAATAATTGGTTAGGCTTAGACGATTAAATTCCAATGTCCCATTTTTTTTCTTTGGCTAGATAATATATTTGGATCCAAAAAAGAGCAAATTATATTGACTTCCAGTGAAATTCATTATACTTTTCTCTATTTATAAAAAAAATTTGTTTTGATGGTTTTTGAGTTTGTGGAATCATTGCACTTACTTTTCCTGAGTTTATTAAATGTCCTCCCTTCCACTATACATTGAGCACTACGTTTATGGGAGATCAGTGTTACCAAATAAAGAGAGCATGAATTTCATCAAACTTTAAAAGAGTATGATTTACCATACCAAAATATGATTAACAAATCAAACTTTGTAAAATAATTACAATTTCGATTAGAAGTCAGACTTGTTATTTTAGGAAGACTGGTTAGTCACAGTATAATATAAATATGATGATGGTAGGTGACCCCATCCGAGTGACAGTACTTGGTGATATTCGTTTCTTGCTCCTCTGGAGACTTTTTGACAGTTGAGAAGCTTTTAAGTGACAATAGTATGATGAGCCATACCAATTCAGTTCATGGACCATATGTGCTAGCGATATCATATGATCTTTCCACACCTTCTTTTTTGGCTCAAAACTTGGGCTAGAAAAGTTACCAGGAGTAGAAGGAATGAACTTACACTATTTGGTGATTGTTCCAGAGGATGGAATAGGTATGGTAGTCCTCAGTGGGGTCGAACCAAAGCATGTGCCTCATCTCACGTCCACCAGTTCCATTCTTGTACACATTTGTCTGGATCAAGTAAGGCTGCCCTGTTCTGTTCCCCAAGAACTCAAAATCAAGCTCATCTCTTTCTGGCCCTGCTCCATTTTCCGAGCACATCTGCCACAAACAATTTTCCACACTTCTTAATCAAACCAAATAAATAGAGAGAAAGAGGAACTCATCAAAGAGGCGCACAAACTTTATTTAATATACACTTCCTTTTACACACTTACATAGTAAGCTGTCACGACACCAGCAGAGTCTCCTCCTACCAACTTCAGCTTCATGCTGAACCACCCAAATCTGTAGCGTTGCTTTGTTTGAAACCCACATCCTATTAAACAGTGAATGCTTGAAAGTTGCAATTTAAATAAATCCTTCAAAATAAGACTATACTAATATAATAGAATATACATGTTCAACAAAACGTACATCATTGAAAATGTCATAATAATTTTGGTACCTGTGTCTTTGTCAAGTGAGAGATACCAGATCTGCCCATCTTTGGAGGTACTAAAATGGTTCTCAGACCACATAATGCTGAAATTATCTTCAAAAGCTCCCTTGGACACAGCTGCTTCATATGAATGACAAGCAGCAGCAAGGAGAACTGCTAGGAGAAGAATCACGAACAATGAAGAAGCCTTTGCTTCCATTCTGAGAATTTGGGTTTTGGACACCCAAGAGAAATGGACGGTGGCTTGATCTCTCAAACCGAGATGGTGATGTTCATTAAATGATCAGAATATGAACATGGTTTTGGCACATTCCAGTTGTAATATCATATGCTCCTGAACTTTTCTTTTTGGACTGAAGCTGACATTTACTTGTTTATTAATTATTTGCGTGTTCGAATGTACAAAATTGCCCATTCGTGTATTCCCTGAGCCGACCCCAAATGGTAAACTAAACACTTTTCTATGGCTATAAGATGTCCTTCTTTTGGGTAATTCGAAAAATATTGTTATACCAAAATATAAAAATAAAAATTTCTGCATAGAATACTTCACTATTGTGTGCTCTATGTTTCTTGCAAGTTTAGTATTCCTATGCATGAATATTTAGAAGTTGTGTACATTGAACTGGTTGGAGCCGAGCCAAGAATGGTAAATGAGCAATAGGAGATGCATAACCGACAAGGGCATATTGGTCATGAAAAAAAAATGCAATCTATAATTTATAATTGTAAATATTTTAAAACAAATGTGGGACCGACGGCCAGGCTGCACTGCAATGGTATTCTAGGCTAGCACCACATGTAGAGGTGGGTCCTTTCATTAAGGGTATGAACGTGACCACTCGATCTGGTAATACTAATAGAAAGTTCCTAGACTCGAGTCAATTGACAAGTAGCTAGATGGCCGTAGTGGTAAAAATGAGAAATAGCAAGGTAAGAAATTAATTATTATATTAAAAATATATAAAAAAGTTGTGATAATAATAATTTATAAAATTTATATACCAATTAATAAATTGATTGGAACAAGTATTTTCCCTTATTCTTGGTACATTTAATAAAGATAGACGTTAAAAAATGTTTCTATGGTTGTGAATAATTTATAAATGTATGGAAACAATAATGAAACATTATTATCTTCTAAAGAAGATCTCTAGTCGCTGTAGCCACTAGCAACCGTAACCTAACTACTAGATTTCCCATTCTCATGGCATCATTGTTTTACCCTTGGTTAAGAATTGATTATTTGAAATCTGATACTAAACTATATCAAGAGCATGTAAATAACTAATTTTTTTGGATAAAATGTAAATAACTAAATATAACTCTTGCATTCACAGTGTGAGCACAAAATACAGGAAGAAAGAAGTTTATATCTAACTTTATAAATGCAGTTTATGCTCAATCCATTTATATATTTTATGAAAACGCATTATATATCTGCAGATTTGTGCACTCCATTTGGGATATTTAAGCGTTGATTAACAAGTTGCTTTATGGATTGCAGTCAAAAAGCAAAACAGAGATTGCATCAATAATCGCTATGTGCTGCTTTTTATAAGATATGCTTAACCAAATTGTACATAATTAATCCATCAAACAACGGTTATTACGGGAGAGCAGTGAGAAACATTGCTTGCTTTAGTTTATGATGATGATGATTAGTGAAAATAAGGATGACCAACATGCTATCACACTTAGCCCAATAAAAAATGGATAAGATGGCAGGGGGAAAAGCGTTTGTGCTCAATTGACGAGAAGATGCATGTGACAATTAGCTGGATTATCTTTTAAAAATTAGGGTAAATAACACTAAATATTCTTGAGATTTAAAGATATTATACTCCATTCTGTTCTTCTATAAATATGATATTCTACCCCATTTTTATTATTAAACTAATTTTTTTAATATTTATTCATTAAACTCAACTTTTCATTCATATATATAAAATAAAAATTATAAAATAAATAATCTAACAATTTATCATTTGATGAATTATTACAACTTCAAATTTCATAGTTTAAAGAATAAAATCATTTTATTAACTTTTTCTTTCAAAATAAATGTGACTACTTTAATAATAATATTGAGTATGATTTATAATTAAATGAATAAGATTTCATACAATAAGTTAATATTTAATATAAAAATTTTAGCTTACATATCTTTAATAGTTATGATTATCAATATTTTGATTAGCCTATATATTTTAGTAAAATAACACATTTACTTTTCTAACAATATTTCTCGAAATTATTTTTCACTTTTGGAACAATTAAAATTTATTTGTGTGCTTTTTTTTTTAAAGAGCTATTAATTCTATAAGTTATTCATTTCTTATTTTGGCTTAAGAAATTGCTAACTCAATTTTAGGTTGTGAATATTGAAACTCTTAATATTGCAGATAATATTTGTTGAAAGTAACATTATATTTTTATTGAAATAAAATAATTTTAAGTTGAGTTTCTTGTATTTGTGGATTAACTCTTAACTTTAATTAAATAGATGTAAGCTACAATTTTGATATTAAATATTAACTTATTGTATGAAATAATATTCATTTAATTATAAATCATACTCAATATTATTATTAAAGTAGTAGCATATATTTGAAAGAAAAAGTTAAAAACATGATTTTATTTTTTAAACTCTAAAATTATTATGTTTTTAAATTTTGAAGTTGTAATATTTCATCAAATAATAAATTTTTAGATTTATTTTATAATTTTTATTATATATATGAAGGAAAAAATGAGTTTAATGAATAAATATTAAAAAAAAGATGAGTTTAATCATAGAAATGGGTGGAGTGTTGTATTTATAGAAGAATGAAATATACTCCAAATTTTAAGTGTGTTTAGTGTTATTTACCATAAAAACTGATAGTAACAAAGTACAACCTTCACGAAAGGCATTTATTCAAAAACAATGATTTGATAAAAATTAATCGAGCATATAAAGTGCAAATTTAGTTTTAATACACTGATTTTATATAGTTATTCAATTAAAATATTTTATTTGGATAATTTTTCAAGTGTGTGTGTTGGAGGCTAAGGAAAATGGGCTGGGAGAGGGTACAAAGATAGGCCAGATAGCACCAAGCTGTGGTTGACTGAATGGATAAGTGAATTGGGCTTGTAAAGAGGAAAAGGCTATGGCGGCCCAATCGAAGAAGAAAAGTTTGATGGGCTTGAGGCTGAAACAGATGCAAGATCGTGGTTTGAGGCAAACAAAGGCTATAATTGTGGGTAATGATTGCTAAAAAATAGGAATAGTCATGACCATTATGTCTAGCGTAGCTAGAAGGCTATAAATAGCTATAAACTCATGCAAAAGAGAGGATCCAAGTCTAAAAACATATATATTTTTACTAGTTCATTGTTCTAGCTTTCGTTGCACTTTTCTTTGTTATTTATATTGTAATTCATCTTTCATTTAATGTATGTTAATTTTCTTTGATCTTTTGCCTCTCAATAATTGATCTTACGCAAGACCTTTCTATAGTAACTTGAGAAATCTATAAGCTAAAGAATTAATCTATTTTCTTTAGTGTAAATCACTAGTTCTTAGAAATTTTTTATATGATTGATTGGTTAATCGAAATAGAGCAATATTAGTTTATTCACTTTGGATTACAATGTAAAAGTCAACTATTATGATTTATGTGATAATACATTATTAGATAACTTTGTAAAAAAAATTACACTATTAGTACATAGAAACTAAATCTATATGGTATTAGCTTATGTGTAATGCAAATGTCAATTACATAATGCATTATTACAAGGTATGCCTTTTATTTATTATTGTTTTATGATTTAGGTATGCCTTACATGTTTCCGTTGCTTTTAAGTGCTTGAGTATGACATTCGTGCAAAGAAAATTACTAAACTCACCTGGGTCAAAACTCAGAAACAAAACCAAGGGCGAAAGAGGATTGATGGCCTTTTGTATAAGTTCTACATGAAATGACAACAGCAACAACCCGACAGTTTGGCCGAGTGGTCTAAGGCGCCAGATTTAGGCTCTGGTCCGAAAGGGCGTGGGTTCAAATCCCACAGCTGTCAAATGCTTTTTTTATTTCCTTTTCCAATTGCAAAATAATGTGCTAAGGCCTGCACCAAATGAAGTATAGTGAAACTATATGAAATATATGGGCCTCTCACTTGAGCATTCATATGGGCTTTTATGATCCACGGATAAGTTCTATAAATAGGCTTAGACCAACAATAGACCATGCTGTCACTACCCAAAACAAAAAAAGACCATTTTGCTGACCAAAAAGTTAGACCAAGCTAATTACCTATTAAAAGATAATGATATGCACAAATATCTCACAATTCGTGGAGTTTTCTAGAGTATATTCCCATACTTATAGATGCATATTCGACTCCCCAAAAACAGCTATACTTGCATAATAATAATAATAATAATAATTTATTATTATTATTATATGTCATATAATTTTTTGTTTACCACTTTTATGAATTTTATAAAACAAAAGGTGACAAAACTTAAAATTATGTTCGTCTGTCATACCCACCATGTAAATTTTCAAGGATGGATATATATATTTCTATGCCAGAGAGATTCATGCCCTATAGCTTCTTTTTTTTTAATGGGATTTCATGCACTATAGCTTGATATGTAAAAAGATACAAAAATAATAGTATTTATATATATAACAAATAGTTTTATTATATGTTACCCTCATTTCGGTGGAGATATGTATCTACTCCTTACATATATGATATATGAATGAATCAATGTTTACTTTATTTATCTATTATTATAATTTTATTTTACAAATTATCTAGGGGAACGTGGGCTAAGTTAGGTTTTGACTTAAATGAGACTGGTTTATTTTCTCAAATGATAGCCTGAACTTGGATTTATTACTTAACATAGATCTTTTTAATTATTTTAATTTGGCATTCTTTAAAGCTTGACTTAACTTGAAAGCCTACTTAGGGCCTATTTAATTGTAAAATTATTTTAAAGCACCTAAAATGTTTACTTTTAAATAAGTCAAAATACTTTTAAATATATCAAAAAAATATTTTTAAATTGGTTAAAATATTTATTAATTAAATTAAAAAACATATTTTCAAGTAGATTAAAATGTTTGTTTCATCATTGCATGTTTTAAGTTATAATATTAATAGTAATAATAGTATAAATGATAATAATATAAGTAAATAAGGTGTTAAGCCTAATAGATTGTTTTATTACCTGTAATCTGGCTTGTTTAGCTAATTTTTTTTTAAAGCCTAAGTTAATATATAAACGAGGATGGGACCTAAAATTACCTATTTACCCCTAACATTACCAAACACAAAAGAAGGGAATATGACAAAATAAATCGAATCAACGTAAATCGAATACGTAAAGAAAAATGATCATTTCATTACCATATATATTAATTCCATAAAAGTCATTGCAGTTTTCTCATTGTACCTAAAGTTTATGACATGAGATTTAAGCAACACACAGGCCAAGATTCGATCAACGGTAGAGACTAGAGAATTCAAATAGAAAAGAAAATAATTAGGGAAATTATTTATATATAAATTGAACACCCAAATTACATTCACTTAAAGACTAGATTTGTGAGATTCAATTTTAAAACATATCAATCAAGTGCCAGCAAAATATCCCAATTGCCAAGCAAACAGCAGATATCGAACACAACACGACCTTTCCAAACCAATCAAATTCTATCTTCAGCAGTCAAAAAGCAACTTTCATCACTCGCTTGATAGATTTTTCCTTCAGATATTTCACAAAACACGAACCCCACCGCCACCCCAATTCTGTTTATAAACCCATTTCATAACACGAAACTCATCAGTGTCAAAACCCCAAAACCATATCCATTTTCCAATTCAATGGCAGCCATGGCCACCACCACCACCCTCCCCTCCACCCTCTCCTCAAACATCAAAACCTCCACCTTCCACGGCACACCCATCACTTCCCGTGTCACACCCATCAAATCCACCACCAACACCCAAACCGCCGCAATCTCCGTGTCCCTAACCCCACCCCCATACGACCTCAAATCCTTCAAGTTCCAACCCATCAAAGAATCCATCGTCTCACGCGAGATGACGCGCCGCTACATGACCGACATGATCACCTACGCCGACACCGACGTCGTCATCGTCGGCGCCGGCTCCGCCGGCCTCTCCTGCGCCTACGAGCTCAGCAAGAACCCTTCCATCCGCGTCGCCATAATCGAGCAGTCCGTCAGTCCCGGCGGCGGCGCGTGGCTTGGCGGCCAGCTCTTCTCCGCCATGGTTGTCCGGAAGCCCGCCCACCGCTTCCTCGACGAGCTCGGTGTTGCATACGACGAGCAAGAAGACTACGTAGTCATAAAGCACGCGGCGCTCTTCACTTCCACCATCATGAGCAAGCTTCTCGCGAGGCCCAACGTGAAGCTCTTCAACGCCGTTGCTGCTGAAGATTTGATTGTGAAGGGAGGGAGGGTTGCTGGTGTTGTGACCAATTGGGCTTTGGTTTCTATGAACCATGACACGCAGTCTTGCATGGACCCCAACGTGATGGAGGCCAAGGTTGTTGTGAGCTCTTGTGGGCATGATGGGCCGTTTGGTGCTACTGGGGTTAAGAGGCTAAAGAGCATTGGAATGATTGATAGTGTCCCTGGAATGAAGGCACTTGACATGAATGCTGCCGAGGATGCTATTGTTAGGCTCACGAGGGAGATTGTTCCTGGCATGATTGTCACTGGCATGGAAGTTGCTGAGATTGATGGAGCCCCTAGAATGGTCTGTATATGGAGCAATTCTTCTCTGACACAAATTTAGCACTTTAAATTTACACACACTCACAATAAAAGTGAGTTTCATTGACTTTATTACTTAGAAATTTCACTTGGTTATGGGACAAACCAACTTTATTATGTGTGCGCGCAAAAATCACATGTTAAACTTGTGCTCGCCACTGCACAGCTAATTAGCCTATAGTTTATCTTCTAATTTGCTATCTCGGAAGTTAGAGATTTGCAAGACACTTCCTAGCTGTGCCTGTCACAGTATTTTTATTAGATTAGATTTTGTGCACTATCTACATACATGGTAGTTCCCCATGTCTAATTTGGACTTATTCAGGTGCATTTTCTTTGATTGATTGCAGTTAATTTGAGAAAATGAGAATTGGTACAAATTGAAATAAATAACAGATATTGACAAATTTTGTGGGTGATTTGTGCAGGGTCCAACATTTGGGGCAATGATGATATCAGGGCAGAAGGCAGCACATTTGGCATTGAAGGCGCTGGGGAAGAACAATGCTATCGATGGAACATGTGGAGTTGGAATAGAAGAACCGGAGCTCGTTTTGGCCTCTGCTGACACTGAAGAGATTGTTGATGCTTGAAAATTTGGATTAAAATTAGGTTTTACTTCCTCAAATTTTGCCTTTCTTCTGTTTTTCCCTTCCTATGATTTGCATTTGGGAATAAATAAAGATAATGTGAACGAAGAACAGACAATTCATTTGTTTTCATCTCCCTATGAAACAAGCAACTTGGTAACTATGTGCATAGGAAAGGAAACTGAAATATAACAACGCTAAAATAATTATATGGCTTCAAAATCAGGGTTTACAGTTTAGGGGTGTAAGGATTAAACAATTGAATGAACCGAATAAATCCAAATCAATCCAATTAGATTGATCCGCTTGATCGAGTCATTGGGTTAATCAGTTAGATTCAATTAAAACCAATCACATATTGATTCCGTCATTATATTTGCATCCTTCAACCTGAAATCCAACTCAAACCAATCTTCTTAATATTATTATTATTATTGTTGTTGTTGTTGTTGTTAATTACTAACTATAGCATTTACTCATATTCATTATTCATTGACCATTTGCTATCATTAATATACAATTTGAAACCCAAATGAATGCAACGTCATTGTCATTGCAAACTTATACTACATTATAATATAGCATATTGACATATGAGAATTTACTTATATAAAATTTTGATATTTTACAATTTAGAGTATTTTGATTGAATTTTCGGTAAAATTTGGAAAAAAATAATAAACAAGTAAATTCAATAATCTGATCAAACCAACCCAAAGTTGATCGGATCTGTTTGGCTAGGATTTTGCAAAATAAAATCATGAATTTGAACTAATCTGAACTAATTAAAAGGTAATCGATTTAAATTCATTTATCGCTCAAATCCAATCCAAATCAACCCATTTACACCCCTAGAATACACAGTGTTGCAGGAAATTCTATACACGAACAAAATGTCAAATTAGTTTTCCAAAGATTAATGAGATGTCTAGTTGTTATTCAAACAATTTGAAATATCAATTTGGTCCTTTAGGATATGTGTGAATTGATGATAATGGATGGAGTGAAGGGGAATGAGATGAGATGATGTACAATTCCATTGTTTGATTTTTTGGAAAAATGGGTGGAATAGAATAGAGAATAATGGAATTGATTGCATCCAATTCTATCATATCTTCTTGTCTACCTTTCCCCCTAATTTTGGAATGTAATCGCTTGTTTTTTTACTCGTAAAATTATCATCATTCATTCTATTTCATTGAGTATTCAAACAATAGGGTGGAATGATACTTCATTCCATTACTTAAATATCCAAACAATTGAATGAAATAGTTATGTCATTTCACTCCACTTTTTTCACTCTATTTTATTTCACTCTGTTCTATTACTTACTACTAATTCAAACACAACCTTAAGATATACTAGTATTGATGAGTTTGTTTATTGCAAGTTTTGACACTTTTACGTTGACAACAAATAATTCGATAATTTCCTTTGTAGGAGGTCAAATTGTTTTAAAGGTGTTTGTTGACAAACTTAGGAATTTGGACATCAACCTTTACTTTTCCATATCTCAATTTGAGGAGCAAAAAACTACTCCTCTTGGGTTCACACCAAAAGAATTGAATGTCAAACAAGATTGAATGAAATGTGCATTGTGATTGTGTGTTAGTGAATGAAATATTTGACATATTATACAAGAATTGCAGAAAAATGTAAAGTATTCAATTGGCAAATGTAAGTAAAAGTACAAAAATTGTTAAGGAAATAAAGGAATTCTAATCCTAAAAGCTGGAAATGAGATTGAGAACAATTACTCAAGGGATTCTGGACTCTGTTTTGTCATATGGATGACGTTTATAGAGTGAATTTTGAGAGTAAAAATTCCAACCTTTTTACAAATGTATAGAACGACTATTTATAAATCCTAGAACTCTAAGATTGTGACACTTGTCTTTGGCTGTATCCTTGGATGTTTTCCACGTGTCTCTAACAGTTTCTCTCTTTATCATATGCCTTTGTCGTCGAACGGTTACCACTTCGTCGTGTCTTCATAAGGCTCTTGTCAGTAACTACTAAAAACCATCGATCGACCACAGTCTGTGTCCTAGTGACCACTATGACAATCTTCTCAAGATTCTCAAAATTTCTAAGTCCCCAAATGACAAACCTATATTGCGACTTGGTCAAACATTAGTCTCAGAACTTTGTCATTATTGACTTGCATGCCCGAATACTCAACTTTGTCATTGATTCCCATCAATTTCGATTGACAAACTTCAATCTTTGTCAATTTTTCCTTGCCAATCACACTCTTAATTTAGTTCGATATGTAAAACATTTTCCATTATCAAAGACGTTCTTAGTCAAACTTTCATGATGGCCTTTAGTCTACATAGGTTGAATAGCAATTTGACACTTCAACACTTAGTGAGTGTAATACCTTAGGTACGCGTGTTAATCCAAGGTCCAATATGACCCTAGAGTCCCTGGGACCCATCCATGTTGGGAAAGCTGGAAGATCAGAAACCATGTTGCAGCTTCTGTCGAATTCTAGACGGCTCGTTGTAGTGAGTGGGGCGAGCCGAGTTAACCCTCAGATGTCGCAGGGTCGCTGCAACAGCAGCAGCGAGCTTTCTCGCTGCAATGAGGACCCCGACGTCAACACGTAGAAAATGATGAGTTTGAGTAAGTGACCCTACCCCTATAATTACCCTTTGACTCGGCCCTAAACTTCAGAACCTGGAAACCCTAACCCTAAATTCTCTCTTTTACCTCCCCACTCCCTTCCTCTCTCAAATCTACCCCTCAAAGTCTCAAGGTAAGAGATTTTTTATGATTTATGCTATCCTTCTTTCATTCCTTCCCTATTCTTGGGTATGGGTGTTATAGTTTCTCATTTTTGTCAAGTAGGGTGCCTTCCAATGTTGTTAGAGTCAATTTAGAGTTGTTAGAGATTATTCATGGGTTTTGTTGCTCTATGACAATTGTTAGTGTTATTCCAAGCTCTAAAGGTTAAGTTGGTGGTGTCCATGTACTCCCAACCCCAACAGTGAGTGTATTTAAACTCATAACCTTATTTCCTTGCCATTATGAGTATGTTTGTGCATTATGATTTCTAAACATGAAATTAGAGATGAGAATATGTACAAACTATGATTTTGCAAGTTATGACAAAGATAATGATTTTGACTATAGCATGGAAAATGTATTTTTAGAAAACCATGGGACCATGATTGTTATGTTGTATGTTATGAAAATGTCTATATGCTCAAAGAAATATTTATTTGGGAAACAAGTGTTAAAGCAAGATGGCTATTTTATCAAACATATTTTTATGAATTTATACTATCACTATGTTTTCAAGATTTGAGATCTTAGACTATGTTTTAGAATATTCAGCTAAGGTGTATATTGGAAAAATGTGAACAAGAGTATGACTTAGCATCAAGAATAGAGGTGTTATTATGATTTTAGAGTTTTTTTTTTAATTATTATGAACCTGTTATTTTGAAGCATGATATTAGAGTTATCAAGTTATGAAAATACGCTAGCTTGAGATTTGAATTTAAAACTTCAGCTTTATGGTATAAAGAAGTATGGAATTTCAATATAATTGATAGCAACTCAGATACATATTATGTGGGCTTGAAATCGGAGGCCTGCAAGCGGTGATCCCTTGGGCATGATTTTCACAACTACAATTATGTTAAAGTTAGATTGTTACAGCTACATAAATCTAGAACTTTAGAGTTTCAAGAGATTTCAAATTCAATTGGATTTAATCAAACTAGTTTAGTTGGTAAAAATAAAGAAAGATTGTGCATTAACAGGTTATTCCGTTAACCTTGGTATATCAAGTACCCACCAGGGACAAATTATCCTTATTTAGATAAGCCCACTATGGATGCAGTTCGCGGATTGAGATTTCAGAAGCTCTTGTTTGCCAAGGACTGAGTACTACTTTTCAGTTGATAGAAACAATTATTATTGCCTTTATATACTCATTTATTATGTTCAACGTATTGTTTCTAAGACTCTACCACACCTCTAGTTAAAATGATTTCATGATTGATTATGAATGTAAATATACTTGTTTATGAATCTATGAAATGAAAAGTGTTTTTCCTAGGTAGCTATGTATATAAATATCAAATGATTTATGCATGTTACATGTATATTGCATTATGTACATTTCTTGGTTGTCCCATATGGGTAATGGGTGAAAGTCCACTCTCAGTTCGTTGACTAACCCTCCCTTTCCTCGTTATAGTTTAAGGTATAGATATTATTTCAACTCTAATTTAGTAAAACAGCTATTCAGTGGTGGTGAGCTTTTTTGGAATAAGGTTTAGTTTAGGCTTATGTTAAGTATTAGAGTGTTCTAGTAGATGTGTAGGTAGGATAGGAGCCATGCATGTATTTTGAGATATTGTAGTTAATTTCAAAGTTTATGTATGCCCATATATGTTCTAGAATTTAAGTATGGATTTCAATTACAAATTTTGATTTAGATTATGTAATAGATTAGTTATGTAGTTGTGATTCAGTTTTCAAGGGTTAAGTGGATTTTCAGATTTAAGATTAATATTATGTGATAAAACAATTTATGATTTCATGATCAGCGGATTTGGTTAAGATATTTTTAAAGTGATTATTAAATACTTTCAGTTTTGTGAATTTAAATATTATGTTTTAAATAGAGAAATGGTTGTTGATTTAGAATGAAATCATATTTTAAGTCTAGCATTATGATAAATTATGCATTTAGAGAGTCATGTCACTTAGAAGGCTTATGTTGGGATGAGATTCTTCACGTGCAGTCATGTTCCCAAATCGGGTTGTGATAGTAAGATTTGGTGCCAACAGAGTTCCAACAATAATGGTTATGGTACAGCGACACGGTGAGCTAGTTGTGATGTGATAGTTCATTGAAGTTTGGCGAGGCGACGTTAATGCGTGGAAGCCTGGCAAGGCATCAGCAACTTGGCGGGCAATTGTGGGAGCAATTGTGGTGGATGGTCCAATGAGGTGGTTTGGTGACAAAAGGAAGAGATAATGAAGTGATTTAGTGGAATGATTTGTTAGAGAAATAGAGATGAGTGATGGAGAAGAACAAGAAAAATGGGAAATGAGAGAGTATGGGGTTCTTGGAGTCAAAACATGGAGGAATGAAATATGTATGACATATTTGGGAGGTGAAAAAGAATTAGGGTTTTGAAAACGAAACTTAAATCAAATGAAATAATAAAGCTTTTAAAAAACACATTTTGCATGTATGTGTTGGAAAGTGGCTATAAATTAGTGTTAACATGTGGCATCAAATATGCTTGGTGAAGGTGCAAAGTCCGAATCCTAGATTTAATATTTTACAACTTTAACCAATATGTTACATAACAAGCCTAAGCTTGATCTTATTTTTATATAGGCCAAGCCTAATGTAGGCCAGGCTACCTGGCCTATTTTCATCTTAGGTGTCCTCCTTCCTTTTCCTTCAATCATTTATTGACACATGTAAAGAAAAGAATCAAAATAGATTTAAAAAATTTATAAATTACTAAATATATAATACATATCTTTTACGTGCCAATAAATGATTTGGGATACATGGAAGAGGACACCATTGGACGGATGATTTCCGTCAGGTACTAGAACCCTTCAATTAAACTATATACCAAAGTAAGCACAATTGGATTTTTTTTCTTCCTAATTCAGTCAAGAAAGTCACTATCAAGACCTAAAGTCGGCAATCACTTTCCGTCCAAAGTAAAAAAGTTATGAATCCTTTTGGGAGGATTCTGAAATTGATAAGTCCAGTCATATATGGCATTCAAATTGCAAAATCTATTTCTTAGAGTACGTTGGTGTGATAAACATGTTGTGCTATATGGCAGTGAGGTTTGTAAAACTTCATTTGTGGCCAATTTTAAATAACCTCGTAGGCTTGTAGCACTAGCAGCCATGTAATGCATCATATGACCCACGCATTGGAAATAAAGAAACTCTGTTTGGTACAAAAGAATTTCAAAATCCACTCATTGGATAACACTCATGATTTTTGTCTTACTTTGTTGTCTCTTTTTTTTTACTTAGGCTTATGTTGCTTTGGACTAGATAAAGTTAGGTGGTTGTTGGTCAATGCATATGGCGATGTTGCCAAGGTGGGAGCCTATGCATATGATATGCCTGAAAGAAGCTATTGTATTTTACCACATTTGTAAATGTGGTTAAATGAAAAGTATGTGTCGCTAAATGAAAATTGTTCTGTCTTCCTTCTTCACTCCTCCCAACTCCGCCTCCGCACCCTCTCTCCTCCTATCTCATTTCATGGTCAAGTGATTAGCAAAAGTCCTCGAAGGTCTTTGCCTTTACCCTTAATTCTTGGGGTTTGAGACACGCTATAAGGGTATAGTTGTAAATGCAGAGGAAGCAAAGGTTCATTTTTGTGTTGAAAGAAGAGGTGGCAGAAGGCTGTTGTTGACAAGGTCTCGCTGGCAAGAGCGGTTCTCCAATGCCAAGTTTGCTTTGGCGAAGGAAGACGCCAATTGCTCCTCAGAGTAGGTTGTCGATTGCGAGATTTGCACAACTCTTGGTTATGATATTACAATAAAAATAATCATGGAAAAACAACAAAGTGCCCTCAAATGAACCTAATTCAACTATTAAGCTCAAACACAATACTACTTCTAGTAACCACATAAATAAAACATTCCATAACAATGCCCTCTTTTCTTGGAAACTTCATCTCAATTTTTTTTATTTTTTCCAACCAACCAAAATGGAAAGTATGTATCATTCGTAAACCAATCCAACAATAAATCACCAACAAAGACCCTTTAATAACAACATAGCAAAAGCTACCCCACTTGTTCAAGAGATTTTCATCAAACATTTATCAAATGTGTAGTAACCTCATCAATCCAAAGAAAACCTAGAACCCAAAAGCTCAAATTTTTGTTAAGAATGACAAAAGAACTAACAAGATCCCCTAACAAATCAAAAACTCAAAAAAGGCACCTAAGAAATCTAAATAAAAGAAAGAAAGCAATGAAAAAGGATTAGATTTTTTGACCCAAAAAAACTATTTTGGATCATAGCATAAGCATATTATCTACCTATATGCATGGATCTGGAGCTCAAAAAATGGGACAAAGGGAAGAAAAACATATCCTAATCAAGTTCAAACCATGAGGAATAGAATGGAAGGTTCCAAAAACATGTGAATCATGAGCTTCAATTGTTGTCAATAAAGGCCTTGGTCTTCATTCATTCATTTTCCAACAAAGCTGTGTGGAAAGCCTTAGAGAATGGGAGAGAGGACCAACAACAACAAGGGATTTTTTTTGGAAACCGCCATGTCAAGTGCGCTAGCGGATGGGGAGGCAACGGCGCCGGAAGTCGCTGGAGCGGATGGGAGTTTGGCAGAGTTAGAGCATCGGAATTGAGAGAGCAGGTGGGAGGGTGCGGGGTGGAGATGGGAGGAGTGAGGGAGGGAGACTTGAGCAATTTTCATTTACCAACATCTATTTTTAATTTAATCACACTTGTAAAATGTGGGTAATTGAAATAGCTTTCATCTCACATATCGCATGGATAGGCTTCCACCTAGGCAACATCACCATATACATTGACCACCAACAGCAGGAAAATCACCATAAAGTTATGATTCGTACTGCTAAATAATAAGCTCTTGGGAATACTATTAACTTAAGATTTTTGCTAACTAGTGTCATTTGGTTAATGATACAAGAAAGACAAAAATTCAAAACTTTGTAATAAGTCTCATATATTAAAAATATCAAAACTTACCTTTCCATTACCAAACTTTTCATTTTTGACTTATTAACCGGTCTTTATTGGTTAGGTAAACCCTTGGCTGAAAGTGATTTTTTTTAATTTAACTTAAAGTGGGTTAATTCATCCATCTGGCCCCTTGTTTGTGCATGTTAGTCAATTATCATTTGTTCGAGAATATTGCTAATCTTCATCATGTGACCCTGATTAGCTGGTTTCAATTATGAAAAGTAATCTTCTCACCCTGAAGTACAGAAAAACTTTTTGCCAATCTAATTATTGTAGTTAATTTTTCTATTAATAATGCACTAGATTATTTTAATATTAATATTATTGCTTTTTCTTTTTTAAATTTTTTAACTTAAAATTTAGACTCATTAAAATAGAAATAGCCATAAAGATAGTAGATTTAATGATTTATCATCGTTTCTCATTTTATTCAATCATGTTTGTATTTATCTTTTTTTTGCTTTGGTTAAAGTATTTATCCTTATTTAAAATCAGTATAAATTTTAAGTACAAATATCGTCTTTCATTGTTCAATTTTTTCTTTTATATTGATTGCAGTAAGATGTTGGGTTCGGTGAAGTATGAATAATAACTAGGCAAAAGTTTCACACCCTTGATGTTTACTTTACATTTTGATACCACCAAGCTTTAACCTGCTTAAAATGAATTTATACATAGATCGAACTTGTTTGGATAGTTTACCTTCATGTCACTAAAATTATTTTTCAACTGTGCAAACTTACTTTTTCAGAAAAGTAAAATAAGAGGAACAAGAGATGTTAGAACTTAGAACCGATGAATCCCGTCGAGTTGACCCGTTAAAACTGTTTGTCTTAGCAGATTGGACTGAGCTTTGGAGTTTGTCTAGAATTTCAGCCCTCCTAACTACTGGGCGTAGGAGGATTGGGCGGGGCTTGGCCCATGGGCTCAACCCCATATATATTGGGAAAAAAAAAACACTTACAATGTGACAATGACACTGCAGCACCTAGGAATTGAAAATGGTGCACGGCACAAACCAAATATAAGCATGTCTTTATCCTAGTCTAGTGATTTGTTCATTCTCAACCTGGTAACTTGGATCGAGACTCCTGCACCACGTCACTCATCCGAACCTGAAAGGTCTGAAAGATTAAGAACATGCTTAGTTTGAGTTTTTATTTTTTAATTTTTTTTAATTTTTTAAATTTTATGAAGAAAATATTAAAAATTTTAAAAATTATAAATTTAATTTTAAATTTAATTTTCATTTTAGTATTTTCAAAAAATCTAAAAGTGAAAAGAAAATTAAAACTTTAAAAATAAAAATTTTATATGAATAATATGTGATTATAACATTAAAATAAAAATTTACTAATTTTTCAAATTTTCTCAATTTTTTAAATTTTTCATACGTTGGCAGCCAGAAAGGCCAGATTTTAACTCATTTTAATTTGACGGTAGGTAACCATTTTTATAGGCTTTTTGCGAAGTGAGCCTAAGCACCTAAGTGAATGAGTTAACCTATTTTGACATCTTTACTTTTGATTATTAGATGATTAAAATGAGATGGACTTTTATACATCTATATGCGCATTACTATCTCTCAACTTCCCCAATTATAGTTTTTCTTTTTCTTAACACTATCTCCAAAAGATGATCTTGCAATATTTGATTCAAATAAAAATAATTATTTTAGATTAATTGTAAATATTTTACAAATATAAATTAATTATTTTAATTTTAATTCTTTCAAAAAAAAATTATTCCTCTCTTTCACTTCACCTGTTAAGGTTTGTTTTATTTTTTATTTTAAAATATATGTTAATTTATGATATTAATGAAGTATTAATTTTTTTAATACTACATTTAGTGCAATTAATTATATCATCACTTGCTTTTGTTTTTTAAGAGTATTATAATTAAAATTCACTTATTATTAATAGAGATAATCTTGTTTATTTTCATAATTTTTTACCTTTATTAAAGTTTATTTATTATTTTTTGATATATATTTTTATTTTTAGATGGTTGAAGTGAAAGAAAGGGATGTAAACCAAGCGAATTCGCTGTCAAAATTAAATACAATACATCTTGCATTTAAATATCACTAGAGTAATATTAGGTGTATAATAAAATTATGCAATAATCTTACATTAATATTCATAATATTCTTTATTTTTTATGAGAATGGATATTAATATAATAAAGGATAAAAATATATTGTGAATATTGTTATAAAATTATTATATAATTTTATTATGCATAAAACATTACTCTCTAGTTACTTTTAATTATCTTTTAGAAAATTCGGTAAAAATTTGATACATTCACAACTCAATCTATTTTGACATAATAATATTCATATCATTATTTCATTTGTTGGCAGCTAGTGTACGGCGAATAGTCACAGAACGACACAACAACCATGCTTTATCAAAAGAGACCAATATGAAAGGGAAGAAAAGGGCTGCAAGTGGAGTTGTCCCACAACAAACACGGAGAAGACCAGGAAGAAGGCCGTGCACATAAAACTGCGACTGATCAAGACAAGTATAGTTAAAAATAATGTCATTAAAGGTTTTGTCTATGCTACATTAATTGAAAGAATTGTATCACATACAAGACAATTAGTCATATTAAAAAGGTGATTAGAGTTTTTTATTATATTTTTAAATGTATTTAGCCACACTTTATCAAGTTTGTCATAGTCTTCACCATCTTTAAAATATCGAGTTTAATTCTTATAGATTGTCGGTATAAATTTTCTTTCTCAAATCATCATGTTTAAATAACTTTTCTTATGATATATATAATTTAATTTTTATATATTGACAATCTCATTCAATTATATATTATTATATCAATAAAAGTGGTTAAGTTTTACATTCATTATTTAAAAAATATATAAACATAATGATTTAATTGGATAACGTATAAAAATTTTTTTATATTATCAATATATATAAATTAATATATATATATAATTTAATTTCTATAAATTGATAATATAAAAAAGTTTAACACTATTATTCAATTATATACTATCATATTAACGAAAGTGATTAAGTTTCATATCTACTATTTAAAAAATATACAAATAAAATAATTTAATTAGATAATAATATAGAAAATTTTATATTTTCAATACATAGAAATTAATATATATTGTCCTCTAGACTTCTATGACATGGAAATATTAAAAATGAAATGGTAGGATAGGACTCCACGTGTCATGCTTTGTACCTTATTATAATGTGTCTTAAATTGAACCCTTGCTTTCAAATAAAAAAACATGAATTAACAAAATATTTAAATTGATCACTCTGAAATATATTAGAAGATAAATTAGTTTCTTAAAATTTAAAAATTTTAAATTGATCTTTCATATTTTAAAAAATATGATAATTTAATTCTCCATACAGTTTTGTACAATGTATAGATGAATCATTGTGTCCCATTTTTATTTTATGGAGAAACCAATCTATCCTTTTTTTTTTTTCAAAATGAGGGACGAATATGAAATGTTGTACTTTCCCCTGCATGAAAGTCAAAAAAGAGAAGTGGAGGAGAGGTGAATAACACAATAACACCTCGGTGGCTACTACCCTACAGTTGTTGATTAATGCCCACCCTGCAATATTGGCTTTTAACCACATTTCATAAATGTGGCTAACTGAAATTAAATATGTTGGCAAACATTATCTCCTCCCTCCTTTCCTCCGCCACCACCATCACCACTCCCTCTTCAAGCTCCACTTCTGCAGCCTCCTCCATGTTGGCATCATCTCCATCCTCCAACACCACTATCACCACCTCGTCCTCATCTTGCAACCGTCATTATCCCAAACACAAATCCAAAACCTCTCAACCTCAAAAACAACAAACAATTCTAGAACATAATCAATCCATCAGAGAATCAGAAAAAAAAAAGTGAAACAAAGATGTGCTAGCACGTGTGCGGTGTCCCGTCATGAGCTTCTCACAAAGGTCGTGACGGGCTTAATGGGGTTCCGTCTGGATCCATTCTTGAAGCCATTTTGACCACGATCATCGCACGCTCATCGTTGGAGTATCTTGAAGGAGTCGAGGCCGTTGACTTGGGAGGTCCTATAGTTGGAGCATCGCTTGTTGGAGTAGGAGAGGAAGTTGGCATCGATCTTGGATTAAAGTGCCTCCTTAGTCATCCCACCACCATTCAGAACTCCTCTACGACAACCTTCGCTCCTGTGTGTAACACCCTACTAAACTCTAATTCTTCCACCTTAGTTTTTTTTATTATTATTATTTTAGATAATAATTAGCTAGTATAATATTACTAACTCGTAGCCTGAAATTTTCAGGAATTTTTTTAAACTACTATGCATATTTCTTGTTGTAGTCGTATCCTGGAATAATATATATCAACTGTACATCGTGCATCTTGGTAGGCTCCAGGAAGAGAGCGGGTCACAATGGACACGCTTAAATACAGTCTTTCCTAGCCAAAACCTTTCCAAATTACATTTTCATAGTAATACACTTTCTTCTAGCAACCCAAGGGTAATTTTTAAATAACAAAGAATGATTCTTTTTAACATAATACTAGTACTTGTAAATTAATTCCCATAGTTTAGATAACCATCATCTATAAAAAAAAACATACTTCACTACCAACATCGATTCATAGGGTACAATACATATTACACATTCAAGATACATGAAGGAAAACTTTAATACAACAATATAACATAACAAAAGTTTAGTAATAGATAGTAAAGATTCTATCTAGCACACATAATAAAGTCTGATTATTTAGAAATTAAGTCCAAAGCTACATCCATTTCACTAATGACGATTCATGCTATGGAAACATCAAAGAAAAGAGGTGATAGAAATCTTCCAATAGAGTGATGTTTTCAATGGAGTCCCACTTCATTCCAAAAAATACTAAAAGTAATGCGGAGTGCAGCAATATGCAATCTCTCAAATTATATTTAAAATACTTAGAACATTTACTAGTGTCAAGCAAAATGGAAATGCATAATATCAATTATAATAAAAATGCAGAAAAAAGAGTATAATAAATAATCATGAGTGTCCTATAAACTTTTTTTTATAATATCTAATTTCATTCTAATGGTCATAGTCTCCAAGGTCTGTGCTCTTACTAATCTAAAACTCTCATTGCTAAGGTATCCCCATAGATAAGATGAATACCAAGTCATTGTCTGCTAGTATGATAGAGCCCAAGGCATCACTACAACATCCACCAAGTCCTTTTCCGCTACAAGGTGGGGCCCGAGGTGTTGTTTAGTAACTGTAAGACTAAGTGTTCATTAAGTTCTTCTCGCTAAGGTGAGGCCAGAGGTGTCACTTATTTATGTATCAATTTCACATAGTATACATAGTATGCATAAGGGATGAAAATTACATAAAGTTTCCAAGTTTCCACAATTTCTTTCATATTCACATATAGATGACAAGATTTTTCAAATTTGCACGTAAATCCAATAACATAGGATTCCTAAAATATTCATAAAAACTCATACTTCTTTGTAATTATCCATGAAGCACAAAATCACACTATTATAATAAAACTTATTTTCTTTACAATAAAATATGCTTAACTTAGTTTTTAATCATATAATAATTTAATTTCAAGTATTCATACAGTATTTTTTTTACTAATTTCATAGGCCTAAATACATCCAAAATTACTTAAAATCTATCTTTAGAAAATATATAGGTAAATTACCTTTACATATTCAACATAGATAAAACATTTTTATTTATAGAACAAATAAAAGAACAATGAAACCTTTCAAAAAGAAATATTCAAAATGATAACCAAGGTTTAAAAAATCACTTCAAGCAAGAAACTAGTTAGTTTGCATGCTATATTCCTAATGGGACCTTAACTTAAATCTTTGTAAATAATATTTCTTAATGTTAATAAATGTATAATCAAGTCAAATATTTATAGTCCAAGGACCATAGTTCAAGGTCCATAGTTTGAGTCCAAATATTATGATCATAAATTGTCTCAATTAAGTCCAAGTGAGTTTTAAAGACTCATAATAGTCCAAATAATATCTATAAAGTCATAAGTCCATAACAAAGGTCGTGATTAATATGAATAGATTTTAGTGTCTTTTTATGTCTTATTAAGTCTTAATGGTCCCAAAAGAAACATAACAGATAAACCAAGCAAAATATTACATGCTCAAAGGATTCATTATAGTGAATTAAATAAAGCACTTTTCATAAACTAAAAATATTTCACAATTAGATACATAATGAGGTCAAAATTAAGCTATATCACCTTAAAACTCCATAACTTGTGCACAAAACTTTATTAAGAAAAAATACATGGTTTAACACATTAAAAGAAATTTATACAATATTTAATTATTTGAAGAAACCATAATTTGACTACTACTCAAAGATAAAAACCAAAATTAAAAATAATTTTTAATCATGATTTTCAACCATATAAGTAAAGAAATAAACATGCATTATAGACACATAGATTAAGATGCTTTAGGTTATTATCTTTAAATCATTCAAAGTTATTATAAATAATAAACACAAGCTTTGAGTATCATACAGCATAATATCATATAAGAAAATCATACATAAAACTTATAAGTGAAAGAAAACCCCTACTTGTTTTTGGAGTTTCAGAAACTTAGCCACACCAAAGCTAGGCTAACAGCTTCTTCAACTTTCCTAAACCTTTTCTAAGGGCTGAAATTCATTTATGAAGGTTGGGAAGTGTTAGTGTTAGATGGTGATAAGAAGAGGTTGTAGTTTGGAGGTGTTTTGCTAGAAATGTTTAAGTGTTTTTGTGTTAAAATGAAGGAAATGAAGAGAGAAATGGTGGCTGCAATTTTGATAGATTTTTGGGCAGAAAAATAAAGTGTGGAGTTGTGTTTAGAGGTATGCTATTTATAGAGAAGGCTAGGATTAAAATATTCCTAATTTAATAATTTATTTGTCATATTTAGTTAGTTTAATTAGTTAAATATTAAAACTAACGCTAAATAATTTAATAAATTCTCAATTATCATTTAAAGACATAATACAATATTAATGACATGATTTAAATACATTTAGTAAAGTTTCATATGATTTAATAGTTATTTATTCAAAATAAGGTAAATTTACTTAAACTAGTCAAGCTTAATTAGGTTAATTAATTAGTAAAAGACTTAATTAATTTGTTAATCAAATTTTATCATAAGGTTATTAGAGATATAATACAAGGATTAATAAATTTATATAATTTTTTTATAATTATTTATATTTTATTTGGTATTTTACACTATTACTAGTTTTATTAGGAATTAATTAATTAATAATTTATTTAACTATTTCTAAATTATATTTTTATTTATTTTCTCTTCTTTGGCAGCCTAGAGGTCTGATTCATATGTCTAATAGAGTTATAGAGGGTGGTAAATTGTCTTGGATAATTAATGCATGAAAATGATAAATTTTACATATTCATCACAATTTTATCTTAAAGTTACATTGGCTAGTTAATTAATAAAATAATCATTAAAAAAATCAAATTTCCTTAATATATTATCAAAACCATGTTTTCACCTGATTTAGATGTTATCTATAATTTTTTGTGAATTTTTTCTATAATTTTTAGTATTTTTTATGTATTTTTACCTTAATTTGGTCTATTTTTGAATTAATTAAAATAATTAATTATCTATAAAATAAAGTACATAAATTTTCTTCAGCATGCCATGTAAATTTTGAGTTGCCTAACAAGATAAGGAGGCAAACTCATCTTTGTTGCAATTTTTAGTCAAAATTTGGTTTATTTTGAATAATTATGACATGAAAGTTTGACAATTTACTTTTACTTTTCAAATATATATATTTTTTTCATGTGGATGTTCTAGGTGTCAATTAATTGATTTAAGAGTATTAGTGACATTAATCAAGGTTTAGGAAAAATTATCTTAAAGCTTGAGTGGTTAATTAGGTAATTTAAGCTTTAATTAAGTCAAAATTAATTAATTAAAGATTAATATGATTTTTAATACTATCCATGGTTTAGGAGAGTGGCCCATTTCGTGGTCCTCCTTGTCTATTGTCATAACTTAGTTTATTAAATTTCTATATGACCCAGAGTTGTTTTCTATGATTTTTCGAAATTTGTTTTACACCCTAAGTTAGGTTATTTTTGTGTAATTGTATTAATATTATACAAATTTACTAAATATTTATATTTATCATCAAAATTATGTTTTAAGTGTATTTATAATTTTTCATCATTTTTTAATACTCTCTAAGCTTTTCTAAGGTTTCTGTTGGCTTTTTTGTAGCTAATTATGTTATAACTTATTTTCTATCATCTAGTGGTATTTTTGTAATTTTAATAAAATCTAAGGGAGTTATTAAAATATCACATTTGGTGTAGTTCAGGTTGTATAACTATTAGATTTTGTAATACTTTAATTAGACATTTTTTTTAATATTTTGAGCAGTAAAGGTACAAATGTTATTTTCTAAAAGTTCAAGATTAAGATGGTAATTGAAATTTGGGAGTTAAATTTAATTATTAGCAATATTGAGAGTAAGGGATTTAGTCATTTACAACAAGGAGTTACATTATTATATAGTTTACTTTTTAGATTATCCTTGAATATTTTTGCCTAAAGAAAATCCTCACATTATCTAAATAAAAAGTTGTGACAAATAATACTATATTAAGGACAATTGACGATGTTACATTGTGTGTGCCCTCTCACCAGGAACAAGCGCCCAGCGGCACATCATCGATATCTCCAAGAACCTCGCTGCACATTCGCCCTCGTGCATCGCTCCAAGCGCTCCGAGCCATCCTCTGCCAAGTCTTCTCCATCACCACTTCCATAAACTTTCATAAGGTTTGAAGCCTTCTGAATCTTCCAATGGTGACATACTTGGCTCCTCAGCATCTTTGACTCAAAGGTTAGAGGATTTTAATACAATGATGGTGGTGGTGATGGTAGTAGCGGAGGTGATGGTGATGGTGGTGGCAAAGGTGACAGAGTCATGATTGATGAGGGAGACCTTGAGTATGACAGAGTGTGTTGGTGTTTGGTCATAGATTAAATTTCATTTAACCACATTTATGAAATGTGGTTAAACGTAACTGTATGAGAAGACATTGATCAACGAATGTAGGTGAGAATCTGTCCAACACCTCCCAAGTATTTGATTTTTGCATTGCCAATGGGACAAGCTGATGAAAAAAGAAAAGTGAAGCACAAGAGCACCTCCTATATTTGAGATTTTCCTTACCGGTGGAGATTGGAAGAACACCTCCTAGAGACTTGATTTTTTTTTCTTTTAAATTTTTTCAATGATTTTTGTTTATCATTAACAAAAATAATTTTAAAAACTGCATTAATTTTAATTTTAATTTTAAAGTTAATCCCAATTAAAACTGACATCTTTAGTTTCAATTTTTTTGGGCACAAATCTTTAGTTTAAATTTACTGATGTATGGACCCACATTGGTACCAGCGTCCTCTATCTATTTGGACACATAATTTCTGCCTATTGCAGATCTGTTTTGTGTTTGTATCTGAGCACGCGCTGGAATAGACATATGAACTTAAAGTTTTTTCAAATAAAAAATTAACTTAAAGTGGGTTACTTCGTGTATGTGGCCCATTCTTTTTTTGGTTACATTATGTGGCCCATTCTTTGTGCAAGTTAGTCAATTGCCAGAAAAACTTTTTTCCAATCTAATTATGGTATAGCTATCATTTCTATTAATGGTTACCGCACTAGATTATTTTAATATTAATATTACTGTTTTTCTTTTTGACCTTTTTACTTGATATTTTGTCTCATTAAAATAGAAATAGCTATAGAGATAGTGGATTTATCAACGTTCCTCTTTCTATTAAATATTGTTTGTGTTTATCTTCATTTAAGACTAAATCAATATAATTTTTAGTACAAATATAATCTTTCATTGTTCTATTTTTTCTATTATATTGGTTGCAGTAAGTTGTTGGGTTCGGTGAAGTATGAATAACTAGAAAAAAGAGTCACACCAATTCCCTGATGTTTAGTTTACATTTTGACACCACAAACTTAAACCAGCTTACAATGAATTTATACATAGATCGAACTTGTTTGGATTTTTCACCTTCATGTCACTAAAATTATTTTTTAATTGTGCAAAATTACTTTTTCAGAACAGTAAAGTAAGAGTAAGAGGTACTTTTGATTTTTAGTTGATCAAAATGAGACGATCTTTTGTCCATATATTTGTGCATGTTAAAAAAAAATATATAATTCCAAGATCATCCAATATTAAATTATAAAAAAAATGAATAGATTAATTGTGAAAGCTTACTTGAACCTATAGGAATTGATTGATGTTTGGCTCTGTAGTTCTTGGTCTTTCAAGTTGATATGTATACTAGAGGTGACAATTCTCTTTTTTTTTATGATGAGATGTTAGTAAAAGATACATATGTATAACTTATGGACCATAATTTTTTATAACTTCGTAAACCTTAATTTGATTTAGCCCATCATAAAATTAATAACTGAGTAATCATGGTATCTACACATAATAAGGCACTTAAGAATGATTTAACGATTAACTTGTCCTTATCATATCACTTTAATTTGGGTCAAACTTTATAATAGCACATAATATACAATTATATACAAGCCCACATATTCTTACATGCATTACTCTCTTATCAACTTATCTAATTATATTTTTTCGTTTTTAAAATCTATCTTCGAAAGATGATCTTGCAATATTTGATCCAAATTAAAAAATTATTTTTTATTAATTACTTGTGGATATTTCTAAACACAAATTAGTTATTTTAATTTTATTCTTTCATGAAATAATTATTTAATTTTAATTATTTGCAAAAAATATTTACTCTATCCCTTACTTCATTTATCATTTTTATTATTTCAAAGTACTTATTCATTTGTGATATGAAAAATATTAATTCTTTTAATATTATTTTTAATGTAATTAATTGGGTGATTATTTATTTTTATTTTTTAAAAGTATTATAATTAAGATTCATTTTTTATTTAATAAGGATAATCTTATTTGTTTAAAAAAATTATTTATTAATATATTTCTTTATTTTTGGATAGATGGAGTAAAAGAAATGGACGTAAATAAAAGGAATTCACTCTCATAGTTAAATTCAATACATTTTGTATTTAAATATTATTATAAGTTTAATTTTGATATATCAATAGTATAAAATTATTTTATATTCTTATTTAATTAAAATCTTTTATTTAAATAAATTTTTAAATAATAAATATAAAAATTAATTATCATGATTAATATAATATTATATAATTAAATAATTATGTAAATAACTTTGAAATTAAATTCTATCATCATTGCACTTTTTGACTATGAAGTCATTAGTGTAGGCGAATATCAGAACGACACAACAACTATGCTTTATTAAAAGAGTTATATTATTTGTATTCACCATACATAAGACACCATGTTGCATATCTTATCTATTATTGGATGAGGTGTAACCCTTCAAGTGGAATTCACATCCAATCTAATGGTGGATGAGATGTAGTAATAATGTCATAAATGGTGAGTACAAATAACATTTCTTATTAAAAGTACTACCCAATAAGGCTATACGTGAGTCTTCTGACAATAAAGGAAAATGTTATTTGTACTCATTTCCTGTAGAACATGTGAACTCACACTTATTATTAAATGAGGTATGTGTAATAGCTTGGGTATACTTTTCCTAGGAGAGTTTAGTATAATACATGCATCCCTCGGTAAATTGGAACCACCATAGGGTTCCTCGGACCCATTCGTGTTAATGGTAGGTTCCACTTGATTATAGCTTAAAGGATTGAGAAACCACTCTGAAGAGAAAAGTGCTAAAACGGATCCTCCGGCGGTCATGAACAATAAGACGGTGCAAGTGGTTAAAATGTGATGCTCGGGTGAGTGCTCCAGCACTTATTGAGCACTCCAACGGACAAAATTTTAATAAAAACCTCATTTTTCGGTAGATCAGCACACACCCGTTCTTCCCCAAAGCCAAGAGAAACTTCACCCTTCCATTCTTTTCACCTCCTAACTCCATTTTCTTTCAATTTCTCTCAAATTTAACCTAAATCCTTCATTTTTCAAGCTTAAGATACTAGTGTCATTCCTTCTCTCAAAGTTCTATTGGTGTTGTTCCTACATCTTCTACCACTCAGTGAGTGAGTTCATATTGTGACTTCTATATTGGTCATTATAGCTATTTTCATCAACACATGAACCTATATATGATTTTAAAGTTTATTTTCAATTATTGCTAGTTATTGTATTCTATTGTTGGTTTTAAAGCATGAAACTTATTTTTGATAAAACTCATGGGGCCATTATTGCTTAAACAAGTTTTTGATAGAATATGACTATTTAGAGCTACTTTAACGGTTATGTGATTTTCTGGTCCTGGATACTATGGTATGATAGAGCTTTTGAACCTTGAGGTAGCACCCTTGCAGAGATTTAAAGAAAAGACTAGAATTATGATTTTGGAACTAGACAATTATCATAGCCAGTGAGTTAACGACTAGAAAAATGACAGTTAATCTTGGTACCAAGTTGCCTAATGGCAATATCAAGAAGAGATTGGAACCTAGTTAGATGTCCACATTTTAGTTCTCTAAGAACCACAGATCAAAATAAATTGTTATGCCATGGTTAATAGGCATAACCACATATAATATTTTGTTTCTCTATTCAAGTCCTGTTGGGTTAATATATAGAAAACTATGGTTTTGATTATATAATTATAAGCATGACATGTTTTAAAGCTTTATGCTATTACTATTATTATGAGTTGTGCATCTTCCCTTGTGAAAGGGTTTGAGGTGAGGATTCATTACCAAGTTTTGGTAACAAAACTCACTGTTTCTTCTTTCATATTTCCAATACAACTGCTATTGCAAGTACTCTTCAACCATCTTCTTCCGCGCTTAACCTTCATTGGTGAGCCTTATGGTCATTATGTCTAGAGTGCTCCAAGTGTTCATGGGCAGGACCACAACTATAGAGCATGATTATGTTTTGCATGGTTTTATGTCTAATATTATTATAGATGTATTTATATAACTTTACTTTTCATGGTTATGTGTATATGAAGGACTGTACACTTTTGATGATGTTACTTAGAGATAGATTTATAGGATTTTGACTTGATTATCATGATTTAACAAAGCAGTGATTTGGGTTCTTAAAACAAAGCTACATTTTAATGACTTTATGAATTATTATGCATATATATAGAGCGATCCAGATAGAGGCTTGCGTGAAATGAGATTCTCACGTATTGGTTACATGTCCAAATTGGATTGTGACAGTATGGACCCTATTTGAATGAGTCTCACACTAAAATAATACAAATAACACCTCAACAATAAATACCGAAGAAGGTAAAGCATATAAAAGTGCGAGTGATGGAGGAAAAATTCTTCTGTGGATATAATTAGTATAAGAATTATTTCTTAGATCCATTGATAATAAAAAAAATATAGAATTCTTAGATGAATAAATATATATTTAATAAAGTTGATAGGTTCTATCTTTATTATAAATGTATTTGAATATAATATATTACAGGACTCCACATCTCATGCTTTGTAGCATATTATAAAGTGTGTTTTAAAATTAAACCCTATTATTGAGTCAAACACTTGCCTTTATATAATAAATCATAAATTTAAACTGATGAATGAGTTATAATTAATGGTTTTTTTTTTTAAATCGCATTTAACATAAGAGTTGTGCAAAGCATGATGAGTCATAACGTTAAACTTATCAAATATTAAAAATGACATTGATCAAAATCAAATAAAATCAATAATTATTTTTAATTATAATTACTTTTGTATTATTCTTCAATTTTTGTCCTCGAAAATCACTTGTGTTTTCATAAACTTTGTAGTAACTCTTCAATAGTACTTTGTTTTAAGTTTGAGTGAGAAAATATAAATTGGAGGGCCTATATTGTCAGCAAAACAAGTATTTTGAGTACTAAATGAGTTACGGATTCAATAATGACGAGATATTCGTGTATCAACACAATTCTAATATATTATATTTATATATATATATACCCATAATAAAAGTAAACTCTACCAGCTTTATTTAATAAAAGGCTCATAAATTTTATTATGCATTTAAACTTGATAGGTTTTATGTCTATTTAATAATTTTTCTATTTTAAGATGCATTCGCTTATCAATCTATTATTATATATATGTTGGTTTATGGACTCTAAGTTAATGATGACAAACAACACCCTTGCATACTTTCTAATATGTGCATTAAGTGTACTTTCTAATATGTGCATTAAGTGTTTCAGAATTTTTTATTAGAATGAAATGCACCTCATGTGGAATGTCTCCTACAAGAATTAGAGATTTTAGTGGCTGTGCACAAAGAGCGAAATGTAGAAGCTACATGTGCTGATGTGGCAATCTCAATTTCTATGAAGAAATGCTTGAGGAATCCTATCTACGAGGAACACTTTCATTAACAGCTCATTATCAATAGGCAAAAATAAAAAGGACAAATTAAATGCTTAACAGATATGATTTTAAAATTGCTTCTTTGGGACAGCTAATAAAAATGGACAAGAAAGGCTGTACCAACATCCTGTGAGCCTGCAACAGTCAAAATATGCCTTCCTATCTAAGGAAACAATTAGGGCAGCAAAAATTCTTCAGAGAAAAGAAGCCAACACTTATACTTATTGAAGAATACCTTTGCACACTCTTTTTCTCCTCTTTGTCAACATGCTAATGCTTTCATTTTTCTTTCTGATAGTCTTTTCTTTATTCTTAAAAAAACATTATTTTTTGAGAGAACAATAGAGACATATCACTAGAAAAGGCTGTATTTTGTGAGGCTTTGTTTTGCGAGAGAAAAATGATTGATTTGTAAGACTTGGTTTAGAAACTAGCTAGGTTCCTTTGTGGATTCAGTACAGTTAGCTCTGGTTTGAGTGTAACATTTGCTTGTTTGTGTATTTGTCCTATAAGAACTTTGGTTATAGTGGAACTCTCACCTGAAAGGTGAGGATCAGATGTAGATTTCAAGTTGGAGAACTAAACAGGTATAAAAATTCTGGTGTCAAGCTTCTCTTCCCTTCTTCTCATATTGCTTATATATATTGTTTCTCTGCTTCACATATCGGTTTAAATATCTTTGATAAAGCTTTATGAAAGCTTTCTCTCATATTCATTTATATATTCTGCTATTGCTTTAGTTTATCATATTTATAAAAAACGCAAAAAGATTGTTTTCTTGGCTCTTTGAATCAGCTTCTTGAATCTGTTTTGATTCGTGCCCTTAAAATCTCATTTTTAGAAACTGTTTTTTTTCAGCGTTAAGTTAGATTTGGTCTCTATGGAATTTATCCTGCGAACTGAGTTGCAAAAGCCTTAAAAAATATGTTGTCTTGAAAATCTCCTGTGTGCAGGAGGCTTTGCCTGAAAGTTTTAATTTGAGTATTAAGTGTGCAGGAAACTTTTTAAAACTCACTTGATTCAACCCACTTCTCTAATGACCTGATACCTTCAATATATATTGCTTGTATTTTTCATTTTCTGAACTGAAAAAAAAAATCAATTTTTTAATCAATTTTGCTCCACATCGTATTTCAGATATATTAAAAAAAATATATCCCTCGCACACATTCTCATCGATCTTTCTCATATTTTTCATTGAGCAAATATCTGAGATAGTCCCCTCAAGATAATTTCATAAGACAATTTAGTCCTCCCAAAAACTTGAACTAATTCTATCCTTTTGAGATTTTAATAATAGGATATATTAGTTAACCTGTATATTTAACCATTTCAATACTAACAAAATTGTATATGTAACCCGTTAATAAGATGTTAAATGATACATGTGTCATCTAAAGTATAACGAAGTATGAAATAACTCATTGTGTGTAATTTTAGAACCAAAAGGAGTGCAATACATTCCAAAGTGGTATCGTTTTGCTTGCATATGACATTTTAAATGGCATATTATCATTGTACCATGCCAAATGTATAAATTCACCAATAGAGAACTAAAAAGGGACTAATGTGTAGATCATTTTTTATTTTAAAAGAACATGAGATCAATTTCTTTTTTCAAGAGACTAAATAATCCAATGCAAAATACTTAAAGGACTAAATATAGTATTCACTCTAATTTTAGTGTTCTCTCTAAATAAATAATGTTGTATGGGGTCAAGCATGGGAAAAGAGAAAGAATATTACGACATTATGTAAGCTGAATATCATGAGTTCTTTGACTTATTGTGATGAATAATGACATTTGTACTAATCCTTAATGGGATACCATGTCAATGTACTCTTATCTACTATTGGATAAGATGTGGGTCCCAAATTAAATGAGATTAACACCTAATCCAATGATAGATGAAGTGTCGATATAATATCCATAAATTATCAATGCAAATAGCATTTCTCATCATTTATTATGATATTAGAGGTTCAAATCTCATCGCTTTTCAAATATAAAAAAGAAAAAAGATTGTCGTCATGAAATGAATTACATGAGCCTAAACCCTTTTTTGTCTGCAAGTAAAGATTTAATAAAATATAAAAGCCAAAAGCATAAATCCAATTTAAGCACTATTGGTCACTTGAAAAAACAAAGGAATCATGATATATATATATATAAAAGTGGAGATCCATTTACTTCAAAAGCGTGTTTTATACACTTAGTTAATTTATAACTCTTCATTCACATTGAATTTAATCAATTTAACCGTTAATTTATATTATATGATATTGATGATCAAGCTTACATGTCAAATTTTAGAAAAATTGGATAACAATAACTATGTATACTTGATTTACTTGGTAGAAGCTTAAATTGATTGGATTGATATAATTTCATGTCCAAAAAAAGTTATTAGATTGAGTAAGTATGTCAGATTTTACTCCTAGAGTAAAGTATATATATATATGTGTGTGTGTGTGTGGATCATATTACTCCATGAGTAAGTTTGCTATATTTAATCCATTAAATATCTTCTTATAAACAACAAATTTTATCAATTTAAATTAAATCATGTGATATTATCTTTATGACCAAACATATTGGATTCCTGAGAATTTGGATATTGGTAGGATATTATCCAATAATCAAGATTTATATGTATTTTCAAAACTACATTATATGTCTAAATAAAATATAATGATGAAGTATAAACTGTTTTAAAGTTTTATAAAATTTTATACACATGATCTATATAATAAAAACTTATAATTTAATGGTTAAATTGATAAAATTAAATATATATAAAAAAAATTATTCAACGAGAAAATTATATCAAGGAACTTGCTTATGGAGTAAATGGATCCTTCCTCTGCAAGGTAAAAATCCTTCTATCATTGAATGTAATAATTGCGGATATCGACTTTTGGAGTTTTGGTTGGTAGAATATCAATGCTCTTCACGACTCCTGAGCGAGTGTAGACTAGTTCATTGGTCTATTTAAGGACACTGAGGCAAACCAAGATAACCAAGAGCAGCCACTAACACTTTGAAAGTGCTTCAACATTATGGCTACCGAACAACCTCTTCTAGACAAGCCCAGAAAATCCCTTTCCAAGACACTCTGGTTAATCCTCACTGTAGTTGCCATCATTAGTTCCTCAGCCTTTATTGCTTATTACGTCATCAAACCCTCCTCCTTCTTCAACCTCTCCTCGCCGTCCCACAATGTCGTCTGTGAACATGCCCTTGACAAAGCATCATGCTTAGCCTATGTCTCTGAAGTAGCTCAAGGCCCCATCCTCGCCACCACCAAAGACCAAATCTTCACTTTACTCCAGTCTGTCCTAATGAAGTCCACCTCACACATCCAAAATGCCATGGAAACAGCCAGCGCTATTAAACTCCGGCTTAACAGCCCCAAAGAGGAAGCAGCTTTGCAGGTGTGTGAGGATTTGATGGACTTGTCCAAGGACAGGTTCTTTGACTCAATGGTGGCTCTAACAAAAAGGACCACTCATTCGCTGCAAGATGCACACATATGGCTAAGCAGCGTGCTCACTAATCATGCAACTTGCTTGGATGAATTAGAGGGGCTGCTCGTGCCCTTATGGAGCCTGAACTGGAGGACTTGATATCAAGGTCAAGAACCTCTTTGGCCATGCTTGTTGCAGTGTTGCCTCAAAAGAGCAGTGAGCAACTCATTGAGGAGCCACTGAATGGGAACTTTCCCTCATGGGTGACACGCAGCGATGGGATGCTGTTGGAGGCTAAGGCTTCGGATATAAAGGCGAGTGCTGTGGTGGCTAAGGATGGGAGTGGCAAGTTCAAGACTGTGGCAGAGGCTGTTGCATCCGCACCCGACAATGGTAAGACAACGTATGTTATATATGTGAAGAAGGGAACGTACAAGGAGAATGTTGAAATTGGTAGTAAGAAGAAGAACGTGATGCTGGTGGGTGATGGTATGGATGCAACAATAATCACAGGCAGCTTGAACGTTGCAGATGGAACTCGCACCTTCCAGACTGCCACCGTTGGTAATGGATCTCATTCCCATTTAGTTAAATCTCGCTATGTAACTCTTTATTATTAGCGCGGGGAAGATGCTGGATAATTAAAGTTGTCTGTTGTTTCAGAACAAACATTAACCCCATGGATAATATTGTGGCATTATTTCAGCTGTTGATGGTGATGGGTTTATAGGGCAAGACATATGTTTCCAGAACACAGCAGGCCCAAAGAAGCACCAGGCTGTGGCACTGCGCGTGAGTGCAGACCAGTCCGTGATAAACAGGTGCCGCATTGAGGCCTTCCAGGACACTCTTTACGCCCACACTCACAGGCAGTTCTACCGTGACTCCGTCATCACCGGCACCGTTGACTTCATCTTTGGAGATGCAGCTGTTGTTTTCCAGAAGTGCAACCTTGTAGCCCGAAAGCCCATGAAGAATCAGAGCAATATGGTCACGGCCCAAGGACGATACGACCCAAACACGCCCACAGGGACTTCCATTCAGCAATGTCAACTAACAGCAAGTTCGCATCTTAAGCCCGTCGTGGGCTCCATCAAAACATATCTGGGCCGCCCATGGAAGAATTTCTCAAGAACCGTTGTGATGCAGTCCACCTTAAGAGCCACATTGACCCAGCCGGATGGGCCGAATGGGATGCCCAACATAAGGCCTATTTGAAAACGTTGTATTTTGGAGAGTATATGAATAGTGGGCCTGGTGCAGGTACCAGCAAGAGGGTGAATTGGCCTGGTTACCACAACATCACGAGTGCTGCGGAGGCTAGCAAGTTCACAGTAGCACAACTCATCGGTGTTGATTGGTTGCAGAACACTGGGGTGAACTTCATTGCAGGCCTCTAGTACGTGTGCATGTGAGTGGTTCTCACATGAAATAAAATAAAATGTTGTGCTATATGGTAGAGTGAAGTTTGCAAAATTTCATTCGTATCCAAGTTTCGATTTGTTGGGTTATATGCTCTTTAGTCACTAAGTCAATAAGACTTTAGTGAGATTAAAGCCCAAGAACAATATGGCCCATGTGGCTTAGGGTTAGGTCTTGGACTTCACGGCATATATAAACTAATCTTTCACCCTTGTGCCTCACTAAGTGTTTTTCGAGACAGACACCCTAGGCGGACGTTCATCATCTCGTGCACACGCCACTCCATCCCCTCGAGAGATAGTCTGGAAGATCTGAAAGAGCGGATTACTACCGATCGTGAAGCTTCGGTTCACTGCGTCCTTCCAGGTAATCAAAACAATGAAGGTTCTATTTTTCCTACGTCGCGTGGTACGATGCGCTTCGCGTTGATGATAATCCTACAATTGGTATAAAGGAATTGAATGAGGAAAAGAACAAGTTTTGATTTTAATTTATATTTCATGTGATTTATTTCGAAATTTTTTTTTGAAAAATATGGCACCTTATTTTATTTGTTATTTATTTCATGTTATTTATTCGCTTATAGTTCATATTCGGTAAAAGTCTTAATTTTTAATTGGTTAATCGCTTTAATCCATGGTTAGATTCTCTTGTGTTTCTCTTGGTTTGTAACAAGGAGGCTAATCCCATATGATTAGGTTTCCTCCTTGCTTTATTTTATGTTTTTCGCATTTTCCTATGTATTTTTCGAATTTCTGTAAAAGTTCAAGATCGAGAAACAACGACAAAGATGAGCAATCAACATCAGAGACTTTCGTGGACCTCTGGATCTAGATTTGGATGATCCATATATGGTTGGAAGAGACGGAAAGACGAACAAAGTGATGGGTGGCGGCGGCGGGATGCCGGACGCGCCGCACGCGCCGCCACAAGCGGCTGAGAGTGGCCTTCACGCGGCGGTGGACGCGCGTGAGGGCGCGTGGGACACCCTTTTGGGTGTTTCCGCGGCGGCGTTCTCGTCTCCTCATGGCGGTCCTTCCCCTGGAGTTTCGTGCTGAGACGAAGTCGGATGACGCGCGGCAAGTCCTGACGGCTAGGGTTCCTTTTCGTGTCCTAGGGTTTCTCGCCAAGGATTGGGTTTTTTGGGCTTTTGGGCCCATGGATACCCTAAAGGGGCTTGAGGCAGATATTGTGGGCTGGACGAAGGAGGAATTCCAAAGTTGTAATATTATTATTATTATTATTATTATTATTTTAGGAAAACCATGGATTAAAGTTATTTGTTTAATTATTTATTGCTTTTATTGAATTGTATGAATTATATGTGCGATTAACATGATGTTTGTAATAACATGCCATATAGAATAGGATGGTGCCATATTGTTGCATAATCACATGTCATATATGCATAATAACTTTTGTCATGATACGACTAGTATATAGTTATTATGCGCGATTATTTAAATTTTAAGTTATTCACTAGATTAATTATCAATTATTATGATTTTCGGTAAGAAATCAAGATTAATAATGGGATTAATTTATTGTGGAATTAAAATCTAGACAAATAATCCAGATAATTTCCTAAGAGAAAATTGTTTCTTGAAAATATAATTTTGTGGGTTTTCTAAAATGGTCATGGAATAACACACGTTGCATACAACAATCATGTATCATGATTGTGTGGAGCACACGCTAATGAAGTAAGATTTTAGGACCTTAATGTTTTCAAAATTACGTTAAGTTAGGTGATGCACGTTCATCGGCTACACCTACTTACATAGTTTTTGAAATCAAACAAAAATTATTTTCGAATGAAACATTTTTTTTGGAAATTGGAAAATTCTAAACTTAAAAAAAAATTGAATGGGTGAAGGTTTAAATTTTTTTAAAAAAGTATTAAACCTGGGGCTCCAATTGTGGGTTTATTAGTGAAATGGTTATCGCTAAAGCCCATGGATAAGGATAATCGATTTCGCTAGATTAAACCTTAATATTTTTTCAAAATTTTAGTAAAGTTTTGTACGGCCCATCGTCGGCAACACTTAGACGCTAAAGATAATTTTGAAAGTAAACAATGGTTAAATACATTCAACTTTGGTAAAATTGTTAACCCTCCCATCGAGGCTCTGGCAATGAAACTGAAGGCCCAAAATAACAATATTAGTTTTACAAGTATCTTGCCCATCGTAAGCCTTGTAAAGATAACTAATGGATTGTTACACAATAAACAAGTAGTAGTTATTAGAATCTACTAGCGCTATATCTGTTTGTTGTTATTCTAGTTTGTAATTAGTGTGTTTTTTCATTGTTTTAGAAAAATGTCTTCATTCAATCCTTTAGCTACTATCTTGAGCCAAAAACCTATGGATGGTACAAACTACAAACAATGGAAAACTAATTTGGATATTGTTCTTCAATATGAAAAGCTCAACTTTGTTCTAACTACCCTATGCCAGCGCAACCTTGAAGATGCGCCTGAGGCAACAAAGGCACGTTTTCGCAGGAGAAGGAAAAATGGGAGAAGGCAAATGTGAGGTTCAACCTATATTTTAGCTAGTCTCGCCAGTCACCTTCAGGAGCAAGTGAGCATGATTGAGAGTGGAGCAAATATGCTCCAGACTCTTGATGGCATGTTTGCTACATCTGAGGCTCTACTAGGCAAAATGCGCTGAATGCAGAGTCACCAAGACGGTGATGTCTGGAGGAAGTGTGCGGGATCATTGTCTGACAATGATAGCAAACTTCAAGAAGGCTGAAGACCATGGGGTCAAATTTGAACAAGAAGTAAAAGTTGACCTTCTCTTGCAATCAGCCTGAATACTTCAATCAGTTCAAGATGAATTATAATATGAATAAGATGAATCTTGACCTTACTCAGCTGATGCATGAGCTTAAAATCCTGACAGTCTCTAGTCAGCGGGCAGTGCATTTTCTGGTGAGAGTTCTGTGAAACCTAAGGGGAAACCCAAGGGAAGGAACAAAAACAAGAAAAAGAAGAAATCAGGAGTTCCAGTTGCCAAACCAGTTGCAATGAAGCAGCCAAAAGGCAAGTGCTTCAAGTGCGGACAAAAGGGGCATTGGAAGAAAAATTGCCCACGTATGAATAAACAGGTATGGGTAATTTACATGTGATTGAGGCTTGTTTAGTGGAGAATTACAATGATAAATGGATCATTGATTCAGGAGCCACTAACCATGTTTGTTACTCTTTGCAGTGGTTCAAACATAGCTTGCCTGTAAGTGAAGGACAAAGAGTTTTGAAGCTTGGAAATGGGGAACTTGTGTCTGCACTAGCAGTGGGACAAGTTATTTTATCTTTTGATAATTGCAGAACTTTGGTTTTAGAAGACTGTTTATATATTCCGGATTTTCAGAGGAATTTAATTTCTGTTAGTTGTTTAGTTAAACATGGTTTGACAGTTAGATTAATTCCTCAGTTTCAATAAGAAGTCCATCTTCTTTTATTTGTTCCGGTGTAATGTTTAATGGTCTTTATTTCCTTAGTCCTATGCCCTGTGAAATTAATCATGTTGAATTAGGAGATGTTGAGCATGTTCATTCATCAAAGAAAAGAAAAGTTTTCAATGAAACTTATCTTTGGCATTTGAGATTGGGTCATATTAACTCTAACAGGATACAAGGTTTGGTCAATAGTGGGATTTTAAAATCCCTGAATTTTGAACCGTTACCAGTTTGTGAATCTTGTTTAGAGGGTAAAATGACTAAGAGATCTTTCAAGGCCAAGGGAAATCGTGCCACACTTCAGCTGGAATTGGTACATCCTGATGTATGTGGACCAATAAATGTCCAGGCCAAAGGCGGGTATCAGTATTTTATCACATTTCCTGATGATTACTCTAGATTTGGACATGTGTACCTGATGCGTCACAAGTCTGAAGCTTTGGAAAATTCCAAGAGTTCAAGGCTGGGCAGAAAAGCATCTTGGTGTTCAAATTAAGACTCTTCTTAACCGAGGATGAATACCCTGGAGAGTTAGGTCTTACCTGACCAAAGAGGGATAGTTTCACAATTATCTTCTCCAGGGACACCCCAAATGGCAAGATAAATGCTCATTATTCATCTCTTTCTGATTCATTCTGGGGATATGCCTTAGAACTGCTATGTATCTATTGAACTTAGCTCCGTCCAAGTCGGTTTCAAAGACACCAATAGAATTATGGAAAGGGCGTAAGCCCACCTTGAACCATATTCGGGTTTGGGTGCTCGGCACATGTCTTACAACGGAAGCCAAATAAGATGGACTCGCGTAGAAGTATGCATATTTATAGGCTATCCTAAAGGAACCAGAGGTTGGTTGTTTTATAGTCCGAAGGAAAAGAAGGTTATAGTGAGCACACATGCAACTTTCTTAGAGGAGGACTATATGGCAAATTATAAGCCTAGGAGTAAGGTTATTCTTGATGAGCTAGTCTCAGATCAAGTTTCACCTCAACCTCAGGCGGTTCAGCTTTGTTCCTGTGGTTGTTCAAAGAGGGAAAATATACCTGATGTTGAACACACACAGAACCAGAAACGAACCAGAAGTTCAGCATGATGATCAACAAGTGGAACCTCTAGAGATGCAGTTACCGCTTGTGGAAGAACAACAAAATCATGAATTGGTTAATCCTCAATGAGGGTCCTCATCTAGAATTGGATCCCCTGTAAATGCACAACAACAAGTGCGGCAAACTCGTAGTGGGAGAGTGATTCGTAAACCCGCAAGATTTCTCTTGTTGGGTGAATCGTCTCAAGATGTCATCATTGAAGAAGATGATGATCCCACGAGTTATGACGAGGCACTAGGGGATGTTGATGCTCAGGAATGGCTTGAGGCTATGAATCGTGAAATGGATTCTTTGTATTCCAACTCAGTTTGGTCTCTTGTAGATGCACCAAAAGGGGTAAGACCCATTGGGTGTAAGTGGATCTACAAAAGAAAGAGAGATCGACGGGAAGGTTGAAACCTTCAAAGCTAGATTGGTGGCGAAAGGGTACACCCAAATAGAAGGTGTGGATTATGAAGAAACCTTTCGCCGGTTGCCATGCTCAAGTCCATCCGGATTCTCTTAGCTGTTGCAGCAAATCTTGATTATGAGATTTGGCAAATGGATGTCAAAACTGCTTTTCTAAATGGAAATTTGGAAGAGGATATCTATATGCAGCAACCAAAAGGGTTCATAGCCAAAGGGCAAGAAAACATGGTATGCAAGTTGCAAAGGTCCATTTATGGACTTAAGCAAGCGTCCAGATCATGGAACATCAGGTTTGATCAAGCCATTAAGTCTTATGGTTTTGAGAAAAGTCCTGATGAGCCGTGTGTGTATAAAAGGATCCAAGGAAACGCAGTATCTTTGGTACTTTATGTGGATGATATACTCCTTATCGAAATGATACGGAGGTATTATTAGGCATAAAGACCTGGCTGAGCAAGCATTTTGATATGAAGGACCTGGGGGAAGCCAATTATATTCTTGGTATTAAGCTCTTGCGAGCGGAAGAATAGGGTATTGGCATTATCTCAAGGCTAATTACATCGACAAAATACTTGCCAGGTTCAACATGGAGAATTCCAAGAAGGGATTTACCCTTCAGGCATGGGATTCATCTCTCTAAGGAGCATTCTCCTAAAACTCCTAGAGAGAGAACGGATGAGTAGGATACCTTACGCTTCGCGTAGGTAGCCTTATGTATGCTATGCTGTGCACGCCAGATGTTCTGCTATGCGGTGGGAGTAGTAAGTCGGTACCAATCTAATCCTGAGAAGAACATGGATAGCGGTTAAACATATACTCAAGTACCTTAGGAGAACGAGAGATTATATGTTGGTCTATTCTAGTGGGAGTCTTGAAACCATTGGTTATAGACTAAGATTTCCAAGGAGACATTGACTCAAGAAAATCCACCTCTGGGTATGTGTTCACTCTTAATGGCGGGGCCATTTGTTGGAGGAGTGTCAAACAATCATGTGTGGCTGACTCTACCAGGCTGAGTATGTAGCTCCTTGGCTGCAAAGGAAGCCGCATGGTTAAAGAAGTTCCTAACGGATCTTCAAGTGATACCAGGTGTTAGTCGTCCCATCACACTTCCTGTGATAACAGTGGGGGTAGCAGTCCAAGGAACCAAGGTGTCACAAAAGACAAAAGCACATAGAGAGGAAGTACCACTTGATCCGAGATATAATTGAAAGAGGAGATACAGTGGTAGTCAAGATAGCATCGGACGGACCTTGCTGACCTTTTACTAAGAGTTTGCCTGAACGTGTGTTCGAGAGGCATGTTACATCTATGGGTCTTAGGAGGATTCCAGATTTGCTATAGCTTTAGGAAGTTGTTATTTCACTTTGTTATTTTGTGCCTTTTGAGCAAGACATTATGACATTGTATTTTTTTTCTGAATGTTATAAATGAGGTATTATTCATTTTTCCGCACACTATTTACAAACACGAAGGTCCGGATCAATTGTGAAGTATATGATCATATGGATACGTTCATGGAGGACATGGTCATAGGTTCTCACAATTGATGAATAGGTTCACAGCTATTAAATAAAGTTGGGCATTTTTTTTAGGTTGCAATATTTATGAGATGATTTTGTCCGAATCATTTTAAATATTGGTGTGAGTTAATACTTACATTGAATGGATCAAGGAGAGATTTGATTAAAGTTGTTCTTTCTGTCATAAGGAATCAAATCTCCAGATAACTATAGTTATGTAGTTGCTCTTAATCCTGAGTTTATTTTAAATAAGTAGTCGAATAGATTTCATTCTTTGATTTACCAACGGGTGAGGTTCAATCTATTGATGGCCAATAACCCGGTATTTTGGGATTGAAACTATTTGGTTATTGGTGTTTATGAGATAAACAACATGGAATTTATAGGAAATGTCCCCTTGATATGTTTCGGTACTTGGATATTGAAGACATGGCAAGTGCATGTAATCCATTAGAGAAACTATCACAGTAAGGAAATAAATAATTGATTGGGTAACAGAAAACTAGTCAATCAATTATAGACATTCTATAAAGGGGCGATGCATATTCATGTTATAAATGTCATTATTCTTGGAGTTCACGTTCGGGCTTTTAGTGGAGTAGCATGAATTAGATAATCTTCTGTAGATTATCAGGAGCCTTGATAAATGACAAATGGTAGATCCCAGGCTAGCTTGAGATAAGGGATGGGGTATATTATCAGATGATGATGGCTTATGGGATACATGATCTTGGGTTTATGAACTCAAGTTTGTATCTTAAAGAGCAAGTGGGAGATTGTTGGGTTATATGCTCTTTAGTCACTTAAGTCCAATAAGACTTTAGTGAGATTAAAGCCCAAGAACAATATGGCCCATGTGGCTTAGGGTTAGGTCTTGGACTTCACAGCATATATAAACTAATCTTTTCACCCTGTGCCTAACTAAGTGTTTTTCATCAGAACAGACACCCTAGAGGCGCGTTCATCATCTGACGGTCCACACAGCCACTCCATCCCTCGAGAGATAGTCTGGAAGTCTTTCAAAGAGCGGATTATACCGATCGTGAAGCTTCGGTTCTGCGTCCTTAGGTAATCAAAACAATGAAGGTTCTATTTTTCCTACGTCGCGTACGATGCGCTTCCGCGTTTCTGATGATAATCCAACACGTTTAGCCTTGTAGGTTTCTAGCAGCCATGTAATGCACCATGAGAAGAAGTGATAGATGTTATGAATGACGCTAGCTTGTGCGAAAAGTTTTATGAATAACATAACGAATAACATAGGCTGCAGTTTGATCATATATCTGGAGAATAAATTTGTCTGACTTAACCCAAATTTCAACTGTTTTTTTTCCCCTCAAATGAAATATGTACTTAAAGTGGGCTATGCACTTAGTGCATTGTCATGCACGTTAGTTATTTGTTCGAGAATATAGTACCAAACAGCATGAGCGTCGAAGCACCACAATGACAACTTAATCTAATTATTCTAGATTATCATCTTTTCTATAATAATTACCTGAGTACATTATTTTAATACTAATATTAATCTTTCTGCTCATTCTTCTTTCTGCCTTTGCTGGACACAATGTCATCCCCGTAGTCAGTTAATTTACATTGATTACAGCAAGTCACAGTTGCGTTTTTATATCAAAGTTAAGTGTTTTTTTTTAACGTAAATTTATATTCAACACTCAGCCTTTACCTATTTTAAAATGTAATATAAATTTTGATGTACTGTCAAATTATTTTATACTATTAATTAACTGAATAATAACTTTTATACGACTTTCAAGATACTTATTAAGAAGTAGATAATTTTATGACATGGCAACCTCATTAGATTATTACTTACAAATATTTACACTAATATATAATACATCAAAATTTAAATCTTTATATATCATCCATTTTATCATAACTATTGAAAAATAATTAAAATTATGTAAATTTTAGGTCTTTAGTCTTTTACATATGTAATTTAATTACATATTATCACTGAATTGTATATAAGTTTGTATAATTTTAAAAACAAATAATTTAATATTTTTAATGATAATATATTATACAATAAATAAAATAAAAAATTACAGTTATCATACTATTAAAATTTAATTTTATGTGCTTGCAATTTGATTTCAGTGTTGCTGCTCCCATGCTTCTAGCGGACATTGATCCACAATTTTCTTGCCCTATGCTATGTATGCTATGTGGACAGAAAAAGCGATGCCATCTTCAGCATTTGTTTTTCGTTTTCGAAAAGCCAATAAAAATGAAAGCAGAAAGCAAAAGATGGAATCTTTTACATAAAGGAAAAGAAAACGCTGGCCAATCCTTTGAAACATTATGCGTATGAATTAATTATCTGGGCTAGAATTGGCAATGAGAGCGCAGTGCTACGTTATTATTGGGCTTGACGCGAAATCGCATTTTAATTAGTATAATTACTATCGATAGATGACAAAGGTTTAAGAAATTAATATAAGATGCATTTCTTTAATTGTTTTAAAAAAATAATTGATAAAGATAGTTTAAGAATAGTTGTTTATGAAACAATATTATATGGGTTATACTGAGAAATAAATTTGTAAATAATATTGTGGAAGAAGACTTGTAATTTTATGTCTAGAAATTACCTAAGGGAAAGAAGCATATGTCCTTCCAACCGATCAAGTTTTAGTACCGGAATAAATGATTACAATTATATCTTTAAAAGTGGTACTTAAAATGTTTTAACTTAATTCTCAACCTTACAGGAACACTATATATATATATATATATATATATATATATATATATATATATATATATATAAACGTAAATATATGTGAAGCCAAAACTAGTTAAATTATATGTAATTTATTTGATAATTTTTAACTTCTTACATTTATGCAAGTACGTGAAAATTGGGAAGATGAAACACCCCCTCTTACTATTATATAAGTTTGCATCTCGGTTTATTAATAAATGAAAAAAAAATGTCTCACTAAGTATACAGCTTAGCTGAAAACTAAGGCAGTTTTGAATATTCACTACTTGTTTATAATTTTGAGTAATGGTATGTACCAAAAAATCGTTACACTATAGTTCTCGAAATGGGTTTATCTGACACCTCGTCCACTGTTTGTGCATGTTAGTGAATTATTTGCCTGAATGGTACAAAGCTTCATCATATGACGATTGACGACCATGCTTGGCTAGTCTGCTCTGTCCGACCGGAACGTCAAAGAACGACAAAAAATCATTTTAAAAAAACTTGTTAGAATTTTTATATTAAAATAAAGATAATTATTAGATATAATAAAATGATATGATTTTATTTATTTATTAAAGAGTAATATTCAGACATTACTCTAACAAATAAATTCAGACAACTATTTTGACTTTAAATATTTTTCATCTAATTATTGTGAGGTTATCATTTTTTAATTAATAAATTGCGCACTAGACTATTTTAATATTAACATCAGTGCTTTTTTTCTTATTTAATCCTTGTGCTCAATCTTCTTGTCGGGCACAATGTTATCTCGTAATCAATTAATTGACATTAATTACACCAAGTTGCAGCGTTAGGTGAACTAATAAGAACAAAAGTATTTATAGTTGGCTTGTTACGGCGTTCCATAAAAAGTAATGGTTTTTTATAAACTAAAGTAAGAATTTAGTTTCTATTTTTTTCTTCAAAAGGTAATAATTTTACTTTTTTTTCTGGTAGGGATTTTGCTTTGTCGAGGCTTTCCTTTTATATATATATATAGTTAAAAATGGCTCAAAACACTTCTTGGAAGGGGAAGGAGCCACAGAACATGTGCAAAACAAGAAGCACAAAAAAAAAAAAAAAACAAAAAGGAAATGTGCAAATCAGGGGCTGTCTTTGGTAAATTTTAAGAAAAATGTTATTTGTATTCAATAGTATATTGAATAAATTTACTTACTTATTCTCATTAAATGAGTGGGATTTTATTTTAATAGAATCTCTCTAATCTAATAATAGATGAGTGTAAGTTGACCAAATATCTATAGTTTATGAATTTAAATAACAAACTCAAATTTTAAAGTGCATCACATGCGTTCGTTACAGCTTTAATGTAGTGAATTCAGTTAAAAGCGTACTAGTGTGTTAACATTTTGATCAAATGTGGTTAGCTGACAAACGTCTAGCTAGTGTATCCGCCGCTAAATCATGTACCTCCCAAAATTTAAATTGAAGATCCGGTGCATATAATTAGAAACTCATATATAAATGATTTTTTTGTAAAAGAAAATAATATATATCTACAAGAAAGATTCTGCCATTAGAGATAATTCTACTTGAGTCGAATGAGACAACTAGCTCCAACGATAAAATTCTCCCTCGAGTTTAATACAGCTGCCAATTAACTTAGAGCTCGAAATTGAAACTTTTTATTAGATGGAACAATTTCGCCAACTAATTTATGGGAGTGGCTATCCATTTGTCTAATGCCACTCCACATGAGTAGCTATTAGTTGCACTATCTCTAAAATACCCTTGATTTTATTTTAATATTTAGCCTTTTATTTTCATCAGCAGCAAGACCTACACCCAGCTGCGGTATTTGGCAATTTAATTTGCAGAGAGAAGACGATAACCCGTATGAACTGAGGAGGAATCAAGGAGCCCTTTTCACCTTTTTCATTTGCAGTACATGTCTACAATAGAATACAACGCAATACAATACCATCGAAAAATGGGGAAAGGGTACAAGGGTTAGAGTTGTTAGTATGAATGCTTATTCTTTTGATTATTATAAAATAATGACACCACTGCTGACCAGCCATACCCACAAAAAGGAGGATGCATCGTTATCAAGTACAGTGGCAGTTTATAGTTTACCAGCCAACAGTACGACAATTTTGTAAGCAAATGAAATTGAGTAAAGTCACATTATGCTACTAGCAATAAGCAAACACAGAGAAAGCCATATCGAACCCATTTGATCTATTTAGATAAGAAATGCATATTCAGTTTTAACGAAGGCAGGAGATGATGAAGGGGAGGATCTGACACAAAATCAGTAGCATTAGTTTGAAGTTGTTACACAGCACCTGTACCTCAGTTTTCCATCAAATTATCAGACAAGGAAAAACGCAATAATTATTGGGTACAAATGATCTTCCAAAGATGAGAATAGATGCGGTGCGAAAATATAGTGTGGTTGGGTACAGATGATCTTCCTAAGATAGATAAGAACAAACGGTGATAGTTCAAGGCCCAAGTGGAGAACATACGGTGATAGTTGAGTTTAAAACCTACTAAGGGTCTCTTAGAAGGAAAGAAATTCTCTGTCTGTCTTATTTTCTGTCAATCAATTAAAAAAATAACATATATAAGTTGTGAGTAATTGTTAAAAGTTTAAAAAAATTGAAAAATTATTCTTGATAATGAAACACTTGTCAATATATAAATAAGAGGACAGAGAAAAGAACAGAAAATTTGGCAAGAATCGAAATTCCTCTTAAAATTCTTAATTTAACTCTAGAAATAAAAGACCAAATATTAAAATAAGATTAAGGATATTTTATAAATAGTATAATTAATAGTCATTAATATGGAGTGGTAATTAACAAATGAGGGTGGTTATCTAATTTATATATATGCATTCATGCATATAATTCCCCATCGACAAAAGTAATTTAACTATCAAAATAAGGTATGAGAAAAACAGAATAAGTGGCTTGCAAGTGGGGTTGATGACCATAATTTCGGAAGGTCGTGACTATAAAAGGCCGAGCACATTAGACAAACTGAGTTAAGATGCCATCAAGTGAAGCCTAGTGTGCAATAATGTCTTCTACTTTCTTTTTAATATATAAAAGGATTTGTCATATACATGAATAATGTAAATATAAAATAATAAAACACAAGGACAGGACTTCACATGCATGCCATACTCTGGACTTCAAAATAAATTGTTTATGGCTCTGTTACACAGAAATATCTTACATGTGTGCTTTGAAATTTATTCAAAGACAATTGTGTACGTCGAATTAAATTAATGCGCTAATTATTTTCATAATATATTCTGGTCTCATAAAACATATGTCCTAGTTTTCATGAGACAAATATTTGTATTATTAGTTTTGTCATTCTTATTTAAATGTTTACAGCCATATCATTCAAATATTTTAATCTATAGTTACCTCTTTTGAACAATGCCACACAAATGAAAAAAAAAAGGCCAAAAAGTTTAGTCACTAAGTTAATAAAAATTTAAGAAATTGTCAATTTGTGTCTTCTTTTTTTTCCTTGGCTAATTGAGAAATGCTTAAACTCTCATATAGAGAGAAACTAAAAAGAATATCAAGTGTTCAACAATATAATGGATGAACAAAACGCCACTCAAATAGAATTCAAAAACCAACATTCAAACACAACAACAATATATCAAAACCAACCACAAAATAAGATTTCGTAGCTCAAAGCACAAATTCAAAACCAATCGCCATAGATATGAAATCTGGGAACCAAGAACCTAGAAAAATGGAAATTAAAGTTCAATCCTCACTAGAAAAATGTACAAGTCTGCAGCAATAAACTCATATCTGAACAAGGAGGAACCCAAAGAAGCTCAACACCAATGCGGAGCATAGAACCAGAATTGCCACACCATAGAACCATATCCCCTAGTGTAGAAACGGGACTTCTAATTGTAGAACTGGAAAAAGTCGACTAGGTTCACTAGAAAAACAAGCCAAAAAATCTATAACAGGACTTGGATTGTGACTAAATAAATCCAATCTCATGTAAGCCTCGTGATTACTACGTCGTACTATGCATATTTTATTCATAAAATAAATTTCAAATCTCATATTAAATCCATAATAAATCTGAATAGCTTTTTTTAATAAATAAAATATGAAACTATAGTTGTAAAATAAATCATACTGAGTTGCTCATTTACAAATAAACCATGGATGCTAAATCATTAATTACAAATTAGAATATACTATCATGGTATGCTAAGTGTAATAACTCTTCCTATGGTTAGGACCATTACAATGATCCTAACATTCTAAAAACAACAAAAAGGCACTTCACTCTAAAGTGAAGGTCACCAATTGATACCTCTACCTGGAAAAGAGATGATAAAAATCCGTAACCGCTACTATACCTATAATGGGGAAAAGGAGAGGGATGAGTTTTATATAAAACTTAGTGAGTGAATTTGACATGAACCTCGTTCATGGGACAACAACGCAAGAGGTATGCAAGCATAATAACAACAATAATAAAAACATGATGATAATAATAATAAGAATAATAATAATAATAGCTGTCACTAAATTTTCTTGTTCTTGTGGTCCTCGTGGACCGTGTTCTTTGCAGCCAAGTTGTGGTCGAACTAGGTCCCATTTTCTGAAATTACCACCATGGCTGTTTCATAATATTTGTCCTCATGGCTGATTTGTATTGCCTCAATGACCGTCTAAATACTAATCATCATACATTCCTAAACTGAAAATAATTAAAAATAACATGCTGAAAATTGGGTACTCCCTCACGAACGTAACTAAAATTATTAGTACTCTAGAGTTTTGAACTCAAACAATTCTAACAATCTGACTTCAGCATAACTGTCATTGAAATTATGCCCAAGGATACCCATTTGTTGGCATCCCAATTTCAAGCCCACAGAATATGTATTGAAGGTTCTAGAATCATACTAAATTTCATACATCTTGGTATCATAAAACTGAAATTCTATATCTATATCTTATATTAAAATATTCTCATATACTTGATAGTTTAAAACCATAGCTCAAAACATGGGATTTATAATCGTAACACTTGAAAATCACATGACATATTCATTCAAAAGCTAAATCATACCTTGCTCTATATACATTCATTTTCTCTAAATATTTTGGACTAAGTTCTTTTCTGATTTTAATTGTATCATATATGCATACTGACATTCTTGAAATCATAACCTCATAAGCTTAGCAAAATCATCATAACTCTCAAATCTTTTCTAAAATAGCCTCAAGTCATATAATTTATGATAGTTGAAAACTACAATTTCATAAACTTGGCATAACCTATAATACTTCATAATTTCTTTAAAATCATTTCCAAAATCATGCAATAATGTCACAATCAAATAAAAATAGCTATAGTGATCCACCTGGAGGCAACAAGATTCGAATCCACTCACCAGGAGGAAAGGATAATGCCAACATCACTAGCTCAAGAAGCCAGGAGAGCACCAAAGTCTACCATAACAACCATAAAACTCAATATCAAACTCTAAAAAATCTCTAGATAACTCTAATCTAGCTCTAACAATATTGGGGGAGCACTCTCACTTGACAACAACAATAGAGAAAACAACTACCTATAACATGGAAAGGAAGAACATGGAAGAGACTAGCATACACCAACAACAATCACTTATCTTGGATGTTGGAGAGATGAGATCAAAGGAGGATAAGAGTGAAGGAAAGGAATAAGGGTTTGGGGTGAAGAGTTTGCGCTTCTAGTTGGAAGCCCAATTCGGGCTTATATAATAGGTTAGGTGCGTTTAAGTGAAACTGTTTGTTTTACTCCTGTGCTAATATCAGATACGTTCATCAGCGAGTAAAGCTCGTTGTAGCAAACCTGGAAAGCAATAACTTAACAGCGAGCTCCTAGCTCGCCTTGTTCTATAAAATTTTGCAGCAACGGCACCCAACTGCACCCTCCAGATGTCCTGGCATTTGGGTTGCCTTAATATTCACGTATTTTTCTTAATTTTAAATTAATGTCCTTATTTATTTTACTCTCCATTAACTTTAAAATATCAATGTAAATAAGGAAATACCTCTCATTTAGATTCAAATAAAATATCATAAAAATAAAAAATCCTAATTAATCAAAATCCGAATTTTGGATTTTAGTTCAAATCTTGGAAATCCTCAGTTTTCTAAACTTGTGGTTCAAAAATGAAATGTTTAAAAGTTTCATAAAAATCATTAAAAATCACTCTTCAACTTATTTTCCTTCTAGGAACAATTAGAGACTTTTGATCCTAATAATTTGACTCTAACATATAGCCCTCTAAGGAGATGTAGGTCCAAACTTAGTGAATTTAGTGTAACACCCTAAAAATTAGTTAAAAATTAATTTGACCTTTATTAGTCATAATTTCAAAAACCTGACAATTTAGCAGTGATACGGATGGCCAAATGGATGTTAAAAAAAAAATTCAGGCCAGGATGAATAGTAACCTTGCGGGCCCCACGACCTCTGGAACAACTAAAACCCTAGATTAAAGGAAATGCCCGGCTAGAAAGATAGGGTTAAGGTTAGAAATGACAAGGAATGAGAAGTCATACCTAGAATTAATTTTCGGGTAATGTTTGACTACCGAGTCCAAGTGTTTTATTCGTTCGGTAGAGTTTCGATGTGCGGTTTTTGATCCGTACAAGTTACTTGGTGGCCAAGTAACCTTTACCAACCACTTTATGCTAAGTGGATGGCAAGGATTAAAACTTGAAAAGTAAGTTTCAATCATGGCCTTTCGTTATTACATTTTACTCGGAGCCAATATCGTTCGTTCGGTAGAATTTGTGTGAGTTTAACAGAAAAAGCTACTTGCTCCCCAAGTTAAAGTGAGCCACTTATCTTGAGCCAAGTGGATGGACAAGATTCATTATTTTTCCAACAAATCAAATCTTAGCCATCCATTTCATTATTGCTTTTTGAAAAAGGCAAAAATACCTATTTTGACTACATTTAATACCAAATAAAGTAAAAGCACCAAACCTTATCACCACTACTCCATCATTTCGGCCAGACCTCTTCAAGGACACTTTCTCCATTGTTCTTCCTCTCAAACTCTATTAACAAGTTTCAAGCTTCAAAAACCCTAGCTCAAAATCACTAAAACACCAAGATCCTTTCACAAAACTTGTTCTACTCCTCATAATCTATCAATCTAACCAATTAAAATCTCAAATCTCCATTAATCCTTACTTTGATACCTTAATTCCTCACTGATTTCATAATGGTTTTGGTTTGATTTGGGAGCTTTGGAGTGAAGGGAATCCATCTTGGAGCATCATAGAGCCAAGAATACACTAGCTTCCAAGAGTAGGACATTTTAAACCTCTCTTACTCCAAATTTGTTTTTCTGATTTACTTACTGATTTGGCTGAATATTTTTTATTGTGTTGGTTAATAATATATGGATATTGATGTATGAATTTTGGTGGAGTGTTTGGATGATGTTAAAAATCATTTTGTCAAAAGGGGTTTTGCTCTATGCTGCTGGATTTTCGGTTTCCTACCTGGTAGTGATAGTTCATGAATTTTCTGGTATATTTTTGGGTATTTTTATGAGCTATAAAAAATATATGTTAAATTTAACATCCTAAGCTAGTTCCACAAATTTTCTTGGGCTCTTATTTTGACTTCTAATGCTTAGAAAAATCAGGAACCAAAAGTGTATCTATGCTGCCTGGATTATTGCAACTGAAGCTGTAAATTTGTCTAATTTTTTTAACATAGCAAATGATTGATTTTTTCTTTAAAATTTTTACAGGGTGTTAATAACATCTTGAATTTCAGCTGTGATTTTTCTTTTGAATTGATTCAACCATTTTCTAGGGTTAAAAATTATAAATTTTGGGTTCTGAGCTGAGGTTAAGTGGTCTCTGACCACCTAATTTGTCTAATTATTTTAACATAGTTAGAGAACTCTTTTTGCTCTAAAATTTTTATGAAACCTTGTGGACACATTGAAGTGTCTTAGAGACTTTTTATAGCCTTTGAATTGATTGTTTAGTATGCAAATAAATTGTGCTATGAATATGTGAAATTTTCCCAATTGCTGGAAATGAACCCAAATCTTGAATCGGTAATGTAATAACATTTGATTCAAATATGATGTATGTGAATGCATGCTGGCAATTTAAAAGATTAGTTTATGAGACATGATTGAGGATTTTATTGTGAATGGATACTTATATAAGTTTGATGATGATGTATATGTTAAGTAGATAGAAAATCCCCTTTAATGGGCATGAGAAAGTCCCCTTTAATGGGCATAAGAAAGTCCCATTTAATGGGCACGAGAAGTCCCCTTTTGTGGGCATGAAAAAGTTCCCTTTAATGGGCACGAAAAAGTCCCCTTGATGTATTGAAGCACGTATATTTCAGAATGAAATACTATGATATGGAGTAGTATTTCGTGTATATATTAAGTGATTGAATAATAAAATAAACCCACTTCGGAAGGATGATTTTTGAACTTTATAATGAACCTTTTATATATATATATATATATATATATATATATATATATATATATATATATTGCATATTCACACTTTCTTAATAAATTGAAAGTGGCTGGGGTGATGACGATGACATTATGATTGTGAAATTGGGTAGTTGCCCTCCTGAGAATTGGATAATTCTTACCCCTATGTGTTTTTGTGTTAGGTGTCGCCCAGGTTGATCAGGAACAATGTGGCTGCTACGTGAAAGAACTCGAGAATTAAGTAGTTTAGTAGTTAATGTTTTTACTTCCTACATAACGGAGATATATGTATGTAAATGTAATAGAGAACGTATTGTATTAAAGCTCTTAGAGCTTCCTTTGTACTTAGCTATATATTCAATAAATGTTATATTTCTTTGTTAGACATTTTAATAGAATTATGCTTAGTTATTAAAATAATCGAGTTTGCTCTAAATATTTAAGAAATGTCTGTTAATTTATAAGTAACTACTCCTAAAGTACGATGTCATGATTTAATAATGATGTTGTATTTGGGAGGATGTTACATTCAAGACCGGTGGGTCCTAGGGACACTGAAGTTGTCCAGAACTTGTTTCCTGACACGTGTATATTGAGTATTACAAAAGCAAACCAACACATAGAGGAAACACCTTCTCCTCAACCATGTACCTCTTCATATCCCTCTACCCTTTTCACACCCTCATCGGCCAATGACACACTCACCCGACAACTTCCAAAGCACAGAGTCCATAACCTACACTAGCAAAGAACAACACTTTGACCAAAATTGATGCTTGAACAACAGCAACACATACTGGTCTCCCATGCAAACCACAGGAAATAGAGGCAAACCAAATTTGATCAAAGAAACCATATCTAGATCTTTGAGCCGATGAATAGGCTAGATTTGGCGATAAGCCAAATCAAAGCATAGAAGTAGATGAAGCACCTTGCGCCCCACCCTCTAGATTCACACCCACCACATCCACTTTGACCTCTTCACCCTCTACACTGAAGCCCATGGTGCCCACGAACCACTAACGGTGACATCGGATCCTCATTCTAGAATCGAAGAATTGCAAAAACGAGGCGGATATGAGAGAAAAGATGAAAATGAGAGAGGGAGAAAGGATGGTGGTGGACGGTGGCGTTTGGTGGCACACTACCTAGAGGAATGACAACAACAGCCTCCAACAATGGGCTTTAGAATTTGGACAAATCCTCAATTTGTGTTTTCTAAATTTAAGTTTGTGTAACTATCTATTATGATTAGGTAATCTTTTAAATTTCTATTGATTAACAATGTCAAATTATTTAACATTTTTAATATATAAAAATTATTCTCTTTAGTCATCAAGCAAGTCATCATATTTATGCAAATAAAAAAAAACTGAGAGAAAATATTACTCTCAAATTGTTCATCTATGCTGTTTTTTATTCTCAATGGGGCTAAAGACATTTTTTTAAATCTATTTTGTATTGTTATAAAGGAAAACATCTAATTTTTTTACATTTTGTCTTGAAGTACCATTTTTATTATATAGTTTAGTTATGTGCGAGAGGCCATTATTATTTAGTTAAAAAAAAATTGACAAATTATGATAAAATATCACGCATCTTTTTCATGAAATGGCATAAATATGATGAAGGAATTTTATGGATTCAACAAAACAAACAAGTATAAAACTCCCAATTTTGTATGGTCAACTTTAAAGATTTTTTTTTTACATACATATGATCAATTTAACGTTATATATATATATATATATAAGTGAGGATCTATTTATTTCAGGATATAGGAGATTGAGAATTAGGAATACATGGAATTATTGAAGATGGGAAATCGTATGGTAACAGCGTTTAAGTGACAATACGAGAGAAATCCAAATTAAGATTCCAAGAGAGATTCTTACTATTATCCCACAAAAGAGTTTATGCCATAGTCTCTATGCGACAACCAGCCAAAAATGAACTTCAGGAAATGAATCCCCATGAAGATAACAAGCTGGCACACTCCATCAATATTGAAAAAAAGAAAAAATCACATAAAAAGTAAAACAGGTGGCGCGCCACAACATGAACTTAATTAGTCCTTTATTATAGTCAATCAAAAATTAATTATGAAAACATGAAGGCAAAATTACTTAAATCCCCGCTTCAGGCACTCTTGGTCAATCAAAAAAGTTTCGTGAGATATACATTATTTTTCTTTTAAAAATTCATATTAAAAATATTAACTCACTCCACTTATTTGGTCGTTATTGGATATATATATATATATATATGTAAACAGGTGGCCATCTAAGTTACTATTACATTCACTTGCATGTATATAACTTAGGACTTGTGGCTTATACAATTATTATTACGCAATGACCTATTTTCACATGCATAGGACAAGTGTCCTTTTACACTATTACATGCATTTTATTTTTATGTGCATGCATTACAGTTTTACAACAAGCATGGCTTTTGCAAGACTTATCTGGAAATTATATATAGAAGTCATATCAGTAAGAATTACTGGATCTATACTATGAATTTAGAACACCAATATCATGAAATAATATCAATAATACAATTTGCGCACCTGACTCACATTATTACCAAGAAAATCATCTATGGTTTCTACAAAAGAAGGAAACATACACTGTATGTGTATGTTATAGGAGAACCCACTTCTTCTGCCTCCTAGATTATCCTGGGTCCAACATATTCAGTATTGGGCTCAAGCCCAATATCACATGGTGAATCCCAAACCTATAACGGACCACATAATAATAACATGGAACAATAAGATTTTCTATTCAATCCATTTTATAAAACCAAAATACCCATCAATTAATAGCCCAAATCCAAAAATTCTAACATTATCCCACTTGGATAATATTGATTGGGTTTTATTTTATATTTCTAAAACATTTTGAAAATGACTCACAGGTTGAACAACTATATGGCCACAAAGTATAGCTTGAAAATTATCACCACAAAACCAAATCATTAGTCTAGTTAACAAAGGTCATCTACTAAGAGCCATAAACAAATAATAAACTATAAAGAATTTACTTTGCCGATGACCACATACCCAAATAACCTCATCAACAATGATCCGCAAATAAGACTGTGCAAGGTATATACACATCGTAGCATAACATGTGATCCTCTCAACACTATTGTGTATGGATCCTCATTATGTCTTCCCAAGAAGACATAACTAAATTCCCACAAGGAGTTTATAACATGTTTCTCTTGAGGGTATGTTTGGTATCCTGTATTAGGCATGATAGTATAAACTTATACTATATGTTATGCTCTTATATGTTGTTTGACGCACAACATATTGTATAAGCTTATATATTAACCCCCTTATACGTTAAAATGATGTATAACTTACTATAGTATAAGGAGGTCATATTATGCCTAATTAGCGTTTAACATATAAAGTTACTTTTATTTTTTAATATTTTATTAAATAAAATAATTCTTAAATAAATAATAATAAGTAAATATTTATAAATAAAATTATTTCATAATAAATAAATATTATTAACAAATAATATATAATATAATCTAGCTATATACAATAAAAATAAAAAAGTAATTATAATTAATAAATATTAAATAAGATAAAATATTAAATATTAAATACAAATAAATATTTAAAATAAATAATATGTAATATATAAAAGTAAGGATCAATAATAAAAATATTTTGAGTTAATATTTATTTTAAAATTGAAATTTAAATAATTATAATAAAAAATATAAAATATTAAAAATATATAAAAGAGTTATTTAATATTTATATAATTTATTGAAATAATAAATAATTATAAAATATTGAAATAAATAATAATATTTAAAATAAATTAAATTTTAATTAATAAATATTTACCTAAATATGATATTTAAAAATTATATTTAAATCATTAATAAAATATTTATTTTATTTAATATTTACTTAAAATATTAAAATTATTTATAAATAAATGATAATATTATAAAATATAAAATATAAAATATAATATCTTATACAGTGTTACACTAAACACTGTATAGTATTAAAAGTTTATCAAGTCTTATACTATAAGGCCTTATCCTATAGGTCTTTTACTATTAGCTTTATCCTATCCATATGCCAACGAAATACCATTCCCATAAGGAAAAAACATCTTTCTCACAAAAGACCAATATTTTCTAAAGAAAACATATATATCTTGAGATATAATAATAGTATCAAAGTCAGTTATGATAATATGTTCATCATTCATCAATAAGATTATATAGATTCAATGTAATCAAATGAACATAACAACTCCCACAAACCGAATGAATTAAAAGACCTTACAAGGCCCAATAACTTGGAAAATATCTTAATTTATCCAAGTTATTTGATCTTAATCATATTCAAATTGAGCTACTCTTGAGTAATTATATTAAGAAATCAATTTAAATTCTTTTAATTGATTTATTTAATGAGTTGTGATTTATTGGAGATTTATTGGCAAAATATCCCCACTAATTCGATTTGATTTGTAGAATAAGATAATCGATAAGTAGTTGGAGATTGAAAAGATCATTGGAAAATATTTCAACATGATTTGAGGAAGAGAGATAATTGGAAATTTGGATCTGATTTGATTTGATTTGAGGGAATAGATGGGAATTAGGGTCTTTTTTATTTTTAATTGTTTTATTCAGTTTTACTTTTAAGTATAAACAGGTAGTCTTTAGTTTCTTCAAGATGTTAGACTTTTACTTTTACATTTTTCACTCTGGAGTTTTAGAATTCTCTCTTTCCACGTTTTTCTAAACTCTCAAAAGGTGTTAGGGAGATGGATTCTTAGGAAATTGATTTACATCATTTTTGTTGTTTGAATTTTCTTTTAATTTATTCCTTATTGTCTGGCAATCTTAATGGTGTTCTTGGTTTGACAACTCATTAACCAATGTATGGTTCTATACTGTTTAAAGAGATTCATTTTATAAAGCAAGACAAACTAGAATTTAACATAGGTTAAAGCAGCTAAAGATAAAAGTGCTTATTTGTGTAGTCTTTATAAATTCGTATTTTTTATCCCTATAATAAATTTAAAATAGTACAAAAAATTGACTATCTGATTTATCCTAAGAGAATTATAGTAGTGAGAGATTATGCTATAACTATTAACAATGAGTAATTTGATTGGAAATAAAATTATTAGAAAAAAGATTTTAACAATTATGTAGTACAATTTAGGGAACTTTAATGAAATTGACCCCTAACATATGTTTTCCATCTATATTTCTCAACAATCTATTTTTAGTTTTCTATCTAATTTGAGTTTTATTGTATTTACATTTTTCTTAGATAGTGAATAACTCAATTGAACTAATACTTGATTTAATCCTGGTGGAAACGGTACTTTATTTACTCTTTATTACTTAAGACCCGTATAGACTTGCCAGAATTCATTTTTCACAAATTGGCTATCATGACCTATATCTTGACATGTTTCATAAGCATCGTGGACTTTGATCATTTAGTTAGGGCATCAAATAATACATCGATATCTGTGCTAGCATACTCATGAAAGAACCAATTACACAAAATTAACCCCACGGCGTGAGTATGCCAGCACTCGGATTCGAAAAACTAGTAATTACCTACTCACCGAATAACATATCATGAAATAATACCAAATTAACTCCAAGGCATCACTCGGATTCGAGTTTTCTACCGATAGAATGGAGTATGTCGGTCTAAGGAAAAATTTTGTCTGGTATACAATACATTATTTATTTAATTTAAAATTTATCCTAATAGTTTTCAAGGAAAATTGTGTCATATGGCCAACCAAAAATTGTTGGATGCTCACGCAGGCAGTTCAATTCCAAAAAAATAGTAAACTATTACAATTATATATTAAAATTCTATTATTTTAAAATATAATAAAAGAAGCAGATAATGTATAATTATACACCCACAAAACTAAAGTGTTAACAAATGCATCACCGGCAAAAAAGTGTCAATAAATGAATAAATAATAGCACCCGTTTTTTTTTTTTTCCCTATTCCTGGAAGGAGCCTTTCCCGGGGTCCAAAACTCTATACAAAGACGATGAAGCATTCGAAGATAGCCAAGCCAAGCCACTAAAACACTTTGAAGTGTCTAGCAGTATGGCTACCCAACAACCTCTTCTAGACAAGCCCAGAAAATCCCTTTCCAAGACTCTCTGGTTAACCCTCGCTCTTGTGGCTGTTGTAAGCTCCTCAGCCCTTATTGCTTCTTACCTCACCAAACCCACCTCCTTCTTCAACCTCTCCTCGTCCCACAATGTCTGTAAACATGCCCTTGACAAAGCATCATGCCTAACCCATGTCTCAGAAGCAGCTCAAGGCCCCATCTTGGCCGCCATCACTGAAGACCAAAAGTTCAGTTTGCTTCAATCCTTCCTAATGAAGTCAACCTCACACATTCAGAAAGCCAAGGACACAGCCAAAGCTGCCAAACTCCGCCTTAACAGTCCCAAGGAGGAAGCTGCTTTGCGTGTCTGTGAAGAGCTCCTGGATTTGTCCAAGGACAGAGTCATTGACTCAGTCTTAGCTCTAACAAACAGAACCTCTCTTTCGCTGCAAGATGCACACACGTGGCTGAGCAGCGTGCTCACTAACCATGCCACTTGCTTGGATGAATTGAGGGGCCTGCTCGTGCCCTTATGGAGCCTGAACTCGAGGACTTGATATCAAGGTCAAGAACCTCTCTGGCCATGCTTGTTGCAGTGTTGCCTCAAAAGAGCAGTGAGCAACTCCTTGAGGAGCCACTGAATGGGAACTTTCCCTCATGGGTGACACGTAGCGATCGGAGGCTGTTGGAGGCTAAGGCTTCGGATATAAAGGCGAATGCTGTGGTAGCTAAGGACGGGAGTGGCAAGTTCAAGACTGTGGCAGAGGCTGTTGCATCCGCACCCGACAATGGTAAGACAAGGTATGTTATATATGTGAAGAAGGGAACGTACAAGGAGAATGTTGAAATTGGTAGTAAGAAGAAGAACGTGATGCTGGTGGGTGATGGTATGGATGCAACAATAATCACAGGCAGCTTGAACTTTGTGGATGGAACTGGCACCTTCCAGACTGCCACAGTTGGTATTGGATCTTCCACTCTTTCCCATTCTTCCTTAGTCTGATATTTTTTTTAGAAATACCTAGGTGCACTGACATCAGGAAAATTACTTCCTTCAATCAATTTATTAATTGACATATAAATTTTATAGATTATTATTGTCTCTATTTTTCCTACATTTTTAATGTAATAACTGGTTTATCAATCAATAAATAGAATAGAACAAATTGTTTAACTTGCTCTAAGAACATCTAAGGATTTATCTATTTTTTTCCCAAGGTCAAGCTATTTAGGTATGCATATATTAATTTTTTCACACATGCTATTTTTGTAAAATTTATGACACGTTATTTTATTGTTATCTCCCTTAATAACTTAAATTTCGCCGAAACTGATGACTATACAGCTGTTATATTTTTACTTGTTCAGAAAAAAATTCTGGCCTTATTAGCTCAGTGTCATTAGCTAGGTAGCTTTTTAGAATATAATTAATAGAATGACAAACCAAATAATTATATATTATTTGGAGTCTAAGGAAAACCTTAGAATCTATATCCAAAGTACTAATAATTTTTTTTGGTTTCACTACTTTTAAAATTCTGATAGTTTTACTCAATTTTTAATTAAGTTCCTATAATTTAAAAATTTATAATCAAATTCTCACTCTTTATTAAATTTTCAATTAAATCTCTATAATTTAATAATGTATAATCAAGTTCTCATATTATACCAAAATTTTCAACTAAGTTCATATAGCTTGAAAATTGTCATCAAGCCCTTATAGTCTTGTACAGAATAGGAATTTGATTGAAATTTTTTGTGCAATATAGGGACTTGATTGAAATATTTTTTATAATATAGAATTTTGATTATAAAATTTTAAATAATATGGATCTAATTAAAATCTTTTGTATAGTATAATGACTTAATTATAATTATTTAAACTATAGTGATCTAATTAAAAATTGAGCGAACTTATAAAAACCTATAGAGTAATTAAACTTTTTTTAGGCAATAATGTACTTTAACTTTATATTTTAGGCTTTTCTATGTTTAAATGAAGGCCCACTAAAAAGATGAACAATAATATCATTTTAACACTAAAAAATCCATACTCTATCAATCATTACTGTTGGATGAAATGGAAGAATGAAGCAAGTAGGAACTACCCTTACATTCAATTAATTGTAATGGAGTAAATATTTTAATGAGACCTATTTTTAGGTTCCAAAATAAAATTGCTGAAACTTGCTTAATAGGTCTCATTCGTTTTAATTAATATAGCTAAGTAGTGAGTTTTGGGCAATTTGGCATATTTTTTCATATTGTTAAGAGTTATGTTATATGTACAATTCTTTGGAACAATTATTTAAGGAGGGAAACAACAATTTTTATCTTTAAATGTGGATCCCATAAAATTCATCCAATTGGGTGTCTACACGATTCATGATGTGAAAGTTGTACAAATAACATCTCTTGTCATCATGATATTAATCTCATGCATATAACAATGTGGCTTAATTTGCAGCTGCCGTCGGTGATGGATTTATAGGGCAAGACATATGGTTCCAGAACACAGCAGGCCCAGAGAAGCACCAGGCCGTGGCATTGCGCGTGGGTTCGGACCAGTCCGTGATAAACAGGTGCCGCATTGACGCCTACCAGGACACTCTTTATGCCCATACTAACAGGCAGTTCTACCGTGACTGCTACATCACCGGCACCATTGACTTCATCTTTGGAAATGCAGCTGTTGTTTTCCAAAAGAGCAACCTGGTGGCCCGAAAGCCCATGAGTAACCAGAAAAACATGGTCACCGCACAAGGACGAGAGGACCCAAACCAGAACACCGGGACTTCCATTCAACAGTGTCAAATAACACCAAGCTCTGATCTTAAGCCCGTCGTGAGCTCCATCAAGACATATCTGGGCCGCCCGTGGAAGAAGTACTCAAGGACCGTTGTGATGCAGTCCACACTGGAGAGCCATATTGACCCTGCTGGATGGGCTGAATGGGATGCTGAGCATAAGGACAATTTGCAAACGTTGTATTATGGAGAGTACATGAACAGTGGGCCCGGTGCAGGTACCAGCAAGAGGGTGAATTGGTCTGGTTACCACATCATCACGAGTGCCTCGGAGGCTAGCAAGTTCACAGTAGCACAGCTCATCCAAGGTGATGTTTGGTTGAAGAACACTGGGGTGAACTTCATTGCAGGCCTTTAGTGTGCATGTGGGTGGTTTTTTCATGAAATAAATTAATAGAAGTCTTGCATATGCCAAAGTGAGGTTTGTAAAATTTCGTTTGTAATCAACTTTCAATAGCCTTGTAGGCTTGTAGCAGCCACTTGATGCATCATATCTGGAGAATATTTTTGTGGCTGAGGTTCAGTAGCCTTGTAAATTGTAATGCATCATATCTGGAGAATGTTGTGTGTTTCAATAGCCGTGTAGCATCGATGTAATGCACCATAATGGGTTTTTTCTAAGATTTTGTTAATTGCGTTTTTTTAAATGTTAGTAAATAATATTTTTAACAACACTTTCGTAATAAATGTTACCAAATAGTGTTATTTTTCATTAGCCGCACTCTCCAACTCTCTCGTACGCGTTTGAATAAAGCAGACACACTAAACACAGCTCCAAAAGATAAAAAAGAAGCGCACACTGTAAAACAGTTCAAACATTCACATTTAATTATCCAAACATACTGAAAAACATAAAATTTTTTAATTAATATATATATATATATATATATATATTTATCCGAAACATTCAAATGATTTCTTAGTCCTTTTATCTAGCCATATATCTTCACGTTTTAATGAAAAATTAAAAATCAAACAAACTAACTCCAATGCACCACTAGCCTGGTTTCGCGTTTTCTACCCATAGAAATATAGAATGGAGTATGTCGGTCTGGGAAAAGTTTTGTCTACTTTACATGCAGTATTTATTTAATTCAAATTGTATCCCCTTTTTTTATAATACTTTAAAGTGTGTCCTAATCTATGGTTTGGTTTCAAGGAAAATCGTGTCATATGGCCAACCAAAAATTGTTAGATGCTCACGCAGTTCCAAAAATAGTAAAGTATTACAATTATTTTTAAAATATAACAAAAGAAGATCATGTATAATACAGGTGACAGGGCATACTCGGAGAAGCACTCATTTAGTACTTGACCACGATGTACTTAAGTGGCCCAATACTGAGGAGACATGTGACTGTGGAAAGGTCAGTGACCTGAACATTCAAACTCTTAATCTGTAATCACTATTCAGGCTCTGTAATTAAATAATTTTATTATTTCAACACTTAATTTTCTCAAACATTTAAATATTTTATTTATAAGCAATATAAATCTCATCATTTACTTTTTTTTTTTTTTAATTTATTCTCTTTTTATTATTCCTCTTACATCACATAAGACTCATATAAATATATGTGATTGTCAAAATAAAATTATTCTTAATTAAACCTCATGCCTCTTTAATTAAACCTCTAACAACACGTGCTTCACTCCCAAAAAAGCTAAACATAAAATAAAAAAGGAAAAAACATTATCAGGAATGACCAAAAAAAAAGAGGAAGAAGCTCTAACATTGATGGACATCATCCCTAACTTGGTCGACGATGATAATGATGCTGAGATCCACCCTTTCAACACGTCCTCCAATTGCCGGTTCAACCCAAACTCGAGAGGAGAGGATGACGGACTCCTGGCCTTGTCTGCCGCGCCACTGCTTCCAGGCCTTGTCTTCCGCACCTTCGCTACCGCACCCTGCCAGCGCTTCCACTTCCAAGCATTCTCTTCTACGTCGCCACAGCCGTAACTCGCCAGCGTCTCCGCTTACAGGATTTGTCTTCCGCGCCTCCGCTGCCGTACCCTGCTAGCGCGAGGTACAACTCCGCATGAGGTTGATCGCTCACCTCTACTTTTTTTTTTGACGAAATTAAGAATGTTGTTGGCGGATATTAATGATGCTATGCCTTTTGAAGATGGGGATATTCCTACCCATTTTTCTCTTTTTAGTGTTTTGAAAAGCGGGTTCTGGATACGGAGGAATATGGTGGTGGTGTTTCCAGATGCAAGTGTTAAGAGGAAGAAGTCTCCAGGTCACTCAATCACTACTTTTACTATGTGTGTAGTTTTCGTTTCTCTATTTAATCCTTTCAATTCTTTTCAATTTTCATTTCATTCATGCCTTTGCGGCTTCGCTTCAATCCATTGATTTCATTTCACTTTGATTCCCATTCAATTTCAGAGAGCTTTTGATATTTTTTAGTTCCACGCACGACAAAGTCTCCGGCCGAGGGATTGAGAGGGAAACGACATGGTTGGGTTGTCGTTTTTTAGAGTAGTGATAGGTTGGCACATGAAGATTACAAATGAAGGAGAAGAAGGAGGACGAAGCATTGTTGCTGTTGTGCTTCTTTTGTTCTTATGACCTTTCTTTTTTTTTTTATTTAAATTTTAACATTTCTTTTTTTTTAAAAATTTTATTTTAAAGCACAAAAATTCACTCATTAATCTGTTTTCATTAAACTTGTCACATGAAGGTCACTTTGATCTCTTTAATAAAAGACTGTACATTTGTGATTCACTCATTAGCCCACCTTATTACACCACCATGATACATTTTGGTTGTACACCACTAGAGCATGCACCGCATAATTATATCCACACAACAAAAGTGTTAATAAATGCATCACCGTAAAAAAAAAAAAAAGAAAGATGTGTTGATAAATGAATAAATAATAACACACGATTTTTTTCCCTATTCCTGGAAGGAGGACCTTTCTTTTTTCTTTTGTTTTGAGTTGTTTGTGTGGTTTAAGAAGGGGAGGATGAAGCATTAGATTGTTCTTTCTGGAAAATATTTAAATTTTAATATTTCCTTTTTTCATTTTAATTTTATTTTAAGGCATAAAAATTCACTCATTAGTCTATTTTCATTAAACTTATCACATTTAGATCACTTTGACCTCTTTAATAAAATGCTGCGCATTTGTGATTCACTCATTAGCCCACCTTACTACGCCACCACGATGCCTTTTGGTTGTACACCACTAGAGCATGCACCGTATAATTATATCCACACAACTAAAGTGTTAATAAATGCATCACCGTAAAACGAAAAAAAAAAAAAAGAAGTGTTGATAAATGAATAAATAACAGCACACGTATTTTTGCCTATTCCTGGAAGGAGCCGTATCCGGGGTCTATAAAAGGACGATGAAGCATTCAAAGATAGCCACAAAGATAAGCCACTAACACTTTGAAGTGTTTAGCAGTATGGCTACCCAACAACCTCTCCTAGACAAGCCAAGAAAATCCCTTTCTAAGACTCTCTGGTTAATCCTCGCACTTGTTGCTGTTGTGAGCTCCTCAGCCCTTATTGCTTCTTACCTCACCAAACCCACCTCCTTCTTCAACCTCTCCTCGTCCCACAATGTATGTGAACATGCCCTTGACAAAGCATCATGCTTAACCCATGTTTCAGAAGTAGCTCAAGGCCCCATCTTGGCCACCACCACAAAACACAAGCTCACTTTACTCCACTCCGTTCTAACGAAGTCTACCTCACACATTCAAAATGCTATGGACACAGCCAGAGCTGTCAAATTCCGGCTTAACAGTCCCAAGGAGGAAGCAGCTTTGCAGGTGTGTGAGGAGCTCCTGGACTTGTCCAAGGACAGAGTCTTTGACTCAATGGTAGCTCTAACCAAAAAGACCACTCATTCGCTGCAAGATGCACACACATGGCTGAGCAGCGTCCTCACTAACCATGCCACTTGCTTGGATGGATTAGAGGGGACTGCTCGTGCCCTCATGGAGGCTGCACTCGAGGACTTGAAATCGAGGGCAAGAACCTCTCTGGCCATGCTTGTTGCAGTGTTGCCTCAAAAGAGCAGTGAGCAACTCGTTGAGGAGCCACTGAATGGAGACTTCCCTCATGGCTGACACGCAAAGATCGGAGGCTGTTGGAGGCTAAGGCTTCGGATATAAAGGCGAATGTCGTGGTGGCTAAGGATGGGAGTGGCAAGTTCAAGACTGTGGCAGAGGCTGTTGCATCCGCACCCGACAATGGTAAGACAAGGTATGTTATATATGTGAAGAAGGGAACGTACAAGGAGAATGTTGAAATTGGTAAGAAGAAGAAGAATGTGATGCTGGTGGGTGATGGTATGGATGCAACAATAATCACAGGCAGCTTGAACTTTGTCGATGGAACTACCACCATGAAGACTGCCACCGTTGGTAATGGATCCCTTCTTACCCTCTCCCTTTCCCATTTTTCCTACCTTTGTCTGACATTTTTTTACTCCTAGGTCAAGCTATTTAGGTGCACAAATATTCTTCTTTTATTATACACATTTTTTGAATTTGTGACACCTTTTTTTATTGTTATCTATCCTAATCACTTAAATTACGCCGAAACTGATGACTATACAGCTGTTGTATTTTAATTATTCACAAAAATTTGGCCTTAGCCCAACGTTATCAGCTCGAAGCTTTTCATAATCTAAATAGAATGACAAACCAAATATAAATTATTTGGGGTCTAACGAAAGCCAGAGAATCTAGATCCAGAGTAATATTAATCTTATGGGCAATAATTTACTTTTAACTTTTTCTTTGAAGCTTTTTCTATGTCTAAGTGAAGGTCCACTAAAAAGATAAAAGCTTACTAAGGCTCATACTTTTTAATTAAAAGTTATGTTATTTTAATACTCAAAATTTTAATCTTCAAGTGAGATATTATTTAATATTATTAGACGTGATAAAGGAGTTTTGAGCCTTTCATTAGTAGAATTTTTGGTGTTGTCATGGTATTTGAATATTTAAAGAGAGGATATTTATTTGTATAGCAATATATATACGGTGATCTTCACTTGTCGACTTCTTGGAGGGTCAAGTATCACTTCTCTTTTTTTTTTTTGGATAAACATCACTTCTCTTATCATAATATTTATCTCATGCATATCAATGTGGGCTTTTTGACAAAATAAAAATAAAAATCAATGTGGCTTTGCAGCTGCCCTTGGTGATGGATTTATAGGGCAAGATATATGGTTCCAGAACACGGCAGGCCCAGAGAAGCACCAGGCCGTGGCACTCCGCGTGGGTGCAGACCAGTCCGTGATAAACAGGTGCCGCATTGACGCCTACCAGGACAGTCTCTACGCCCACACTAACAGGCAGTTCTACCGTGACTGCTACATCACCGGCACCATTGACTTCATCTTTGGAAATGCAGCTGTTGTTTTCCAAAAGTGCAACCTGGTGGTCCGAAAGCCCATGAGTAACCAGAAAAACATGGTCACCGCACAAGGACGAGAGGACCCAAACCAGAACACCGGGACTTCCATTCAACAGTGTCAAATAACACCAAGTTCTGATCTTAAGCCCGTCGTGAGCTCCATCAAGACATATCTGGGCCGCCCGTGGAAGAAGTACTCAAGGACCGTTGTGATGCAGTCCACACTGGAGAGCCATATTGACCCTGCTGGATGGGCTGAATGGGATGCTGAGCATAAGGACTATTTGCAAACATTGTATTATGGAGAGTACATGAACAGTGGGCCCGGTGCAGGTACCAGCAAGAGGGTGAATTGGTCTGGTTACCACATCATCACGAGTGCTTCGGAGGCTAGCAAGTTCACAGTAACACAGCTCATCCAAGGTGATGTTTGGTTGAAGAACACTGGGGTGAACTTCATTGCAGGCCTCTAGTGTGCATGCGGGTGTGGTTTTTACATGAAATAAAATAAAACTCTTGAGCTATATGCCAAAGTGAGGTTTGCTAAAATTTCGTTTGCAATCAAGTTTCAATAGCCTTGTAACAGCCACATGATGCATCATATATTATATCTGGAGAATATTTTTGTAGTCGAGGGTCAGTAGCCTTGTTGCAGCCTTGTAATTCGTCATATCCAGGGAATAAATTTGTCTAACTTAACCCAAGTTTCTATTATCCACATGTTCGTTTTTTTTTTCCTCCAATGGAAATATGAACTTAAAGTGGATTAATTTGGCTGATGACCCAAAAAAGTGGATCAGTTTCATGCATGTCCCCCAATATTGCTTGTACATGTTAGTTAATTATTTGTTCCTGATGATTAGTACCAATCTTCGTCATATGACCGTGCTCTAACAGCCACAACATAATAATGAGTGACTAGAAGACGAGATAAAGAATAATCAGTCTTATGTCAATTATTTAGGCTTTGTTTCGTTTATCTTCCACTAAAAGTATTTAATAGAGGGACTGCCTTATGAAATCTTGTTTTTTAATGAAACAAGGTATTAATCGTCAATAACAGTAATTAATATATTTTATGTAAAAATTGAAAAAAAAATTATAAAGATTTATTTTATGATTAAACCAGAGATCAAAATCTCAAGGAGAGAGGAGACAGACTCAATAACTATGATACGGATATTTTAAAATAACCGACACATCCGCATATCAAATATCAATCTGATATTTTAAGTTATATATTTCATATATTTTTAGTTTAATTTATAATGTATCTTCATATTATACTCATTTTATATCATATTTATACCAATATCCATCCAACATATGTGAATAGTGTTTGCATTAATATTAATATCACTTTTTTTCGCTTATTCAATCGTTTTGCTCGGTCTGCTTGCCGGCCACAACGTATCCCCTAGTCTATTAATTTACATTAATGTAGGGAGGCGAAGTAAGGACAGTCGTTCTAGCTGCCTAGATGCACGCCGTCTTATAACCTTTTTTACAGCAACCCAAATTATGATATTTTCAGTAGTATCTAGTCTAACATTTATATAAATAAATTTCAATATATTGCTAATCTAAATTTTTTGTGCTATTAATTAATTATATAATTTTTTTAATTTATAAAGTAGATATTACAAAATTTGAATTTTTTTCACATAAAAAAATACATGTTATGTACTTGCTATTTGATTTCAGTATTACTTCTACGTTGAATTTATCGGATTGATCCATCAACTCTCCATTTTATGACAAGAAGGATTGGTATTTAAAATTCAAATAACTAAAATTAGTCAAACTATTCATTCCTGGATTTATGGCCAACTCATGATAGATCAATGAGGGGTTGCCAACATAGCTTTAAAAATAACTAAAAGCTGGTTGACCCAAAGTCAGCCCATCAATCCACCATTTTATAGAGAATGAGTTGATATTTTTAACTTAAATAATAAAAATGGATCAATTCGTCTTGTAGATCATGTTTTATAGTCAATCACAATGCGATGGGACAGTTAACCTAGTTGGCCCCATTTGCCACCCTAGTGCTACCATGCTTCTATTGGACATCAATCCACAATTTTCTTCACCCGTAAGTGGGAACACATATTGCAAGTGGAAGCATTTATTTTTTCCTTTTTGAAAAGAGAAAGAATGTGGAGGATGCTAATCTATATATAAAAGTGTGGAGGTTTGCAATTTCTATATATATATATATATATATATATATATATATATATATATATATATATACAACAATAACATTCAAGGGGTTGATTGTAAGCATTTAAGGAGATATTAATCTGCCTTGATTATTGGAATATTTTATTGCTACGGATTAAACATTTATAAGCATATATTAGAGTATATAAATATTTTAATGCAATGGTTGCAAACAATTAAACAATACCTAAAAAAAAGTGAGATTCGTCGTCGTATTAAAAGTAGATTAACGTATAATCAACGGTTTAAATGCTTGAAGGAACTTTACTTCATCACATAATTCATAATTTATAATATAATTTAAACCCTAAGTATTAAATGATAAAATTGTGTGAATAATAATAATAATAATAATAACAATAATATAGATATTTTTCATGAAAATGAGTTCAATTGATAATTGTGAACTTCTAAAACCATAATATATCCATAAAACACAATTCTAATGAATTCCAAAGTGTGGCATGTGGAGTTCCATGCTTGGGTTTTTTTATATAATAAAAGGAAAGTAGACAAGTAGACATTATTGCAGAGTCGGCTTGACTTGATTGCACCTCAACGTGGATTGGCCAATGCACCGGGCTTTTATATTCACGACCTTCTTCCGTGATTATTGTCATGCCCCCACTTGCACCGCCTATCTTCTTTTGATAGTTGCCGCTGTGTGATTTATCAAACAATAAAACTGAATTATTGTGTATTAGTATCTGGTATGCACTAATGATTTCGCAGCCGAAAAAGTGCAACGATGATATATCATTAAGATTGGTGTTATTGGGACAACCAAACAATAGATATCTTTGAGTCAATTTAAATTTAAGAGTGGAAGAGTAAGGTGGGGGTGTTAAATAAGGGTCTTATAAAATTTAAGGATTATAAGTTAAGTATATATATGAAGTATGAGAAAATAAGTGTTGAGAAAAATATTTCTTTATTATTAATTGACAGGTAGTGTAAAGTTTTTTTTATACTATTATCCAATCATATATTACCACATAAGTTATGATAGAAGACTTTTATACTCACTATTTACAAATATTTTAATTGAACAACAGTGTAAAATAATTTTACACTATCAATCAATGTATCAAAATTAAAATATTAAAATGCAAAAAGGTATTTTACCAAGTTTATATGAAGTATTCAATCACAAGTATTTTTTTTCCATTTTCTTTTACTTTTATCTATTACCTAATTTTATTCTGTACGTAAGAGCCTTTTCGAAAGGATTTGTACAAATAACATGTCACAAGTATATTAATCAATTACAGTCTTATTTCATGCCAACTATATATATGTTTTTCAATTTTTAAAACTAACTTTTACCAAACAACTTATTAAACAACTTCTTTTAGTTTTTTGTTTTTAAAACTCAAAAACTGTTTTGTAGAACAGTTATCAAACAGCCTCTTAATTTTGATCATATTTCATAAATAAATTTCATGAAATAATTAGTGAATAACAAAAAAGTGGCAGACAATTACATTAAATTAAAACTTTTTTTAGTTGTGTCTATCTAGGTTAAATAATTATTATATCCATTCTCAAATAAGTAACTAAATCTAGGTAATATTAATTATTTTTTTCCAACTATATACCAGTTAAATGATAAATTGAATGGAGAGAGAGGAATTAAGAAAGCCAAAGGAAAGTAATAAGAATAATTTAATAAATCACACTTAAATTATTCTAACATTAAGGTTTTATCCAACGTTTCTTTAATCTATATGTGCATTTAAAATTAGACACTAATTTGATGACGAAGGTGATATATGTACTCTATCATGCATGAAATTATTTCATCAAATTATTACATGTAAAATTAAACCTAAATATTTCACAAATGAATTTAATGAAAATAAACCTTGACAGACCCGAAAAAGATTGTCTCTTTTACGTACATTATTAATTTAATTTAAAATGTATCACAGTTTAAAATAAATTTCTTAATGTGCCAAATTGCCCGCTTCCAGAGAGGAAGTCTTATCCGTTGGTCTATATAAGGACAACGAAACCAACGAATATAACCAAGATCAGCCACTAACACTTGAGAGTGCTTTAACAGTATGGCTACCCAACAACCTCTTCTAAACAAGCCTAGAAAATCCCCATCAAAGACTTTGTGGTTAATCCTCACTATAGTTGCTGTCATAAGCTCATCAGCCCTTATAGCTTCTTATCTTATCAAACCCACTTCCCTCTTCAACCTCTCCTCCACTCATCACCATGACGTTTGTGAGCATGCCCTTGACAAAGCATCATGCTTAACCCATGTTTCAGAAGTAGCTAAAGGTCCCATCTTGGCCACCACCGCAAAACACAAGCTCACTTTGCTCCACTCCGTTCTAACGAAGTCTACCTCACACATTCAAAATGCCATGGACACAGCAAGAGCTGTCAAACTTCGGCTTAACAGTCCCAATGAGGAGGCAGCTTTGCAGGTGTGTGAGGAGCTCTTGGACTTGTCCAAGGACAGAGTATTTGACTCAATGGTGGCTCTAGCAAAAAGAACCTCTCTTTCGCTGCAAGATGCACACACGTGGCTGAGCAGCGTCCTCACTAACCATGCCACTTGCTTGGATGGATTAGAGGGTTCTTCTGCTCGTGCCCTTTTGGAGGCTGAACTCGAGGACTTGAAATCGAGGGCAAGAACCTCTCTGGCCATGCTTGTGGCAGTGTTGCCTCAAAAGAGCAGTGAGCAACTCATCATTGAGGAGCCACTGAATGGAAACTTCCCCTCGTGGGTGACACGCAAGGATCGGAGGTTGCTGGAGTCAAAGGCTGGGGATATAAACGCGAATGTGGTGGTGGCTACAGATGGGAGTGGCAAGTTCAAGACGGTGGCGGAGGCTGTGGCATCCGCGCCTGACAACAGTAAGACGAGGTACGTTATATATGTGAAGACGGGAACGTACAAGGAGAATGTCCAAATTGGTAGTAAGAAGAAGAACGTGATGCTTGTGGGTGATGGTATGGATGCAACAGTCATCACCGGTAGCTTGAACGTTGTCGACGGAAATACCACCTTCCAGTCTGCCACTGTTGGTAATGGATCTTTCTTCATTTTTGTCTTCTGTATATCGTTTGTGAATCTGACATCAAACACAATACTTCACTCGTATTAACATAGTGTCTAACAAAAACCGTTTTTTTTTCCCCTTTGAGAAATAATTTATGGTCATCGAAGATTTATATCAAGTGAACACCAAAGTTTTGTTTCTCTGAAGTCGAAGAAACATAATAGTGAAAAATAGTTTTTTGTAAACCCTAGTATAGATATTTAGTGTCCTAAAGTTAATGTTCAAGACATATTTTTTCATATATTTTTTGTGCTTGGCTTTGCTATTTGGCTACGCACAATATATATATATATATATATATAGATAGATAGATAGATAGATAGGGTTAGGTTTAAGAAGATGTTAAAATTTGATTTTATAATAACTTATTTTATTATATATTATATATCCATCATAATCACTTGAATTGCGCCGAACCGATCAACAGCCCTTTTATTTTCAATTTATCACAAATCCAACCTTGGTTCCGTGTTAGCTCAAGCTGTTAGCAGCTTTTCAGAATCGAAATTGGATTTTAGAATGAGAAAATAAATATTAATTATTCGAAGTCTTCTAAAAATCATGGCAAAAATAAAAAAGAAGTCTCTGAAACAAGACAGAGAATCTAGATCCATAGTAATTGTAATTTTTGTTGTTGTCTACAATGATACAAATTTAGACGGGGAGAAGGCACGTTCAGTTCAACCCTCCCCAGTCCCCCTCTCCCCTTTTTCGGGTCAATGGCTCCACTTTTTTCGGTCAACAGTGACTCAACCTCCCCCCCCCCCCTTTTTTTTTAGTCTGAACAGCAACTCAACTATACGTTTTTTAAAATATCATGCTTTCTCTGGGTTTTTTTTTTGGAGGGGGGTTGGGTTTTGAATTTAATGTGTCTCTATAGATAACTGGAAGGCCCACCAGAAAGTCTAGGTAATGGGTTTTGGGCCTTAGACGAGTTATTCGTCGTTTGAAAACATTAACCTTCTGACCCAAAAAACCGATGTTGTGTTATTCGGGCTTTAAGCTCTTGTTAACCAAAACAAATGAACATTAGCCTCTGACAAGATGTTGAGTTTTTGCAGCCGCTGTTGGTGATGGGTTTATAGGGCAAGACATATGGCTACAAAACACGGCAGGCCCAGAGAAGCACCAGGCCGTGGCACTCCGCGTGGGTGCAGACCAGTCCATCATAAACAGATGCCGCATTGATGCCTACCAGGACACTCTCTACGCTCACAGCAACAGGCAATTCTACCGTGACTCCTTCATCACAGGCACCGTTGACTTCATCTTTGGGAACGCAGCCGTTGTTTTCCAGAACTGCAGCCTGGTGGCCCGAAAGCCTTTAAGTAACCAGAACAACATGGTCACGGCCCAAGGGCGAGAAGACCCAAACCAGAACACAGGGACTTCCATTCAGCAGTGTCAACTAACACCAAGCTCGGACCTCAAGCCCGTCGTGGGCTCCATCAAAACATATCTGGGCCGCCCGTGGAAGAATTACTCCAGGACCGTTGTGATGCAGTCCACACTGGACAGCCACATTGACCCAGCAGGATGGGCCGAGTGGGATGCTCAACACACAGACTATTTAAAAACGTTGTACTATGGAGAGTATATGAATACTGGGCCTGGTGCAGGTACCAGCAAGAGGGTGAATTGGACTGGTTACCACGTCATCACGAGTGCTGCGGAAGCTAGCAATTTCACAGTAGCACAGCTCATCCAAGGTGATGTTTGGCTGAAGAACACCGGGGTAAACTTCATTGCGGGCCTCTAGTGTGGATATGGGGCTTGGAGAGCATGTGTGCACCTGTTTCTGTTGTGGGTGATTTTTGCAGGGAATAAATTGGATAAGCTGTGCTCTATGGTAGAGTGAGGTTTGGGAAATATTCGTTCTTACGAAGTTTCAATAGCCTTGTGGCGACCATGTAATGCATAAATAAACTTGTCCAACTTAATCAAAATGCTTCTTTGTTTTCCTGATCAGCGGAAATATGAATGCAATTAAAGTGAGTCGATTTGATGCACCTTGCTCGTGATTTTGGCATGAAATTCAATTAACTTTAACCACGATTTTGTTTTTCTTGCGCGGCCCATATACAGCATGTTTTATCCTTGGTGTGTTCACATAGTTGTTTGACTGAAAAATTATAAACTCACTTATGAGAAATGTGACAAGAAGCCACAAAAAGAACTTACAGTTGGCTTCAATTGTTGTACAATACATCATATTTTGACTTCAAATATAATCGATACAATCTTAGTTGCCCTAAATAACAAGTCTCTATTTCTTCTTATTGCCGGGGTTTAGGGTTATTTTTTCATCAATCTTGACACAGAAAAATTGATGAAAAGATAACTTTATTCTCCTTATGTATCCTTTTCGTTGTGATGCAGTCCTTTTTAGTCAGCCTTGACTTCTCTGGGATTTTGATTTTATAAAGAAAGGAGATTAACGTTTTGCAACTTCTTTAATTAGTAGTCACCTCATTTATAATGTCAAACAAGACTATAATTGAGTTTCATGGCGGAGGCGGATTCATTTACCAATTGCCATTATGATTTGGAAGCTGTAAACCTGCAAAGAATAATGGCGTCGAATAATCTCGTCTGATTTTCTACTATATATTTAAAGCATCTTAAATGAAGGAAACTACCATTAGTGTAGTGTCATTAAGATTTTCTGTAGGCAAGGGGACACATTTGCATCCTGGGAAAGCCAATAACGAAAGACATGACTGAGGGCTCTGTCTACCAAAACACAACTGTAAACGTGCCTCCAACCATTCTGTCAGACATGCCAACAAAGCAAACGAATTTGAGTGCCAGAGGTTGCTGCTGCTTTTTCTGATTAGGAAAGATAAATTGCTTAGCAATGACACTTGGATGCAAAATGTCAACAAATACTAACATTATTTGTATGATTGTATCACCTTCACAAAAGCCATGATCTCTGTTTCTTTTCTTTTCTTTTTTCTTTGTTTAATTATAGTTCACTTAAATACAAAATGACTCCTTCAGTGCTTGACCGGGGTGTGCCAAGTTCCAACAGAAAACTTCTTAGGCGAGTAACTTTTGTTTTCTTTATTATTAAAAACTGAAATGATTTTCCGAAATTGTTCCTTGTACCCTGTATTACTATACTAATTAAAAAGGTACCAACAATAGAAAATAATAAATATACATGAAAAATAATTTATTTATTTGAATGACAAATCAAAATTACTGTCATTGCATACCGACTGAACTTATCCAGGACAATTACGCACAGAAAAAAAAATGAGATGAAAGAAATGGGATGATATATAAATGACTTATGTGGTAAATCATCTGTTATATTGGAAAATAAATTATAAGAATAAATTTGTAATTTTTTATATAATCATTATAATTTAAAACTTTCATTTTATCTTTATATAAGGAGAGATAACTTTCGTATCGGTCCATGGAAGTTTTTTTCTTCTTCCCTTACTTTTCTTTCAGTCCAAACAAGGTGAAAATGTCTTCATCTCTCTGTTTTCTATTCATCTTTTTCTTCCCTTCCTAATTAGGATAGCTTAATGCATCCGGTTTGATACCACGAAATAACATAAAATAATACAATAAAATAAAAAAATGTATTCAATAAAGAAGTTTTGGTGGATCTTTTTAGTTTATTATTTTAAAATTTGGCCTGATGTGCCGAATAAGATTTATCAATATTGGCGAGTTCCCCGCCATCAAATGTCTTAAAAAAACAGTATCATTAATACTCTAATTTCTTAAAATAAGTTGTAAGAATATTTTCACTACCCATTATGGTAGTTGCAAGCTCATAATCTTTTTCTTTTTGTTTTTTGGGGACAGGAACCTTACAATCTAATTCGATAACTAATTATATTTTTGTGTAATTGAAGTGGACGTCTGATATTTTATCCGCGAAATTTGACTGATATTGGCGCTGATGGAATTAATAATTAAAAGAGTTTGCCCACATGACATAGAATTTTGCTGGATCTGTTCAGTGCTAAAGAAGAAAGGAAATAAAATAGGAAGGAAAAAAGTGCAAAAGAGTCATTACTCATCTTATCTGATATCACTGTTAAAAAAAGAGAGATTTTCCTTACTTTATTTGATATTACTATAAAAAGTATAAGAACTATATAAAAATGTAAATTAGGAAAAAGAATGAGAAATGGTAAAACGAAAGCTTCATTGATTTACTGCTCACTTTTGAAAATGTTTTCAAACGGCATTAGGAACTAGATTGGACTTTAGCATTGCTTTTCATCCTCAATGGACGATCAATCTGAAAATACAATACAAATCTTAGAAGATATACTCCGTGCTTATGTGTTAGATTTCCAAAGTAGATGGGAGCAATATCTACCATTGATAGAGTTTACTTACAATAACAACTATCAATCTATTATCCAGATGACTCCATTTGAAACTTTATATGAAAGACGTTGCAGGTCACCGATTGGTTGGTGTGAGGTTGGAGAGTTCAAATTGGTTGGTTTAGATTTGATTCAGGAAGCTATTGACTAGGTGCAGTTGGTTCGAGAATATTTAGTGACTACTCGAGAGGCAGAATCTTATAGATTGGAGAAGTGAACTTTAGTTTGGTGTAGGGAAACATGCGTTCTTATGTGTTTCTCCTAAGAAAGGCATATTGAGAGTCGACAAAAGAGGAAAGTTGAGCCTAAGATTCATCGTCGAACCCTTAAAATCTTGGAGAGGGTATGGCAAGTGGCTTATAGCTTAGCCCTTCCACTCAATCTTTCAAGAGTTCACCTAGTTTTCCATGTTTCAATGCTTTATAAGTATGTTCATGGCCCTTCTCACATTATCCAATATCAATTGGTTGACCTTGATGAGAAACTAAGATATAGTGAGCAACCCTTAGCAATAGTAGACAAGCAGGTGAAACATCTTCGATCTAAGGATGTTACATTTGTGAAGGATCTTTGGCAGGGATAATATGGTGTAGAAACCACATATGGGAACCTGAAGCTATTATGTGAAAAAAATATCCACATCTTTTTGAAGCAAAAGGTTAATAAGCAGTTTAAAATTCGAGGAAAAATTTCTTTTGAGGGCAAGGTATTGTCAAACCACATTCTTTTTCTTAGAGAAGAAAAAAAAATTAAAATGGAGGTAATTTGGTAATTTTATTAGGCTAGTAAAAACAAAAACAAAAGAGGGGAAAAGGTGAATATATCCACCAAAACCCCATTTCCCTTTCCCCCAAATCTCACCTCCTCTCTTTCTCTGCCCATCCCTCGGCCAACGTTTCCCTTCATCTTCTTCTTCCCTTTTTTTAATTTTATTTTTCAACCCACAAGCTCTATTGTGATTTTAGTTTGTCATTAAATCTTGATATTCACTAGCTTCTAAAGCTTAAGGTAAGTCTCCAATCTTAATCCCATTTTTTTGGTTGTTGCTCTAAGGTTTATCTTAAAACTAGTGGGCTCAAAAAAATGGTGGATGAATACATGTTTGCTATTTTGAGTATAAATCTAGTAAATTAGAAGCTCTAATATTAATATATTATAATAGGAAGAGTCAAGGCTTAATTTTTATCTAATTCTTAAGAACTGTAGGTTCCACAAATTAGGGGAGTTTGTTCAATAGACTCTCTAATTAATATTAATATATTGTCAAAATGTCTCTATGTTGTGTAGATTTTGTTAACATAGAGTAAGCTACTCCCTTTGGAGCTATTAGGGAGTAGCACTTTTAAATTTATTCCTATGGGAGAAACTATTTTTACTAAAGTTAATGAATTTTTACTTTATGCTATTTGAACTATTTGATTAGTTATGACTTGATTGTTAGTTTGAACTTTGAAATGATTATTAACTTTTTTACCACTTTTATAATGTCATTATTTCTTTATATCATTTTTTGATTAGCATTGAAGGGCTTTGGGAAAAATGTTACTTTCAAGATTGGGATTATATGGAGATTAATTTATGAATTTGTAAATGTCAAGACCCGACTTGCATCGTGACCGGCAATGAGAATCTCATCCCCACGTAAGTCTCGTGACCTCTAGTCTCTATATATGCATAAAACTTAAATCATAAAATCCATTTTCAAATATAATTTCATATCTAACATAAATCATTTTCTCTTTGAAGTCCAAATCATCATAAATTAGTTTCATAATCAAATTCTGAATCTATAGTCATAATACAACATATATTGAATTACTCTCTAAGAATTTAAAAACCATGAAAGTTATAATCGTACAAATACAATACAATCTAATTTATGATAAAACAAAATGAAAACGTTTATATGGTCTTGGACCCCGCAATGACACTAGAACACTCTTAAAACAACAAAATGACACTTCACTCCAATATGAAGCTCACCAACTTATATCTTTACTACTGGGAGGACGTGACTAGGAAAGATCCATAACCTACTATACATGTAATGGGAGAAAGGAGAATGGTGAATTTCATCTAAAACTCATGAGTGAATTTTTATTTATACCTCCTTCATGGGACAACGCAAGAAGCATGAAATTATTATAACAACAATGATAAAAACATGATAATAATAATAATACTAGCGAAGAGATATAATAACATTACTGTTGCCATAAAGCGAGATATAACGACTTATGTGCACAAAGTATTTTTTTTTCTTATTTAGAAGAAAGGGTGAGAGGACCCTATTTGAGATACCATAAATTGAAATTTAAATGGGTTGAGACCACTCCCATGTAAATTTAGTTCTTCTCATATAACCCTCATGATTCACTTTAAGTATTTGACGTCGAAATTGATTTTATTTAAGAATCAATATTTGTGAAAACAATGAGGAAATATGTCAAGTAACTGTTTGAGTCTCTACTTAGAAATGAAGTTTAATGACTTTTTTTTTCCATTGAAACGTATGAAGAAAACATGGAAATTGAGAACAATCACTTGTATTAATTACTTTTAGCAACTAAATGATTTACAAGTTATGTCGTCTATTTTAAATGTTCATGCATTTATTATTTTCTCCTTCTTGTCCATTATGGTTATAGCTTCATTGAATTTGTTTGACTCACCCCATCTCCTCTACTTCAAATTTGCAGGTTGCTAAGCAATGGGTTCCTAGAATTTGGCTATTTTGGCTAGGAGATTCCTTTTTGATAGGCCTCCTTTGTTAGTAGAAGCTTTGATTGTTGATTCTAATATTTTACAGCTATATAGCGTAGGTTGAATACTTTTGAATTATGTATATGAACAAGATTCAAATATGATATTTTGTATAAATGGTTACTATGTCTATAACTGAAACTTTGAGAATGTACTGGCGGTTGAATTTAGATTATCATATTGTGATATGTAACAAGTTAAATTTAATATATGAATTGTCCAAATTTTAGGGGAGGTTCTATTGGATTTTTAGTAGCCAACGTAAACAAGTCAATAATTTATGTTAATGGGATGATATTTGGACTTCCTAGGTTAAGTGAGTTAATTTAGCCTATATCCCTGACCTAAGTTCGGGTCATGACATAGGCCTTGTGGTTATTACAGTTGGTTTCTCTCTATTGGGGTTTGACACCACAATTGATTTATGATAAGGCAATCAAACAAAAACTTTTACCTCAAAATTGATTCTATATTGATGTGAAGATGATTTTGTTTGGGCAAACATCAAGCCAAACACGATGATGGCAGTATTATTAGGAGATAATTTTTGCATGTAGCTATTTGGATACATGAAAATCATATATAAATAACTGAATAGTTTAGTTACGTTAATAATTTGATTGTGTAAAATTATGAGAAACCATGTAATAATAACCGAGGATTTTAAAAATCATATTTGTAAATTCAGTTATATAATTTATATTTTATTTTTCATTGCTTTATTATGTTCATGCAATGCATAATTATAATCTTCTAATTTACATATCAATAATTATGAAGCATATTACACTTGGTAGTTAGTTGAACTATTTAAAAATCTAATCGAAAAGTTCTATATCTCAAAAGGGATTAATTATATGATAATGGATATCCTAAAAAATCACGATTTAGGTATTGATTTTTCAAATATTTAAATTGTTGCATAAAATTCATGTTAAAAAGAAGGGAAAAAAAGAAACGACAGTCATGAATGACCCACTAATTCAAGACAAACACTTGAATTACAGCTTCTCTGCCTGTCCATTCCATGGTGTCCGCGATTTCAGAGGACTAGAACATTTTACATACATACGATAGATAGACAGATTGAACAAAAGAAGAAACAAAAATACACAGACCCGCGCATTACTCGCTCAACAACCAGGATCAACAACATCAACCAACATACATGCATACATCACCATCACATAATGGACACCTCCTCTCTTAAAAGAAAAAAATCAGCCCCATCAACCCCCAATTATCAAATCACTTACCATTCTTAAATCTCTCGTCTTAACCCTTCTCTCTCCCTTTATTCACTGGTTTTCAGTTTTCCATGGATCCCCACCTTCTATTCTTCTGCTCCTCCTGTTAGAAACGAGCCCCTTTGTTCTCCATTTCAACTCAACCCGCATTATTATCTTCCTATCTTATCCATAAAAATCTTAAATTTTCAGAAACCCCATTTGTCCATTAATTCACATTCCAAGTATTTCTCCTTACTTTCCGCGTGCTGTTTTGGATTTCTCTCGAGTAGTTTCTTAACAAAACCCTGAAATGAAAAAAGGCTGAAGTTTTGCACGTTTCATCATTCCCTCTAAGGAAGTTTCAGAATGATGGCGAATGGAGCCCTGATCAATGGCTGGACTTGGAGGAAAACCGACTTTCCCATTTCAATGTTTTTTCTAGCACCTTCATCATAATCCTTTCGAGGTACTGTGTTGTTGCCTTTGTTTTTTTAATGTCTGTGTGATTCTAAATTTGTAATCCAATTTCCCATGGTAACTCTGAAAAAAAAAATCTTCACATTATGTGGCAATAAAACCGTGTTTGTGTCCAAATTAATCAGATACCAATCTTCGTTCCTAGACAAAAAAAAAAAGGAGGACAAAAGGGAGGTTCCTAAATCACATGCAGTGAAGCCTTAGCTGATACTCTACCCCTTTTGTGAATGAGCATTTGTATATATCACATATTCACAAATCAATTCCATCTCATCTGAGTGCACCCATTTTGTGACAGGCAAAAGCATTTGCTCCTTAAAAAAAGTTTGGTCTTTTGCTTCCACTTTGTGTCATCCTTATAAGGCATCATTGAGTTTGTGATATTCTACTATGGTAACCAAGATGAAAGGGATCTACAAAGGTTTCAAATACATTACTCAAATATTTGGTAATCTTTCTATCTTTGTACACCCCCAATATTTCTTTCGAAGTTATTAATTTTGTGTTTTTGTGGGCTAAGTTGGAAGTGGGTTATCAATGTAGTTGTGAAGGAGCGGGAGATGGAAATTGGGTACCCGACGGATGTTAAGCATGTGGCTCACATCGGATGGGATGGTCCCTCCGGGACTGGACCCAGTTGGGTATGAACCTGATATCATTCATGTGTACTTTATCTTTCAATTTAAATTGCAATTATATAGGATCAATTTTTTTTTTCATCATTTTATATGTTATTTATATTTTATAGTTTTTTAAATGCAGATGAATGAATTTAAAACAGCACCTGATTTTTCAACATCGATTGGGAGCTTGAATGAACGAAGAGACACCAATCCTATGGCTGTCGCCTCATCACGGTCCACCCAAGGTATACTTTACCTATCACTTCTCACAAACCAACATTTGATCTGAGTCAAGTGCTGGTTTTGGCTTCCAAATGTGATGCTATTAAATATTGTTATTCTGGAATCATTTGGAGCCGTGCAGTCTATCTAGCTTAATAAATTAATACAACAGAAGGGCCTTTAACGGGTCTACTGATTATTATTATGGTGTCTCTGTAATTTCTTGGAGATTAATATGTGAGGAATGCAAATAGATTCCTTGCCTCCATGGTAAGAGTTTGGCAGTTCTGTCACTAGCCAACACATCCACAAGGTGGGGAATCTCCTAGTTCTTTGGCTTTACAATTAACTCCATTTTTAGTGGACCACATCCTAATTTTATTAAACAATAAACTGACTGGTTTGATTGTATTATATTTGGGGCATCATATCTCACCATATTTTTTTAATAAAAAGAACATAGTGCAATGTAGTGCTTGTTAAGAACATGGTGAGATGGTCTATAGGTTATTCCACGAAAATCGAGATGATTTTCCTCAACATGACCAAATTAAACCTACAAAAAATGGATCTATATCATGTTGATAATTGATATAGAGAAAATGAGTTGAATCTGTGCAAAATACATGAATAGTTCTGCTAAGAATTTGATAGAGATTATGACATTCATTCTTCTCAATGTGTAAGATGGAATGATCATCGTTATAAGACACGCTATTGTGATGTTTGTATGATTATTAGATACTTTTTAAGTTATATCAAATAGATGTCCTTTGCTGATTGAAAGGGCAATGTTCTTATATTCTTAGTTTAGATGTGTAGGTATGCACATTAGCTATATATACTAGACTATTAGTTAATTTAGAATAATGGAACCATCACTTGCCACCTAGTATGACTGAGATGATGTGTAGTTCCTAGATGTTAGAACCTTCTGTTTTGGGAATTATAGTTGGATAGATGTTCCGCGGCAGTCGTCAGAATCTGGCCAAAGAATTGGTCTGCGCTGTGAGCTATAATTATGCCTTTCATGAAGAGGAGAGTATCCACCTCCTTTCTGGTTCTTGTATATGGAATATGAACGATATCTGAAGGCTGCCATACTCAAACGTTGTACTATCAACTATGTTCTTGTGAAAGCAAATAAGTTTCAGGGTTGGTCTAGTGCCATATTTGGAGTATCTGACTCCTCAGAGTAGGGCCCAACTAGATGGTGATTTTCTCTGTTGGAAGCTTGGGGCTTCCATGAACAGAAGTCATCTCGGGAAATTAAGTACAAATTTGTGTCTAAAATAGGTTGTTAATCTTCATGTTCATGCTGATTCTCTCTCTTTTTTCCCTTTTTCTCGAAAGTTTCATGGTTTTCCCGCATTTCACCTGTTAGCTATTGCCAGTGTACAACACGGATTCCATTCTCACGGTCACTATATATATGCAATTGCGAATTTAAATGTCAGAATTCAGTTTATTTCCTGTAAATTTTAGGGGAAATGTCAGAATTCAGTTTATTTCCTGTAAATTTCAGGGAGAATCATAAACAACTGACGCAAGATATTCTATATTTTCTTCCATTGCAGCTCAAAATGATAATCTCCAGTTTCTATTTTTGAAGTCATTTTCATTTGTTTGTTTTTCAAAACTCATTGCCAGTTCCCAGCTGTGTAAATTAAAATTAGATCACACTGGGATGCCACGATGCTACATATCAATTTACATTATATATTGGATGTTTGGAATAATAATGATGTGTAGTACTTGTTAATGATAATCTGTAACTTATTGGAACCCTACGAACAGATTTTGAAGAGACCGCAGGAAGCCAAGGTGTTGCTCATGTTCCTAAGAAGCCAAAGCGGAAAAAAATGAAGTCAACTTCATCTCCCAAGTCTTCTTCGAGACAGTCAAGAGCAGCAAAGTCAAAGGCTACTACTTATTGCGAGATAGAACCAAAATCAGTTTCTCAAGTGCAGCAGGTTCAAGACATTCATTGAAGTTGGTGCTGAAAAAAAAAAAAGATTTGGCAATGTGAATAGTAGTAAAACCCGTGCCCTTGTCCGGCGGGGATACACTAGGGGGTAAGAAAGCAAAATAGAGGAAACTTTTTCATGGTTTTTAGTAAATCTTATTTCGTTTAGAGGGGGAAAAAAATTACTGCTAACAGGGTGGAAGACTGGAAGAAGAACAGTGAAAAAGGAAATTTGGTTATTTTAGGGTGATTGAGTTGTGTGCCACTGTTTGGTTTTTGTGAATCATACATACACCTTAAAGAAGTCTTCTTATTCTCAGTTTTGCATATTAAAATGAATAGACATGGGAAAAATAATTATGAGAATCGATGCTCATTTACTAAGATCAGTATGCTATAGTTATACTCCCAAAAAAGTCTGGAATAACTTAAAGAAGCTTTTGTTTTATTTGGACATGTTAGGTAGAAGTGCGTTAAGATCTTCATTGTTATCACATGTTTACATATACCCTAAATCAACTTCTCTTTAAGTCAATTCTAGTATTATTTTTGACCGATCGCGTGTAATATTTTTACCATTAATGTAAGGCCTAATGTAATTTTTTTACCGTATTGTATAATGCATTTTTGTGTGTGTGTGGTTTGTGAATTTTACTTCCCAAGTCCCCTATGTGTGGCCTTCCTTTTTTCAAATTGCATCACCGTCTATGCTGGCCTAAATCCACAAATTTTTTTTCCCTTTAATAGGGCTTCTTACCGATGGGCCTACTATACCAGCTGTTGCTTTGGCAATTTCTTGGGCCTAGATAAACTCGTCTTATCTTAGAGATGAACAAATCAACATATCTCTAGCCAAATGGAGGGGGGAGCCCTATGAACCCGTAGTTCTCAAGGAAAATCTTTGCCCATCTCACGCCATTGAACTAAAGGAGACGGCACTGCAAGGCCAGCTCAAATGGTAATGCCATTGCCTTTGCAAGAGGTGCACATGGGACAGTGGTGTAGGATCGTGAGTTCATCCTTGGAGTCAGAGACTCCAGTCCCCCCCCCCCACCCCACCCCACCCCACCCCAACCAAAAAAAGAACCTAAAGGAGATTGGATCCTATGAAGCCGTAGAGGTCAAAGAAAATTTGTGGGGAAAGGTTTTCTTTTTATTTTGTTTTCAATTCTAAATAAAGATAGCCACTTAGGTAATTTAGAAATTTCAAGATTATTCATATTTTAGGATGTGTTTGGTTCCGGTAAAAATAGAAAGTAAGTTTTTATTGATGAATTTCATGTGTAAAATTATACATAAAACTCATTCATAAAAATTTATCCTTTAATCAACCACATCCTTAGGTTATGCTTGATTGATGAGTAAAAATAGAAAAAAATTCTTATAAATGAGCTGCATGTATAAATTTACACAAGCAATTCTTCCACAACAAGTTCCTTTCATTTTTATCCTTCTACCAGACATACCCTTAGTATTAACATTTGAGTCGGAAAATGAAAGTAAGTTTTATGTTGTTAAAATTTTTTGTCTTTTCATATATTAATTTTGATGCACTCTTAGTGTAAAAAAATTTACATTGTCATTCAACCCCATACTTCTTTGTAAGATTTTTAAAATAATGAATAATTGAGTCAAATATCTTTACTGATGTAATAATATATAATTCAATTTTTATGTAAAATTTTATTACAATAATCGCATTGTATCAAAATCACTTATGTACAAAATTAAATTTATCTTTTTAAGCATGTTCTTTAAAATATTTATCATAAACATCCAAAACCGTTATAAAAAAAATTACAAAGTGTTACACTATACCAAAAACGTCTAGTTCTATCATTACGGTATTAAAAAAAATGAGTAGTTTTTTTATTGATTATTCAAGAAATTAAATTGAGTAGTTCTATTATTTCAACATGATTCGTTGAAATTCAAGAAATATATTTTTTTGCTTGTTACTAAAATAAATAAGTACTATATGAATCTGATTTCTCCATCCAAGTCTCAAGACTCCGGGAAGAGTTTGACTAGGAGTGGGGTGAGAAGGAGAGGGCTTTTAAATGACCGTTAGTGGTTGCCCCCGCCAAATCCATCGCAAGCTTAGCGGTTGAGGTCCTCTTTGACTTGTTCATTCATCGCTAATATTCCGATTTTCCATGCATCCCACTCCCTCTCCATACTCCATACTCCTTCTCACCATACACTCCATTTTTTTTTTTTTGCTATTTTTCTTTTTCATTCTCTCTCATTTCTTTCAACACCTCCTCTGCCCTCTTATAAGCTCCAACAATAACATCAAGATTCCTTTTTGTTTCTCCCAACAATGAGGCCAAGCCTCGTTTCAATTTCTCATGTTCCATCTTAAGACAAAGACATGGCAATTAGTGCATTCACTTATCTATCAATATCATTAGTGGTCTTGTTTGTTTCCTTTGGAACACATGTGAGTCAGGCTCAGGCTCAGGCTCCTGCTCCGGAACCTCAAGAACCCGGTGAAATAGCAATCCCTCCAGCAGCAGACAGCTGCAATGGGGTGTTCATTTCCTATGACTTAGTTGGGCGGAGGAAGGAGTACCCTAAACTCAAGAACGCCACGGCACAGTCTTGGGCCTTCAATGCCACTGCAACAGTCCTCAACACAGGCACCGAGGTTCTCAAGGCTTGGAAGCTGTACATTGGGTTCCAACATAAAGAGATCCTTGTCTCTGCATCTGGGGGTAACCTCTTCGAAGGGGATGAGTTCCCTCTTCCTGTTGGAAACGGGACTTACATAGTTGGAGCTGGTCTCCCTGATTTAGAAACCGCCATCCACACCGCTCAAGATTTGGATCAGATTCAAGCGGAGGTCCAACTTGTTGGCACCCAGTTTGGGGTTAAGCCTCCAGCAGTTCCTATGCCTAAAACCATAAAGTTGGAAAATGATGGATACAAGTGCCCCCATCCGACTCTAAAAAGTGAGTCCTCCTCACAACTTTAGTATCCCTTTTATGCGTTAATGTTACTATATTGTATGTGTTGATTAGATTATTACTGCTATCTTATAGTAACTTTTAGAGGTATATTCCCATATACACAATTTATGATGGGCGGATATCTATTATATCAGATGTTATCAATATTTTTAGATACACACAATTATATTTTATATATTTTTAGTTTGATTTATATTATTAGATATCAATCATATTGAATATAATATCAATATTTGTACAATATATATAGAATAGTAATTTCAATTGTATCTATTATGAATTGATCTATGAAAAAATATGATCAATTACGTATTAATAATTGTGAATTTTAGTATTGAATCTAGTGAGTTTTTTTCTTATCTTTTTATCATGATAACTATTTTAAGATGATGTTTAAAATTAAAGGAACAAATTTCATTTCTCTGCTAATTATTCTTCAAGTTCTAACTAGTGAATTGAATCCTGTTATCACAGAGAGTTCCATGTGGGCGTGTTGTAAAAGAGACCCAAATACAAGTCATCGATGACAACGAAAAAATACCTGCCACGCCAGAAAGGGGACCTTTCCATATCCTATGATGTTCTCCAAGTTTATCCAAACAACTACCTTGCTCAAGTGACCATGGAGAATCGCAACCCTCTGGGGCGCCTGGACCATTGGAACCTGACCTGGGAATGGACAAGAGGCGAGTTCATATCCACCATGAAAGGCGCTTTCACGCGCGAGATAGACTACTCAGGCTGCGTCTATGGCCCCGCCGGAGAGTATTACTCCGACATGGACTTCTCCAAGGTCATGAACTGCCAAAAGAACCCTGTGATCAGTGACTTGCCCCCGGAGAAATACAACGACACCGATATGGGAATGATTCCTTTCTGCTGCAGAAACGGCACCCTTTTGCCTATCCTCATGGATTCAAACCAAGCCAAGTCTGTTTTCCTTGTGAATGTGTTCAAAATTCCACCTGATCTCAACAAAACAGCTATTTACCCTCCAGAGAAGTGGAAGGTAACGGGGATACTTAACCCGGATTACAAATGTGGGCCACCTGTGAAGGTGGAACCTTCACGGTATCCAGACCCAAGGGGGATTGAGGCCACGGTTATCTCCCTTGCAAGTTGGCAAATTGTGTGCAATATCACTAGGCCAGCCAAGAGGCAAACTCGCTGTTGTGTCTCTTTCTCTGCTTATTACAATGAGTCTATTGTGCCTTGCAACACGTGCGCATGCGGTTGTCCTAAAACAGATCATTGCAACCCTGATGCAAGGGCAATGCTTCTCCCTCCGGAAGCTCTTCTTGTGCCTTTTGAGAATAGGACTCTGAAAGCAGTTGCTTGGGCCAAGTTGAAGCATTTCCGTGTCCCAAGTAAATTACCGTGTGGTGACAATTGTGGGGTTAGCATAAACTGGCATGTTGCTTCGGACTTCAAAGGCGGGTGGAGTGCTAGAATAACTCTTTTCAATTGGGAGCCATTCAGTTTTCGGAACTGGTTCACTGCGTTGCAATTCAATAAGGCTTCTCTTGGTTTTGAGAAGGTGTATTCGTTCAATGGGACGTTCCTGCCACGCCTCAACCACACTATTTTCATGCAAGGATTGGCTGGGATGAACTTCTTGTTGGCGGAAAACAATGAAACGAACCCAAAGGTCCCCGGAAAACAACAATCTGTTATTTCCTTTACAAAGAAGCATACACCGGGGATCAAAATATCAGAAGGAGATGGGTTCCCTTCAAAGGTCTTTTTCAATGGAGAAGAGTGTGCCATTCCCACCCAATTCCCTGTACGAAGTGGAAATTACCAACGTAGTGTAAATTTACTACACCAAATGTTAGTGTTAGTTTTAGCTGTTACAATTAATCAAATACTGTATTAGGACGCCATTGTCAAGAAGCAATTAAATTAGAGAGCTTTATGTATGTATGTATCTAGCTTTGGTTTAAATCTCTCTCTCTCTCTCTCTCTCAAATCTGGGTTTGTTTTTATATTCTTAAACCTATAGAAAACTGAAATCGTGTAATGGCAAAACAAGAACCGCACCATGAGAGACAAAATGACAGCCGCCGTTGTTAACTTGTTGTAGTCTTGCATTGCTTTAGGATGAGGGTAAGTTAGATGTACTCATGAATCCTAAGAAGCTCGATGTCTTCTTCAGCAATACTAAATTGAATATCAAGAAACAATTTCTCATCAAAATTAACAAGCGGTCACTGAAGTACATACATTTACAACTATTCCTGTGCAGTGCTAGTGAGCTAACTTATAGCTATCGTCCTTATATCATTTCTATTAGATAGTTTTGCAAATTCTATATCTCTCCTATTTGTGAAAATCATCACGGCATGTGGCATGAGCCATGAGGTGCACCAGATCAGGGCTGAAATAGTGAAATCTGATGTGGTATTACTGCCATTCTTTTAATTTTATTGCTATTGATACTGATGATCATATTCCTCACTGTATTCGTATGCCTAAAGACCCCATCATCCTGCAGCTTGAACGGTACAATATTTTTATCAAAACTATGGAACTAAATGTATCAATACTAAGCATTGTGGTCACCGTTCAAATTTGAAAAAGCACAATACTAGAACAGCACCGCTTATCTTAATTATTGTGGGAATCTTGTGGCTGAAGCTTCAATAATGTGAGGATACAGTTCCAGCTCATGAAGCACCGAACACATAAGCACATCTTTGAAATAATTTTACATATAACCATACAAAAATTCAGGGTTTACCAGGTGGTTTTACTAGGGTCGTTGTAAATTTTACTTCAACCACCACCTTGTAGGGAAAGTACTGAGGAAACTGTCATCTCTCTGTATGCATACATGACAGAGCGTTAATTTTACCTGCAACAAAAATTCAAAACGTGACAAACGTTTTTCTTTTGTTATTCACTTATTTAGCTACGTACCTAGCATTGATTCTGCACATTAAGTCCGACCTATAATCCAATAGATGCTATTTAACTCGCTGAAAATAATGAGCTCGTTCTGTACTTTCTGGTCTGCATCAAATTAATGATATAAGAAGAATGGTTTAAAATATTTATTTTGAAGCACCTACTCAACTTAAGAAGTGGCCCAGTTTGATAATTTTCTTATTTAAGAGCTATTCTATACAATTATAAGGATTTGAAAAAGTACCAGAAGATAGTTCAATGAAATATAAATGCTGAACTACACCATTGAAGGGAATGAGATACGAATACTATCCCTGCATATTCTTTCATTGATTGTCATCTAGAACATGCATTCATTTAAGACCTTTGTCATATTAATGCATGGCATTGTAGATTTGTAAGATGAAGCTATCATATGGAGAAGCCATGTATCTTGTGCAGTTGAAGGAAAAACCAAATCGGTGGTTGTTTTGTACATTGGAATACAAACTTTGGAATGAAAATACTAATTTTTGTTTTCATTTCTTGTTTCGTTATCATTTCCTATGTTTTCTATTTTCAGAAGTTTGTAAATAAAAAGAAAATGAAAATAGAAACAATCATACTATTCTCAACAATCATTGCACAATACTCAGTGTCAGGTTTGAAACTTGCATTTCAGCCCAACCAAAATAAAAAATATTAGAAGAACTAGGTAGTTTAATATTGTGATTGAATGGTCCTTGATGGTACGACTAAATTTTCGTAAAATAGTAACAAAAGATTGCCTAGCCAATTATAGGAGGCGAGAGAATGCACCAAGAAGAGAGAAATTTTGTTAGCAAACAAAACAGTTCATTTGCCTTTTGAGTTTGTAATTCGCATTTAATGTCACAATCGTAACGTTTATCATTTTCCATTGTGATTCGCGCTTTGCTATATGGCTCGCGAATAAGTTACAGGAGTTAGTACGAATTGAATCTAGCAAATGATCTGCGGAATCTGCTGAAAGCAAGGCAAGGTAGAATGGAGAAAGAGGGATTTACAATAGGAAACACAGTTGTATAAAAGATCTACAATAGGAAAGAGAGATCTGTGGAATCTGTTCGACATAAAGCTTTTTCCTTCTGATTTTCACTGATCCAAGTAGCAGCAACAAATTATTCAAAGGGTATTAAGACTCAAGCATGAGCTCAGAGCAGGTTTAAAAAACATCCTCAATTGATGCGGTTAGTGCTTTCCGAGACTTATTAGATGCTATTGGCATCTCAGAAAGCTCAATTCCTTAACAATTTCCCTTTTGTAATTTGAGCTTCTGCAGGTTTTAGAAAATATATCCGTGGAAATAGGACAGCCTACATATAGAGATGGGTAAATCTCCAATTTGTTTGAGTATACTGGGTATACAAATTCCCTATGTATTAGAGTATTATAGTGTTATTTACTCAGTTACTAGTTGGTTACATTTGTCACCCTATATAAGGATGTACTTCACTTATATTATTAACTCTTTCTATCATTAGTAAGAACCTTCGTTAGTACTTCACTTAGGAAACATAGCCATGAATTAACAGCGACATATGCAAAACGAAGAACGCACTATTGCCTAGAGACCATTACAGGCACATGATCAAATTTTATTACTCAAACAAATCATATATTTTATGTAGAGTTTGCTCGAGAGCATCAATTACTTAATTCGGACCTCATGTACCTCATTCTTCTTGAAAGATTTAATGGTATACAGTAAATCATATGCAATAAATAATCAGTTCATTTGATACTCCTGCCGAAGCAAGTAACTCAGAGCTGGGACAGAATTAACACAGATCTGATACAGCAGAGCATCTTATGCGCAAATATTTTCCGATTCCATATAAGATTTATGTCTGGAATTTGAGTACATCGACAGAATAGTAACAATAATGATTGAGCAAATAGTTACGAAATTGAGCTATTTGTTTGCTAAAAAGGATAATGAAAATATTATAACATCCAGATTTGTAAGAACTCGATCGGTTGTTTCAAAGAGATGTTGGTGGTAAGAAGTATTTGGTCAAACATTTTCTTTTCAGAAAAATAGGTGAAGTTTGACTGTAGTACCCCGAAAACATTTTTGTTTAGTTTTAATTCAAACATTAATAAAACTATCTATATTAAATGTTAAGTTAGCTAATAGAGTAGATTTAAGTCATTCAATCTACATTTGCTAAGCAAAATCATACGCAATGAGAACTAAAACCAAACAATTTTAGAAATGTTTGAACTGAAATCTAGCAAAAAATTTTCAAATACTAAAATCAAAATTTACTTATTTTTTCAAGGATTAAAAACATTTTAAACCAAAATATTTTTGAGTTTGTATTCAAAATGTTGTTACTTTCATCGAATTTTAAGTTCATACATCATAGAGATTGTCACAATCTTAGGGCAAGGGATTTATTAGAGGGGAAATATTAACTATCAACAGGAATGTGTTTGATTTGAGAGTAAAAATAAGAAATTTTTTTCATAAGCTCTAATTTCATGGAGTTCATACATAAAAAGAGCTATTCTTTTTGTTGCTAAAAAATATAAAATACTAAACATTAAAATTCATTTGTGACATAATAAACTATACCTAGAAGAATAATCATAATTACTAATCAAAAGACAAAAAGAACATAATACTAGTCAAAACTAAAAACAGAGAATTGCTATAAATGTAGTATGAATATGTACATGAAATCATTATGAACTATTGTGGCTACATTTTATTGGAGAAATATTAAGTTCAAAAATTGAAAGAGAACGGAAGAAAATTATTAAAGTATTTGAGGAAATCATGTAGAGTTTTCTTTCATGATAAATTTTCATAATAATTAATGATAATTTAGCTGAAACAAATTTATCTAACAATAAAAATATTTAAGACACAGGGCATTGCTATTTCAATATTAAAAATGGTGTTCAATTTATATTCCTCTCTCACCATTTAATGTGATGGATTGATAAAAAAATAAAGGACACCATCACATCCAATAATAATAGAATGAGTATTCCAATTGAAACAATATTTTCCTAAGACACATTTAACATATTGTATATCTAAACATACAAATATACAAACAAATTTGTCCTTACTTAGGATCTGCTTGAAATTGACTACAGAAAAGCATAAGGAAAAGGGGTGTTCTTTCGCGAGAGTCTCCTTGTTATGCGCGTACACTAGTCCATAAGTCAAACATGTTAACCAAAAGTCGGGATTGAACTGCATGAAACAGTGTTATACTCATATTATAAGAAAACAGTCCTTTATTTTTTGCAACTTATTTTGCACAGATATTATATTAATGTAGATATGTGTGAATATTGAGTTATACACGTATTGAGACGAATAAATACTACATGTATATTTATATGATGAGTAATATTATACATTCAGAAAAATGTTTACATAATTTTTAATAGAATTTATAATAATTATTTGATGAAATAAAATAATATAACTGACCAATTTATCAAACTATTAATAAACACATTATTCTGAAAATAAAGTTCTAGACTAATTTTTAATTGCCTAGCATTTTACTTAAGTGATAGATGTATCCAATGTTAAATTTTTATAAACAAAAATCATCATTACTCACGTACGTACATGGAAGATTGCAATATTGAGTGAACTGGTGATCGAGTTGTAAGGTTTTGGGAGTGTTTGAAAAATACTATGGTAAACTTGATCCCACCTTCGTCAAATCCTCACTCACCTATTTGTGTTATGCTGAATGAGGATAACTGTTTTCTTCTGGTAGGGAAGCTATTCACAACCAGGCCTTTTACAACATATATGAAAACGTTCGGTATTATAGATGATGAGGAAAAACATACATTTGGCGGCATATATGTTTAGGGTTTTCGATGAAGGACCTGTAGATCATTGCTAAATGTTTAGCTATGGGTCTTCGATAAAAACTGGCCGATCATACAAGAATATCATGATAATCTCATGATTAATTCATTTTAATTATTTTACTTATTAATATCTGATAAACATAGTAAATGATATGAGCTGTGGTGCATGCCCCCACCAGCCAGCACCACCCAAGCAAGGAAAAATGGCCGTAAGTCAAATACGGTATACGGATACAAGTGAACTTTAAATGCACTTGAATAAAAGAAATTGCTCAAATTAGACAAAAAAAAGACTAAAAATAGTTAGTGAATAAAAAAAACAAACTAGCTAGGCCCATACATTCAAAAAAGGACAACACTATGTATTGAGATTATTCAAAATAAATATTCATTGTTCCAACTAAAAAATAATAATAAACATTATTTTGGATGATATTTTACTACTAATTAATTTCCTGCATCAATATATATAATTGTCAATTTACAGTACGCATGCATTCTCGCTTTGTTTTGTTTTTCCAGAAAGAAAGTCAGATTAAGGAAGAATCAACCACTTAATGCATGAGAAAGTTTTGCATACACAAGTTTAACACATTTTTTTAAACACATTCATAATAAAAATTAATCCTATCAACTTTATTCAAGATATAGTTATTTATCTATGCATTTTATCAGTTCTTCGTGTTAGTGTATCTAAAATTCAATGAATTCTTTAAAGTTGTTTTCATTCAATAATGTTTCCGAATGCATAGCAAAAACCTAATAAATTCGCAATGCATAGACATAGGACTTTAGAAGCTAGTGTATATTCACCTCACCACACCACACGGAAGAAATTTAAAAGATGAGATCATGAGATCACTCTCTCTCTCTCTCTCTCCATCTGCATCATTTATATCATTCGTCCCTCCATAAATGCGTTTACACCCTCTCAATACCCTCTGCAATAACTCCTCGCTGCCATATATCCTCTCCACCCGTTCTTTCCACCTCCAAACCCCTTCTATCTTATTCACTTTACTATCTCTCTCGCTTCGTTTCCTTTTTCTTTTTCCCTTTTATTTTTTTTTTTTGCGTTTTTGATTTCTTTCTCGCTTTGTCCCCACCTTCTGGTTCCTCATAAGCCATATCATTATAACAGCAGTGCAGGTCACTATCATTACTGCCCAAGAGCAACTCTTCCAGTTCCCTAATTCCCACACACATGCATGATCTCCGGTGACCCACAACTGCTTCAACCTTCAACGTCTCTCAGGTTCCTCCTCCATCAACTCCTTAATGTCCCGTCTTGTTTGTGTGTTTATATATAGGCGTTATGCTTCTTACGCGTACATCATCTTTGACTTGCATATCTTAAATCCATGTTTTTCGGTTACGTGAAGTAAGTGGATGAGAGGCAACGGTTGGGTTCACACTCATTGATCTCACTCACTCACTCACCAAGCGTTATATAATCAATATTCAATATATCAGCTTTAGTGTCAACTTTTCACACTGTCAGCTCTTCCCTTTTCTGATACCCCTTTCTTTCTTTCTTTCTTTCTTTCCTTTTTAAAATTCTCACATGTAGTAAGAGTATTAAAGCATAGGACAAACCAAAAGTCATTTTGTGCCCTCTAATAATCAAATTTGTTCACAGCTCTGTGGCTGAAACGGAGAATCCTTATATATACCAATTACCTCCAACAAGCGCTAATTAATCTCAGTATAATTCTATAATCACGATGCTTTGAAAACGTCTATAAATAAATAAATATTAGAAGAGGGAGTTGCTTTGATAACTTTTGGGTTTGCTAAGCGGTGGCCGGAAAAAATGCATCCACCCACACTTGCATGCCTTCAAATTTCGGAGAGAAAAAAACATTTGATTTTTCATTGTCGTCATTGTCTTCAAGCCTAATCAAACATGTGACCACTTCCTTTCTCTTTTTCTGCGAATAAATCAAAGGGAGAACACTATTGCACGAAGGTTAAAGATAGCTAATAGAACAGGAATTTCAATAATGGAAAATCTAACATTTTATCATCATGTATACATAGTATGTCATAAGATATGGGTATAGAGAAAGTATTTCTACCAAGTTTATGTGCAGTTTTTTGCCCCCAATTAGACAACAAGTTTGATTAGAGAATTCAAATCAATTGTTGCTGTTGCTATCAAAACGGTTCAGCTTTACCGGTTTTTCCTTTTACTTTTCTTTTTTTTTTCCCTTTATTTTTAATCTTGAGCTGACTTAATGGTTGTTGTCTGGGAAAAGAAAAGCTTTCAAGTCAGTGCCTTCTTGGTGTTCGGTGATAAAAGCTTTGCTAAAATATTGTCTAACCCTTTGACTGCCTTTTGTATTTTGTTAAAACTAAACAACGTTTCTAGCTTTGCTTCACATGTATTGTGTGCTGTTGAATTCCCGTTATTGCAGATTAGGAACAAATTGTAAGGATTTGTGTCAATGTTTCCAACAAACATGTTTGATTCTCATCATCACATGATGCTTGATATGTCATCTCACAAGACTTCTTCTGAGAGTGATTTGGGAAGGGCCAGAGATGATGAGTTATACGACATCAAATCTGGCACTGAGACCATGGACGCTCCTTCCGGTGAGGACCAAGACCCCAACCAACGACCCAAAAAGAAGGGCTACCACCGCCACACACAGAACCAGATACAAGAAATGGAAGCGTAAGAAACATTGCTCCAATCCAATTATTTTTATCTAAGAGGATGTTTAATTTGGTAGCTCACTTTAATTTGCTTATTTGATAATTGTTTGGACGTCTCTTTCTCAGCTTCTTCAAACAGTGCCCTCACCCTGATGACAAGCAAAGAAAGGAGCTGGGCCGTGAGCTGGGACTAGAACCCCTGCAAGTCAAGTTTTGGTTCCAAAACAAGCGCACCCAGATGAAGGTAAAGAAGATAGCCTCTACTCAATACCTTTAACTTTTTGAACTTTTAAGTAGACTTGGCATGGACCAAATCAAGTTCAAGTAGCACCGTCATAAAATGACTCTTTATGCTGCCCATATGCATATACAGGCTCATCATGAACGCCATGAGAATGCTGTTTTAAAGGCTGAGAATGAGAAGCTTCGCGCGGAGAACAGTAGATACAAGGAGGCCCTTAGTAATGCTACATGCCCCAACTGTGGAGGCCCTGCTGCTCTTGGTGAAATGTCCTTTGACGAGCAGCACTTGAGGATTGAGAATGCTCGGCTAAAAGAAGAGGTAACACTCATACCTCAAAAGAAGCTTGTTAATTTATAACTAAATTATCATCCGAGTGCAAAATGTAAAGAATTGTTACTTCTTTTTCTTCTTGGTCGCGAACTAAGCTTCCTTTTTTCCTTTTGATTATACTTTAGATTGATAGGATTTCAGGAATAGCGGCCAAATATGTTGGAAAGCCCGTGACTTACTATTCCAATCTTTCATCTCACAATAACAATCACATGTCTTCCCGCTCGGTTGATCTTGGAGTTGGTAGCTATGGAGCACAGTCAGCTGGAATGGTAGGAGAGATGTATGGTGGCAGTGACCTTCTTAGGCCACTCCCACTTCCTGCTGATACTGACAAACCCATGATTGTGGAGCTTGCTGTTGCTGCAATGGAGGAGCTAGCGAGATTAGCTCAGGTTGGGGACCCTTTATGGGTCCCCAACAACAACCTTAGTGAGATTCTAAATGAAGAGGAATACTTGAGGACTTTCCCTAGAGGTATAGGTCCGAAACCCTTGGGCTCAAGATCTGAAGCTTCAAGGGAATCCGTGGTGGTGATCATGAACCATACTAAACTCGTTGAGATCCTTATGGATGTGGTGAGTACTGTTGATGTTCCTAATAATTTCTTGGTGTTCCTTCCCATTATAATTAATTTGTATACATACTCATTGAATTGATAACCGTTATCAGAATCAGTGGTCAACAATGTTTTGCGGTATTGTATCAAGAGCATTGACACTTGAAGTCCTCTCAACTGGAGTGGCAGGAAATTACAACGGAGCCTTGCAAGTGGTAACGATCATCAGTTTTCTCCTTTCTCTTCCTTCTGCTCATATTTGTCACCTAATCTCTCAAGAGAACTGAATAGGATGAGAAATATATATATGCATTTCACCTAACAAAGTTTTTGTTTTGTCTTCTTCTTCTTAAAGATGTCAGCTGAGTTCCAAGTCCCATCACCACTTGTTCCTACTCGTGAGAACTATTTCGTAAGGTACTGTAAGCAGCATCCAGATGGGACATGGGCAGTGGTTGATGTTTCCTTGGATAATCTGCGACCTAGTACATTCTCAAGAAGCCGAAGAAGGCCCTCTGGTTGTTTAATTCAAGAATTGCCAAATGGTTACTCCAAGGTGACATTTTCATTATATATTTGAGCTTCTGCATAAAATGTCCACAATATTGTTGTTGATAATAATCTTCCAAGTTCTTTTTCCCTTTGGTACATCATGGACTTGCATCCCAAGAAAACAGAAAACTAAAGCCAATTAGTTGTTGTCTTCTTTAATTATTCCTTAGGTTACATGGATTGAACATGTAGAAGTGGATGATAGAGCGGTGCATAATATATATAAACCGTTAGTTAATTCTGGCCTTGCTTTTGGAGCTAAGAGGTGGGTGGCTACGTTAGATAGACAATGCGAACGTATTGCTAGTTCAATGGCCTGCAACATACCAGCAGGGGACCTTTGTGGTGCGTGACATGTATCAACTTTATTTATTTTTATATGCTTTCATATTTGGTTTAATTAATAGGATCATATCAGAAGGTGATATACAATCATTCATATATATATATATATATATATATACTCAAATAGATGGCTTAAGTGGGCAATTGGATCCTTATACACAGTGATAACCAGTTCTGAGGGAAGGAAAAGTATGCTGAAACTGGCAGAGAGAATGGTAATGAGCTTTTGTACTGGAGTTGGTGCTTCTACAGCACATGCTTGGACAACGCTATCGGCAACTGGATGCGATGATGTAAGGGTCATGACCAGGAAGAGCATGGATGACCCCGGCAGACCCCCTGGTATAGTGCTCTGTGCTGCAACCTCTTTTTGGCTTCCTGTTCCTCCCAAGAGGGTCTTTGATTTCCTCCGAGATGAAAACTCAAGAAGTGAGGTATGTATAAGATTTCTGTTCCTCAATCTCTTATATTCTGTAACAGGGTAGTATAGTAGGAAAAGAAACATATCAGGAGTTTTGTCTTCTTTACTTAAATTTAAATTGAAATAGTGAAGAATATTTAGGCTGAAACAATGTCTCAATTTGACAAATTACCACTTCATATTTCATGTTCGATAGATGCAAATAATGCTAAGTAAGTTCACTTAGGGTGCATCTGGTTTCAGAAAATAACTTTAAGTATTTATTGTCAGTACTTCTATTTTTAGGAATTGATGAAGAAAAAAAATGAAAATTAAAAATAAATTTGGAAATGAAAATCAAAAACTGTTTTCTTTATAAAATATTGAAAAACAGAAAACTAATTGGAAACATGAAATAAAATCTTAGAACTATTTTATGAAACCAATGGCATACTTGGCCTTTCAAATTCAAATCCTATGAATCTGCTATTGGGATTTGTAGTCATTGTACTTGCTTACACATTCAATTGAAATTACAGTGGGATATTCTCTCCAACGGGGGTCTAGTTCAAGAAATGGCACACATAGCAAATGGTCGGGATCCTGGCAACTGTGTCTCTTTACTTCGTGTCAATGTAAGTTCCTTATTTATCACGTAGAGGCACAATTTGCTAACACATCCTAGACTTTATCTTCATTAACATATTCCGTAACATGTCTTTTGGTAAATAATACCAATTGTAGAGTGCAAATTCCAGCCAAAGCAACATGCTGATACTTCAAGAGAGTTGCACTGATTCCACTGGCTCATATGTAGTTTATGCTCCAGTGGATATTGTTGCCATGAATGTAGTTCTTAGTGGAGGGGATCCAGATTACGTTGCCCTGCTGCCCTCAGGCTTTGCTATTCTTCCTGATGGGCCTGGGCCAAACGGAGGCCCAATACTCGATGTTGGGTCCGGAGGAACTCTTCTGACAGTTGCGTTTCAGATCTTAGTTGATTCAGTTCCAACGGCAAAGCTATCTCTAGGTTCAGTGGCCACTGTCAACAGTTTAATTAAGTGCACAGTTGAAAGGATCAAAGCTGCAGTGATCTGTGACAGCACCTAATTTCAGAGCCTTCGTATGGTAATCAAATTAAATTTACCAACCACTCAATGTTAATTTAAACCAATTTACATGAAGCTGACTCATATTTGTGGTCTGATGAAAATTCATGGTTTTAGATTGTGGTTGTGGTTGTGCTGCGATGCAGGAAATTGTGGGAAAACACCATCGACATGGCCGCAACTGCCGCAGCAATGCAACTGCCGCTGCAAGATAGTTGCGACCGCAATTTGAAACCATGGATGAAATGAAGCAAAGCCTTAATAATTAGAACTGATTATTAAGTAATTTTCTATCATTCCTATCTTAGTGCCGCAACAGAAGAAACTGAAAGGTGCTATTTTGCTGTGTTGCAGTTAGAACAAGAAGTAGAGAAAGATGACAAGTTTAGAAGGTGGTGGTGCATACTAGTTTTCAGAACAAGGGGAACGAGTCAATGACCGCACCTTGGACTGTCTTTTCAATCTTCGACTTCGAATTGAAGGATCTTAGGTTCGGGTATTGACTTTCACTACTGAAAACGAAAGTAGTCCCATCAGTCCTTGATGTTTTTTTAACTTAGGGTAACTTCAAATGTACCTTCGTTATTTATTTTTGGTGTAGACCACTTGCGTTGTATCGTAGAATAGAGCTAACTTTAATTTCCTCTAGTGTTTTTACTAATGTTGTTGTACTGTAAACTTGGGCAAATGTTCTTCCCTAATTTATAAGTGTTTCTTCAGTGTTTACACTCGACAAATTTGTTACAATCACAATTTCGTGCATAGCTGATTTGAGTATTTAAAATAATTGCTAAAACTTGATCAAAGCAGACGAATGATGCTAGTGATGCATTCTTGAATTGTATATTTTCTTCACACTTTTCCTATATATAATAATAATAATTATTATTATTACTATCAACCAATTCATATTTTTTAAAAAATAAAAACATGTTTATTTATTTATTATATATATTTTTAAATTTATTACTATCTTAATTTTTTTTAATGATCTTAACTTCTCTTAATTTTTATATTATGGATATTTTAAAATTTTTAAAATTTAAATACCAAAAACTAGTTAAAAGGGAAAATTACCTTATAGATTATGGCTAATATGTGCAGCAGTCTGCACTATGTTCTCTGTAGTGCGCAATCGATCAACCTTATCTAAGCAGTCGAAGTTACTTGTGCACTATTGAGAGTCATGTCAGTTTTATATTATATATATATATATTAAAATGCAATCATGGGCATCATTTCATAGTCAGAGACTCGTGCAGAAATGCTCCGTTCGTGGTACTTTATAGCGATGCTGCTACGAAAAATTAATAAAAGCTAAGACCTAGAGAAACTAAGCTAAAAAAATTATCGCTAAGATAAAAATTAAAGGCTAACAATTTTCCTTTTTCCTCTTTTCATTTCAAAGGATTACACTTATAAAAGTGGGAAATATTCTACAACCTTCTCGTAATAATATAATTTTTCTATTAGATATATATATTTTTACAAAACACTTATTTTAATTCCTTTAAAATTTTGTATAGATTAAATTGGTCTTGGAAAAAAAATCTCAAATTGATTCTTATAAAATTGAATAGTTAGACAAATTGGTACTGAAAAATGAATCTCTTAAATTGGTTCCTGAAAAACTTCAAATAAAACAATTGGTCCTATAAAATTGAAGAATCGGAAATTAGTCCTTTGATAAGCCAGGCTAGAGGACCAATAATTCACTTTTGCAGGGACTAATTTGAGAGATTTTTTTTGTAGGGACTAATTTGATTGACTATTCAATTTTATATAGACCAATTTGAGAGTTTATTTTTTCCAACCAATTTGGTAGACGCGAAATTTTAGAGGGACGAATTTAGTAGTTTTGTCATATATTTTTCTATTACTAACAACCTAAGAAGCACACACTGACTTGGTGGTATGTCCCTATGTCAAACACCGACACCCATATAACATGTGTTGGACACGTGTTCATACGCGTCTAATTAAAAAAATAATTTTTTTAGCTTACACGCACTGAACATGGCTAGACACTCTAATTCATTGTGGACATGACTTGGGCATGCCGCGACACGCCTAAGTTGGTTTCTTTATTTCGTTTTTCAAATTTGTAATATCAACATGAATCTAAAATCAATTGTAGTTATTTAGTTGGACATGTGCTATTAGGTCATTTTATTTTGAAAATTCTTTAGTTGATCACAAAAAAAAAGAAGAATTAATTAGATAAAAATAAATTATACAAATATGACAAAAAAAAATTATACAACAAAATAATATATATATATATATATATATATATATATATATAATTTTTGAGTTTAATGTGTTTTAATTTGTGTCCGTGTCATATCCCATATCCTTATCAATGTCTATGCTTCGTAGCTAACAACCCATATTCTAATTCTAGACTATTTCTAATAGATATTGCTCACTAACAGATGCTCATTGCAAAATATTATTCTAAGCTCATTTAACATTAAAAACAATTGTCCCCTCCTTTTTTTATGATAAATTGCTGCCTTTGGGGAATTTCACGAATTAATTTAAGGGGTGTTGAAAAAAATAAATTAACTAATTAAGCCAATTGAGTTGAACGTATTGATAGTACAGTGTCCATGATTCAATATTTATTTACCCAGTTGTTTAAATTGAATTTTATGAATTGAGCTAACTTTGAATTTCATGTTTGGGTTACATATAATAGTTACTATTTACTTTGTTCAGTGCTGCTGTTGAACAATAACTTTTTAATGTGCTATGTCAAGCCTTGACAGGATATTACTGCAGCATTTGTAATCGAAATTTTTTTTATGTGCTTTCCAGCACTAATTAACTGCATATTACATCACCTGTGTGAGAATTATCATTTTACTTTTAAATTCAAATTATAATTTTTAATGCTAATTATATTATAACCAAAGTTAAAAGTAGTATATATTTAAAGTTATACACTTCAAAAACAAAATGAAGTTATATAAATTTCTTTCATAAAAAAATCCCTCAAACTATCATTTTCAAATAATAATAAATTTTGGTTCAGAAACTGCTTAACATCAGACTGAATACATGGCTATAGTTAGAAGATGCAATTTTGTATTTGTGAAACACAATTATACAACAATTTTTCAAAATTCAAAGATAATCAAAATTCAGTCAGGGAGTTGGCGAAATCGATCAATGTGATAACAAGTAACATGCAGATCGGACCCTTAAGTTGGTGGTGTTTCTTTAAGAGATGTGGGCCACCAAGGCATGTCAAATGCTACTTGTCCCAATATGAAGTTTAGCCACTTTATATCATATGGTAATACCCCAACCCTTTTACCAAAAATGAGGTATTAAAAGGGATTGGTAAAGAAAGCTAGTGAAATCAAAAGCTTAATTTGTTTAGGTTAGGCATATATAAAAAATGTGTCTTTCTTTTTTTGAAAAAAAAAAAACTTGCTATTACAATTGTGCTAAACATTTTATTTGACCCATTAGAAACCCAAATCACAGTGATAGCTGCAGTATGCACGGAAAGCCCACGCAATAATTGGAAGTAGGATAATGAAATTCTAATGTGCCCTGGGAACAAAGCTAAACTTGTTATGTGGGAGTAATTAATGAATCAGACATTAGAGCAAAAGCAATATTCTCTTCCTTTGTCAATTGTTACCTGATCTAAAGCTTCACACACCACTAATAATAACAACTTTCTGTTATCAAGTTAGTTAGTCAGAATTCTGGGCAGTTAGTTAGTTAGCTTATCCTTTAGCTAGTTGCTGTTAAATCACCTTGTATATAATCTCACTTGTATCACAAGCAAGCTGTAATTTTTATATCACCACATTGAATGAAGCATTATCTCCATCTTTCTTCTTCTCGTTTCTCTTCTATTCTTTTCACATGGTATCACGAGCCTTTTCTTCCTAGGCATGCTTCTTCCTTGTTCATGGCGAATCGTGATGATGCTTCGGTGATGAATCCATTGACCACAACTTCATCTATGGATATTTAGAATCTCCTCAATCTTCTCAATCAATTTTCAACTCTGCGTGCTCATATCTCTCGAGCAAATGTTAACCTAACTTTGGACCTAGCTAGTCCCTATTTCTTGCATCCATCAGAAAATCTAGGTATTCCTCTTACAACCATGATCTTGAATGGTAGCAACTACAATACTTGGTCTTATTCTATGTGGTTAGCATTGAAAGGAAAAAAACAAGTTGAAGTTCATTGATGGCTTAATCCCTAAGCTAGATACACGATTCCCTTTCTGATGCATGGGATAGATGTAACACATTCATCGTTTCTTGGATCAATTTGTCACTTTCTCAAGAAACCTTGCAAAGTGTAATATGGATCAATGTTGCACATGATCTTTGGAAGGATCTTAAGCGCATATTTTATCAAGAAGACATATACAAAGTTGCTGACCTGAATGAAGAACTTCATGTAGCAAAGCAAGGTGATCTCAGCATTACTTCTTACTTCACTGAATTGAAGTTGATTTGGGAAGAATTAGACAATTCTTACAATGATTCTTGCACTTGCAAGTTAGCAACCATCAGATATTACAAGAAAGAAGATTATGTAGTGCATTTTCTACGCGGGCTCAATGAACAATGCGCTAATGTGTGCTCCCAAATCATGATGACACCACTACTTGACATTGATTCTGCTATCTCCTTACTAACACAACAAGAGCGGCAGCAAAACCCAAAAGTTTAGGATTCCAGAATCCTTATCAGACTCATCAATCTCCACCTCATCCTCTAGAAGTCGAGGTAGAGGTTGTAGGGAAGAGGTCATGGACAAGGTGGCAGAACTGGAGCTCCAAAACTTGTTCCTTTTATGGAAGAACATGCCACCTCATTGATTCTTACTTCAAGAAACATCCACACCTCAAACAACAATGGCTAGCTGCTGCCAATAATGTCACCACTGATGGTACTTCCTGATGATATCAGTGATGCAGTTGCTTCTTGAAGCTAAAAGGAAGCAGGCATGAATTCATATCTTACTTTGATTGCCCTACTCCAGAATCAAGAGTCTCAGGCTCCTCACAACATCAACCAAATGTCCACTATTAACTCAAGAACCACCACTTCAAAGACACCACATGTATATCTCATATACTCTCCCTTACCACTAATAAAACAAAAATATGGGTTCTAGAAAATGGTGCCACTGGCCATGTCTCCTTTTCCCTTAATTCATTTCATACCTATTATCACATTAACCCCATTTTAGTGAAATTACCATATGGTTCTCAGAGTGGCTAATATTGCAGGAACAATACATTTTTCAAATGACCTTTACCTTACTAATGTCCTCTTTATCCTATCTTTTATTTTCAATCTTATATCTGTTTCAAAATTGACTAAAACCTTGAATTGTTCCTTTTTATTTTCTGCCATGCATTGTAAGATGTTGGACCATACCTTGCTAAAGATGATTGGTGTAGCTAAGGATAATAATGGTTTGTAGACAATGAGAGCCAATGAGCTTAGCAAGTCCTTTCACAAACTCTCCATGTCAATCCTCACTTCAGTCTCTCAACAAGTTCCTTAGCACCTTAGATTAGGTTGCTTGTCTCATGATAAAATGCTTGTAATGAAGAAACAATTTCCTTTAATAAACTACAAATTAGACACAAGGCCTTGTGAGCCATGTCATCTTGCCAAATAGAAATAGTTACCATTAGCTGTAAGTGTAACAAAGTCTATAAATACATTTGATTTGATTCATATTGACATTTGGGGTCTACTTTCAATTCCATCCTGTGCTGGTCACAAATATTTCCTAACTATTGTTGATGATATGAGTAGATTCACTTGGATTTACTGCATGAAGGTCAAATCTGAAGCACTTTCACCAGTCAAAACTTTTGTTAAATTTATAGAAACTCAATTCTCAAAAACAGTCAAATGCATTAGAACGATAATGGAAAGGAATTCTCCATGACAGCATTTTTCCTGAAAAAGGAATTGTACATCAAACCTCATGTGCTGAAACCCTACAACAGAATAAGATTGTTGAAAGAAAACATCAGCATATTTTAGGAATTGCTAGAGCACTCATTTTTCACTCTAACATTCCCAACTATTTTTGGCATTATGCTTAGCACATGCAGTACATCTCATAAATCGACAACCTAAGGTTTCTGAAAAATGAATCCCCTTTTCAAAAATCATTCAACTCATTACTTGATCTAACTCACCTTAAAGTTTTTCGTTGTTTAGCATTTGCTTTACCTTTAATGGCTCACATAACAAAGCTAGATCCTAGAGCTCGAAAATGTATTTTTCTAGGATACAAAGAAGACACAAAAGGACATATCATGTTTGATATGCAAACCAAAGAATTGTTCTCAGAAATGTGTCCTTTTATGAGAACTGTTTTCCTTACATTACTGGCACAACATCCACTACATCTAAGACAACATTACACTCTCCACAAGTTGATCCTTTCTGCTATGAATATAACTCGAACGGCCACTTGAGCACTTGCCCCACATCTTTCACCCCTGCACATAATAATGTTGAGACTGCTAGTCACATTCCAATCACACACACATCATCATCATCACCAACTAGCACTGAAATCATAGCACACACCTCTCCAGCCCATAACATCAATGATAAACATCTAAGAAATCCACTAGACCAAAGAAACGACCTATATACCTAAAAGACTTCCATTGCATGATGACCATGACTTCTCTAGCTAACAAATCAACTTGCAAGTACCCAATTTCTGACGATATTACATATTCTGCTTTGTCTCAAAACTAGAAAGCATTCTCTCTACTATGTCTACTAACCCTGAACCTAGGACCTATGTTGAGGTTGTGACTCAAGAGTGGAAAAAGGCAATCTCGGCTAGCTGAATGCCTAAAGCAAAACAAAGCCTGATTCTAACTGATCTCTCTCTTGGTAAGAAGGCTATAGAGCAATGGGTATTCAAAGTCAAATTTAGCCCAGATGGGAGTATAGAGAGACATAAAGCTCGATTGGTTGCTAAGGGCTACACTTAAGTGGCTAGCTTAGATTATGTTGACACCTTAAGCCTAATGTCAAGATGACAACTCTCAAACTCCTTTTGGCTATTGCTTGTCACGACCTGCTTAGAGACGTGAGGACACGTGAACTGTGTTCCCACGGAAGCCTCTGATAACATAACTGCCTAATATGCATAAATAAATCGAATATATTTAAAATATATCAAGTTTAACTAAATTTCATAATTTTGAAAATGTTTTCAATCATAAATCCTGAACATAAAACTGCATAAAATCCATAATCTGGGCCAAAGCCAAATATAATAAATAACTGAAATTCTAAAAATAGTCAAAACAATATAATGCATGTTCGAGATCTTGCCTACACAATTATTGAAGCACCAATATACTGACATAACCAACATTAGGCTCCACTCCAAAGCGAAGCTCACTAAAAGAAGCTCAACACTCAGAGATCCTGTGGTGCCAAAACTGGTAGCTATATCTAGGGGGAAAGAGAGGGGTGAGTTCATCAAAACTCAGTGAGTGAGCCTCCACTTATATCCCACATGGGACAATAATAAAATGCATAACATATACATACAATTGATGTAACACATTATATATATATATATATATATATATATATATATATATATATATATATACACACATATATACATATAACTGTATTGAAAACAATAATTTAACTAAATCCATAACAATAATTAGTAGAGAAACAAGAATTATTTTGTACATAAATAACTGAGTTGATAGCTAAATTGAACCAAAGGATAACCAATAGGCACCTAACTAGGTCCTATAAATGGACACCACACTGGGTTCCTTACCGTGGGTTAGCTAATCCTCTAGTGAACCACTTGGTACCAAGGTTAATGATCAATCCTATAACCGTTAACTGTTGATTTGTTTCTCACTATTTATTGGCTAAAAACTAATAGCAACAAAATTTACTATTCTTACTATTCATATAAAACTGAGATTCATAAAATTTTCCTAATAAAATAAATCTAAATCATACATACAATGAGTATGGTCCCATGAGTTTTCTAAAATAAAAATTTGTCATGATAACTACCAAACAATAATTTTCTAAAATTTCTATAATCCATAAGACATATTTCTTGGCATAAATCATTCTAAAATTTTATAAATAATTTATATAACCTGAGAAAAATAATAATAATGACCAAAAGTATGGTCATGAGCTTAAACCTACTTACCGTTGATAATTAGGAGTGTGTTCCTATTAACAACTTGATCTTTGACCTTGAGGAGCTAGAATGATCCTGGTAACTATCAAATAATATAATAAAAAGGTAAACAATTTAACTTTATCATCCAAACTGATTTGGGATGATAGAGAGGAAAATATGGAGAGAAAACTATGCCAGATAATATTCAAATTTACAAACTAGAATAAAAGAGAAAGGAATGACTACATTCCATAAAGATCACTTACCAAAAGATTTTAATAGGAGAAAATTGAGTGAAATCACATTTATCTCTCTAGGAAAAATTCCTTCGGTGGCTAGGGATCTTAGAAAAATATTTGGGAATATTATAATATATCTAAAATATACTAGGAGTATAAAACAAGAACAAACAAAACTCACACATGGGGAGCACTTGACATTACAATGACTCCTTAATGCACATATATATAAATGTAATAATTATATTAACCCATGCTACATGGGTGTTATAGTTTAACAATAATAATAATTTATATATAATAATAATAATAATAATAATATTATATGTCAACCCATGTATTACATGCACCACGGGTTGCCTTATGTAATAGTAATACATATAATAATAATATATTCTAACTTTACTTATAATAATAATAATAATAATAATAACACTACATCCGCACACATATATTTTAATAACACCTAACACACCTACACATATATACATATATATAAATAACACTACACTTAACACATCCACATATTAATAATAATAATATAATACCAACATGCTACACGTTTTCTCTTATAATATTATTAAAGCATTCCGTGCATACATCTTGTATTATGATAAAATAATATTGAAATGTCTACTAATTAATGGTAATAGTAATAATAATAATTCAAATATTAATAAATTTTGCATTTGAGATATCACATTGCTACTCCAAAGCGTGGTATATTCACCAACTAGATGTGAATATAGCCTTCCTACATGATGACCTTAATGAAGAAGTGTATATGCAAGTTCCCAGTCTAAATGTCCCAGACTCAATAATGGTTTGCAAGCTAGAAAAGTCCTTATATGGCCTCAAAAGGTCAACAAACAATGGAATGGAAAATTGACATCATTCTTCCTGCTCCTGGTTTCACTCAATCAAAATCTGATTATTCTTTGTTCACCAAGAGTTCTTCCATTGGTTTCACTGCCATTTTAGTATATGTTGATGATCTAGTTCTTGCAAGGAATGACTTGCCTGAGATAAATGCAGTGATGAGATTACTAGATGACACATTGAAGATAACAGATTTGGGGAATTTGAAAATTTTCCTAAGGCTGGAAGTAGCTAGAAATAGCATTAGCATTGCTCTTATTAGAAAATATGCACTTGACTTAAGAGAAGATACTAGTTTATTAGGGAAAAACAGTCTCTACTTTTATAGACTACACCATGAAGCTCACTAAAGACTCTGGGTGATCCACTCTCTAATATAACTAGTTATAGAAGACTAATTGGAGGCTGATTTATCTTGCAAACACTAGGCCAGATATCTCCTATGTTGTAGGAAGGCTCAGCCAATTTCTGGATTGTCCTACCTCTCAACATATGAAGGCTACTTATCGCATCTTGAGGTACTTGAAGCAATCCGTACATCATGCTTATTTTCTCAGCCTCATTAGACCTCAAAGTTCCTGGATATGAAGATTCGAATTGGGGCTCTTGTGCTGACTCCGTAATCTGTCTCAGGCTTTAACTTTTTTCTAGGAAACTCATTAGTCTCATGGAAAAGCAAGAGGTCACAATAGCCAGATCCTCTTCAAAGCTAGAGGTCCTTAGCTCAAGCAACTTGTGAAGTACAATGGCTAGCTTATCTACTAGGCCTACAAGTGCAAGTCCACCAACCAATTCCCATTTCTGTGACAACCAAAGTGCAATACACATTGCCTTCAAGCCTGTATTCCATGAAAGAACTAAACACATAAAGATTGACTGCCATGTAGTCCACAACAAAGTCCATGAGTGGTTTCATCTAGTTACTCTCCATTAACACCAATGATCAAACCGTTGATATCCTGACAAAAGCTTTAGCTCCAGGTCCTTTCTCAAACATCCTTCTCAAGCTTGGCATGCTTGATTTTCACTCTCCAATCAATCCAAGCTTGCGGGCAGGTGTTACCTGATCTAAAGCTTCACAAAACAACTAATAATAACAACTTTCTATTATCAAGTGAGTTAGTCTGATTCAGGGTTAGTTAGTTAACTTATCCTCTAGCTAGTTACTGTTAGATCACCTTGTATATATTTTCAGTTGTATCACAAGCAAGCTGTAACTTTTACATTACCATATTGAATGAAGCATTATCTCCTTCTTTCTTCTTCTATGTTTCTCTTCTCTTCTTTTCACATCAATTTAAAACAAATATAGATATTAAAAGAACAATAAATGATTTGATAATTTAATAAAATATAGTGCATAGATTGATATTTTCCTACTTAGTAATTAATATAGCATAATGTTTAAGACTAATATTAAATGGAATGTTTTGAAAATGTAAAATTAATTAGGGGTAGTATTAGAAGAGAATAATTAATACTTTAATGAAATATAAAATTAATAGATATTTTAAAATATAAAGTTGTTTGAAAGTAAACAAATATTTTAAAAACGAGGGATTACATGCACAAATGTTATCTATCATTCTTGGATTTTCAGTCAGCAAAATCAACTTGTCTCTACTCTCTAGACACTTCGTTTGTAAGCTCCTAGAAAGTTTAACCCTTTGCCTTTTAGACTGAGGATCACTACATTAGTACATTATAAGTGAACATATGCTTAAACATGTTAATATAATTTATCATATATAAACATTATCCTTTTATGTTAAAAAGAGTGCATGATAGGTGTCCGTTGTGCAGAAATGTGAGCAACATTAATTCGAAGCTTAATGGTAAAATTATTAGTACATCAGAAAACACATGGCTGAATCGAAAATTTGGAACAGTTCGGATACCTTACCGTTACTCTTCTTCATTTTTGCCTGTGCACTGTTTATTTTCATCACCATTCATCAGTACCCTACTACGAATACCTGCACAATTTACAATGACATAAATGAAACATACACCAAACAAAAAGTGAGTCATTGAAGGTGATGGAGGTACTGGTTAGATCAGCTACAGCGTTATTATATATGGAAACTGCAGCAATTAATTCATAGTAGAAAGCACAGTTTCCACAAAGAAGAGAGAAAGGAGTTAGAAATGCAGAGTGACTAGCACACGGATTACATTAAGGTAGCATGAGGAGAGGAAGATGAGATAAGCACGGAAGCACTGAGAAAATCAGATAGTCATTTATAGCGTTTGCTGGAAAGAGTTAGCAGCAGGCGCGTAATTTGGGGCTGCAAATTAATCTCATTAATATCGCTGTTCTGCATATATATATATATTGCTCGCTACTTTTTTTTCCCAATTACTGTCCATCTTGTTGGATTCTTATCATTTGATCCTTTTCCTGTGAACGACAGAGGCAGTTGGGGTGGCAGGCCGTTGGGCTGTTACTAATTCCATGAGACAGAGAAAGGACTGAAGATATAATTAGGTTTGGTTTGCTAGCCATGGTAGGCTTCACGCTCTCAAGCTACTCCTTAAAAGGTGATATTTAATTGATATCAACATATCAAAATTACGGTATTTATAATGATTAGCTTTCTAAATAATGCCATTTACACTCACAATCGTGAGATGTCAACATATATTTATCTATCACAGAAAAATATTATTTTGACTCAATATTTTTATGATTAATCATATTACTATATTTATATTTTTTATTAGATAAAGTGTGAAACTTAAATTAAGTGTGATTTATATACAATTTAATGATAGATATGACTATATTAATATATTCTAATAAAATATAAAATCAAAATAATATTATTCAGTGAGATATGATATTCAAATTAAATGTGACTTATATCTTATCTAAAAATAAATTAGAATGTGTCTACACCATATAATTGTACAAATTACATTTCTCTAACCTTCTAGATAAGTATTCTCCTTTCTATCAAAATATTTAAGGGCTTTTTTCTACTGAAACTTTTAAACGCACATGTATGCTATCAATTGGTTCTACACAATCCTAGTCTTCAAAAATTCAATTAAATTTATGTCATTTTAGATTTTTATTAGCCTAATTTTGAATTAAATAAAACTGTGTTTACCTTGAAATATGAATAAAACCCATTGTTGTTGAGTATTTCTTTAGGAACTTGTATTCTATTGCGCTCGTTCGATGGACGGGCTGCTCTATATTTGTTTACATAAGATATTATTAGATATTAATCATTAATTTATTAACCCTAAAACTAATTTGGTAAAATTTATTTTATTTCCTCTCTATTTATAAAATTTATTTAGAAGATCTCTGGGTTTATAAAATTATTATACCAATATCCTTAAACTTATAAAATCATTACACTTCTACTTCTTTATAGAATGAACAATGCATTCATAAGAGGTTAATGTCAATTGTCCACATAAAGGGTAATCAAGGTGAAAATTCACCAAACCTTAGACGAGAAATCAATATAATTTACCTATATGAAATATTATTTATTCATCATTTGTATCAAATTCAACACGTACTTTAATATTTATTATCATCCATCATCTATGATTAAGATATGTAAGAACATAATTCCTGCAAAATGAGACTAAATATTATATATTAAAATTAATTTCATAAAACATTCGTAAAAAGAGAAATTAATATATGCAATATGATCAATCTCTAGCTAGTCATGTAATTCAAAAACTCTGAAGTTCAGAAGATATCAGCAAACATGAACTATTAAAAAAAAATTAAATCAATAAAAAGGATGAAAAAATAGCTTATAAATTCTATCAATTTTATGTAATAATAATTATTTATTAACTATGACTTAATAATATGTAATAGTATATGAACACTTCTATTATGTTCACTCCCATAAATCGACCAACCTTTCATTTATTCTTTCTGTTCATTTTCTCTTTTACTCTTTTTCAAATCTAAAGGTTAAGTTGAATTCTTTCGATATGAGGACAAAATAATTTTCCATATATACAGATGTATGCAAAAAACACACATGTACTATTATATTTAAATTCTTTGACATCAATCATGTTGTAAAATGTTTGAACTTATAACATTATAACAAATAAAAAACTGACATTACTGGTTATATGCAAAAATTCTATTTTCATCCCAATCTTAGCAATATTTCAATTTCGTTCTATTTTTTTTTCAATTTTGTTTCTAATATTTTGATAAAGTTTCAATATTTCTCTTTTCATTGATGCTGTTAACTAATGAAAACAATGTACTCGTTTCAAATATTTTTTATCTCTTGTTGATGCCATGCAGTACATGGTTAGATGAAAATAAAGCTTTTTATATATAACATGACATTCACATGAGATTAAAAAAAAAAATTAGATCAATATTATGATGAAATCAAAATAAAAAACTTTAAAATAAAAATGAAATATTACTAAAAGATTAGGGATGAAATCAGAGCTTTTGGCAAAGTTGAAATTATTAGTAGAACTATAGAGTATATGGCTAGAAATTCAAGGCACTTTGATACTACATTCAACAAAAATAATTTATTTATTTATTATATCAAAATGAAATCAAACCACTAAAATATAAAGGTTAAAGATATTTTAACACTTTAAAAGAGGTGGATGCCCAACACCTCAAGATAAATAGTAGGAAAGATGTATGTTGAGAAATAACAAGTTGAGAATAAGGAGTGATGTGAATCACACAATTTTTGTGAGAGAGTTGTCTAGAGTGTTTAGAATTTTGAGTGTTGAAATAATATTACTGAAGTAAAAATAACTTCATCTTGTTGTAAAATATAAAAATAAAAGATTAATTTCAATCCACTAATAGTGTAAATAACTTTACATTGCTGACCAATAGATTTTGAGGAAAATAAAAAATCATAGTGGGTATCATGGTGTATAATTATAACATTTCTCAAATTCAATTACTGATAGTACATGATTATTTTATTCTATCATTTCATATGAATTAAACCTTATAAATAAATATTATATATGAAATTATTTATAAACAAATAAATTAAGAAATTTATATATAAATAATTTCCTGTGTATAAATTTAACTGAAATAATTCTAACAATAAAATTTAACCGAAATAATTATATGTGTTTTCAATTCCCTTCATTTTATCCTATTTTTAGAGGCATATAGTGGACTTTCGAAAAAGAAGAGAAAGAAATTTTTTTATGAGTTTTCTTGGAAAAAATAATTTCTATATGGTGTTTTGATAGGTGATCCACTCATATATGTAATTATGGGGGAATTTATAAAGATGTGTTTGGAGAATCCACTTGTGCGAACTTGTGGACCTCACTAGAATTTGCTATTGGCGGATTCTATTGTTTTATAATAATTGAAAGTAACCTTCGACAACTTTTATTTACAAGAAAAAATGTTATTTGCACTTATTATATGTAAGATATCATGCCGACTCACACCTCATTAATGATTAATAAGGCGTAGACCCTAATTAAATGGGGTCTACATCCCATCCAATAATAGATGAAGTATAAGTCGACATGGTGTCCCACACATAATGAGCGTAAATAACATAACTCTTTACAAAACACCATATTTTGTGAGATTCTTCCAAAATGTGATATATTATTGTAATTACACCACTAAAATGTCATACAGAAAAAAATGAGCCAATTTTCTTTCCTTCCTATATATTATTAAACTCTCATATAAGCAAGCAAGTTATATCCCCTATATTTCCTTTCCTTTCCTTTCCTGAGTTACATGACATTCAAACACATCGTTAGTAAGTAATTATTGTTTTTCAAAGGTTTAATTATTCAATAGGTTTATATAATTTTACTCAATTTTCAATTAGATACTTATAATTTGAAGTTTTAATCAAGTCTCTATATTGTTTAGAGTTTTTCAATCAAATCTCTAAAAATAATATCTGTTACGAAAAATGGAATATTCTATCTCTATCAACATCATGGTGGGTTGCATTTATGCATCCATTTTCGTCTATAACACTAGGCATTTTGTGTCTTGTTTGTGTTTAATTGATTGATAAATGGTGGATTTGTATTTCATCCTCATCATGCATCATTGGATAAATTTATGGCTATTAGCATTGTTTTTAATGAATAATTATATTTTAGAGTTACCTGAGCCTTTAATCTCTTTGTGTGAGTATTATTTAGTGATAGGAACGTCCAAGATTGGTGCATTGGACTAAAAAGACTCAAAGCAATTTTCAACGTGCTTTAGTAACAGTGGGACCACCATAGCGTCCATGACCAGCCCGCGATCAATAGAAAAGGTAGACTAAAGGCAGGATCACCAGCGGTCATTTACTACCGCAGTGGACCGCCATAGCAATCATTTACCACCCCAATGGTTGGCAGGAACAAAAACAGAAACAAGAATGGCAATGATCGCCCAGCGTTATGCGTGCAGGACTTACGTCACCAGGTTTTTTATTTTTCTCTAGTGGACCTCATGTCTTATGTATTTATGCTACAGTATAAATAGCGTTAGGCTAAACAGTATATGCACTTTTTGATTATTTTTAGGGTTACCTCCATACACTCTCTCTTCATCTCCCCACTCTCATTTTGGGAGCTTTTAATCTTTGTTTTGGCTTCCATTTGGCATTGCAATTGCATTTTTCCTTAACATTGATTGTGATCCTCCACCTATGGAGGAGCGATCTTTTTACCTTGTATACGTATAGCTAAGGATTGAGAATTGTTCTTGAGGTTCCAATTTTAATTGTGATTTGAAGTTGGTTTTTCTTTCCGCTTGTTATCTCTCTTTAAGATTGATTGTGTGAATTATTGCAATTATATTTTTGAGAGCTGCTTGATTGTGTGATCATCCATGTTATGAGTTGTATGTGTAGTTAGGATTCCATTAGGGTATTTGGTTAATTGATTTAAATTACATCTATTTGATAAGGGATTGAAATTAGCTCCATTGGGAGATTAGGTTGCTATAATTGGTAATTAAATTAGCATAGGCTCATAGAACCATGATTATAGATTACTAGTGCACATGTTAGTAAAACACTTAGTGGTAGTGCGATTGTGTGACCGCTAAGTAGAGTTGCAACATTGTTTTGTGATAACACAATTAATGAAAGTAACCACCATTACGAATTAATCCTCTAAACCAATGATTGAATAATTCTTAATCTGAAAAACTCCTTATGCAAGTAATTCTTCCATATAATTTTCTAATTTAATTTTCATTATTGCAACAATTTCAAAAAACCCTCCAATTTCTCGAATTGACTAGAAACACTTCTGCGTGACGACCTAGTTGCACCTTAACTATACTTTTAGTGTAATTTAGTAATTGAAATATTTTTAATTTGTTGTGGGTAGCGATAGCTTGCATCACATCTCAATCTCCCTTTTCACTGCTTCTTACCCTGATTATCCAAGCCAAATAATATCCATCCTACACTACTTGCTTCTAATCAATACATTCTTTCAATCATTGTATCCCCACTTTCACCTGAATTTTCAAGTCAACACAATAGTCCATGTTCCATAGTCTATAACAATGTAATTGTATGACTTATTGGAATTGAACTTTGGGAAATTTGATAGGTAAATGCTTGGGAAGTTTCACTTAGAGCATAAGTAGGAAGGGAACATGGGAACCACATAAGGATCCTTCCAATGTCCAATCTCTCTTTCTCTACACCACCCCAAGAGAATCACCTTTACAAGAAAGTCACTCTCTATTTGCATTCCTTCCCTTCCATCAAAGACTCTTACTTCACCAACTTCATCACCAGCAAGAAGCAAGCCATGGGACTGTTTTCTTAGTGCCAGTGTTCTGACTTAACCAGGCCATCAAAGATGAAAATCCCCTATCCAAAGCCTTCGTTCTTAAGATTAGGAAAAGGGACAAACATCGAATCCCTGCCCCAACCTCCAGCATATCCATGCTGTTGCGACAAAATCAAGTAGCCAAGGAAGCGCGATGCATAGGGTAGGGGAATATGGGTGTTTTTTAAAGTGCACTATACCGACTTGGTGTATTAGTGCTTTGTACTTTCAGCCATAGATTTTTAATCTATATACATTGAGCGGTTAGATCAATAAGGTGTATAGTATATCTGACTTTATTAAGTGTACTATAGTATAGACCAAATTTTTTTTGTAATGGTTGTTGCCTTTGAGGACCTGATTGAAAATTGTTACAATGTAGGGATTTAGTTACAAATTTTAATACTATAGGGATCTAATTGAAAATTAAGTAAAATTATAGAGATTTATAGAATAATTAAACCTTTTTTAAATTCGATGAAAGATACAAGGTCAGGGTACAAGAAGGCTAATGATTTTACCTCCAAGCCCTGAAGTTCAAGGCTGAATGAAAATCTGTGAATGTACAATTGAATCAAGCTTTTGCTTATATGTATTTGATTATAACTTCTAGATTAATTTATTCAGTTCAATTTTGATGTACTCATAGTATAAAAGGTTTTATATTGTCATTTAATCAATTTCCTCATTTGCATGACTTCTTAGGTGGTGGGTATAGGACTTAATTACCTTTGCTAATATGGTTATACATTATTGGATGACAATATAAATTTTTTTATATGGTCAGTGCATATAAATTAAACTCTAATTTAATTTACTAATGAAAAAACACATATGTCGCAATCAAGATCACAAAAGGACAATAAAAAAAAGATTAAAAATGAAGTCAACACCAGCAAATTTTATTTAAATTGGGAAAAATATTGAAAGACTTATTTATTTATAAAAACGATCTTCGAAAACCAAGCTTGGGTTTGGGATTAGGTTGTGCAAGTGAAAGGTAGAAACTAATCCTACAGCACCCTCAGTACACTCATCGTTAGATGATATCTTAAGTAAGTTGTGAAAATCAGTTAGTAACCTTAAAATACTTATTATTTTTCTTTAAAAAAATCTAATCATTATTCATGCATAACTAAAAAGAAATAAGAAAAATTAATTTTGGTTTGATGGGGTAATTCGTTCCTATGTATCCTTAAGTACTATGAAAAACTCAAAATCACATAGTTCTTTTAGAAAATATTTGTGAATTAGTTTTTTTTTATGAAAAAAATTTAAAAATTATCATCTTTATTTGGAGTAAAATTTAGTCTTACACGAAATTCAAGTTAACACCAAGTTACAGAGTGAACCCTTATAATTCGAATAATGATAGAAGACAACATGTATTACTCAATTATCATTATTCATCATTGCACAAATTAAAAAGATTGTATAAGTATTTTTAATAAAAAAAAACTATTGGTAATTTTAGGAAAACAAATAATTAGAAAAATAGACATGACTCAAGATCTATTTTGTAGGATTTAAGTTAGCATTGGACTATTCAATAAACTCTTATGATTCAAAATTGTGAAGGTAACACTTGCTAGTCAATCATCATCATTGATCATTGCATGAATTAAAAAAATTTATTTGACAAAGCAAAGTATTTAATTTTTGCAATGAACATAAATTATATAAATGGAGAAAAGACAACATTGAAAAAAAAATCTTCAAAAAAACTATTTTTGGCACAAGGCTAACATTAGCACTAGACTACTCAATCCTTATGATTTAAAAAGAACAAAGATAACCTTTGCTACTCAATCCTTATGATTCAAAAATAACAAAGATAACATTTGCTACTCAATAACCATTATTAATCATTGCGTACAAATAAAAAAATGAAAAGAATTTTTATTTGGATCAGAAACAAAATATATATATATATATATATATATATATATATATATATATTATCATTTTTATGACAAGTACTAATTATAACATAAACTGAACAAATCAAATTCATAACCAAATAGACAGTTAATAGAGCAACATGTAAAGACAAATATTATAAAATAATTAAAAACTAAACACACATCATAAAAAATCCTAACTACCTATCACAACCCGTTTATAGAACGTGACCAGGACATGAGTGATTGAGTCCTCATGGAAGCCTCTATTAACGTGAGACTAGTATGTATGAATAAATCAAATATATTCAAAATATCTAAAGTGTAACTAAATTCCATAATTCTGAAAATATTTTAAAACATAAATCTTAAATAAGAAAGTATGTAATAACCATAATCAGCCGAAGCTAAACATAATTAAATAAATGATTGAAATTCTGAAAATAACTAGAATGCATGTCTATGAACCTACACAATTATTAAGACACTACTAAATTCATAACCAATAGTTAGCTCCACTCCAAAGTATAGCTCACCAAAAGAAGTTGTAGCACTAGAGAGAATCTTATGGTGCAACTGAACCTATCTACTGAGGAGGAAAGAGAGGGGTGGGTACATCAAAACTCAATGAGTAAGCCTTCACTCACAACCCACATGGGATGGCAACAAAAATACATAACATATACATGCAACTGATATAAAACATTATATATATATAATTACATATAACTTTACTAAAAACAATAAGTTAACTAAATCCATGATAATAACTAGTAGAGACAAGAGATGTTTTACATAAAAATTTAAGCTGAATAACTAAATTTGAGCTAATGGCTAATCTGATGGGTACCTAACTAGGTTCCATAAATGGACACCACACTGATGCTTACTGTGATGAACTAGTCCTCTAGCGGACCACTTTGTATCAAAGTTAATGATCAATCCTAGCTATAACTTAACTATTATTTCTCACTAATTACTATCAAAATAACTTGCAATAAAATCGAATAAATATGAAAGTTCAAATTCATATAATTCAAACAATCTGACTTTAGCATAATGGGGTTCTAAAATCATGTCAAGGGATCATCAGCTTGTAGACATAGTGATTTCAGAAGCCAACAAGTAGTGTATCTGACAATTGTTATAAATCATATTTTGTTCCATACTTTCAATAAATCATATCTAATGTTCTAAAATCTTAATAGGAAATCCATAGTTCTGAAAACATGATATACTCCTATTGAAACATTAAACTGAAGTCTCATAATTTCATAAATTAGGAAAAATATTCTATAACATGCAAGGTATCAAATATGATCTCATGAGCTTTTTAAAATAAGTTTTCATGATAACTGTGAAAAATAATAATTTTCTGAAAATCGGCATAATCTGTGAAAGCATGTATTTGGCATAAATCATTCTAGAATTTCATAAACAATTTATATAATACAGGAAAATACTAATAATGACCAAAAGTATGGTCATAACTTAAATCCATTAGGGTGGTAGTCGAAAGTGTGCTTCCACTAACAACTTGACTAAAGCTGGAATGACATGGTAATTGAAGAGATTAATTAGATAAAGTTGAGAGACACCACATTTTTCATTTTAGAAATTCCTTTCGCGGCTAGAGTTCTTAAAAAATATTTAAAAATATTATGATGTGTCAAATATATACTAGTGGTATAAAATAAGAACACCAGCAGATGAGCTATGTGCATGGGAACACGCTTGCATGACTCGGTTAGTCTCACAATCCAAATTATATATATGTGTGTGTGTGTGTGTGTGAGTGTACGATTGATCATTATAATAGTGCAACGTGATACACAGTATTCTCATTATTATTATTATATGTATATGATAATGATAATAATAATAATAATAATGATTAGAATACTAACAAATTTTATATTAGGGGTATTACACTACCATTTTCTGTTATTTTTATCTTTTGTCCCCTTTTTTTATTATTTATAGAAATACTTAAAACAGGTCAAAACCATATTGTTTCCTTGAAAAGAAAAAATCAAACTCGTTTGCTTGTTCTTTGGAAGGAACCAACCCAAAAAGTAGATAGTTTCTGAACAAAACAAAAACCCCGCATTAAAGCACAAAGGCCTAACCCATATTTCAGAAACCACATGGAGTTTAAAAAAACACAAAAGCCCATTGTTAAAAAGCCGAAAAAGAAGGGGCAACGCTCACAGGGGACAAAAGAGGAGGGGATGAGGCCGGCGGGGGGAGCTGCGTTCGATGCGGGCACGGCGCGGTGGTCTGAGGATGAAGCGATGTGAGAGGAGGGTGGTGGTGCTCGCGGTACGGCTGAAAGGTTTTGATTTTGTTATGGGGTTTATGCTGTGTTGTTTTTTTTTGCTGATTTTGGAGGTTAAAGATGGTAATGGTGAATTCTTGTTTGAGAAAATGGGAATAATGTGGGGTTGAAGAATTGTTTTGGTGTGTGTGTGTGTGATGACAATGGTGAACCCCTTCCTCTGTTTTTGCTCTGTATTTTTTTCTTGGATGCTTCAGACTCTTAAAATGCTCTCTTCCTCCTCTCCCTTATTATCTCTTGTGGTCTTTTTTTCTTCTTTTTTGTGTTTTCCTATTCTTCCTCTCCTGTTTTTATTTACTCTCTCTTGGATCAATGTGGCATCTCTTGTGGCAGATTGATTTGATTGAGCTCTGTTTTCATTTTCCATTTTTCGCATGTTGCTTGAATTGCTTTCTACAAAGATTTTATTTCAGATTTGCTTTCTTGTTTTGCATTTCTGCAGGGAGAGGCTCGACAACAGGTGCAGGAGATGCAGTCATGCAGATTCTGTCAATTCAATAGCCAATATTTTCTTTTCTTTTCTTTTTTCTTTTCTTTTTTTTCATTTTCTTCGTATGTTTTCCGTGGCATATTTTGAAATTGATTGATTGGGCTGATCAAGGGTCGTGGACCAAATTGTAACAAAAGAAGGGGAAAGGCTTTTTTTTTTTGGTCGACGGAAAGGCTTTGAATCAGGAAGAAATAAAGGGACACAAAATTATGGGCTTGAATCAATATTTGGGTTAACACACATAAATAAAAAATCTAGAAACAAAAACCCTTGCTTTGAGAAATGGGCCACGATCATAAAAACAAAAAAGAGGCTAGTTTTTAACATTTAAGATTTTCTAGTTTGTTGTATTTTTAATTTTTTTCCAAAGTTAAAAAAAAAACAACTATTTTTTGGAAAATCTCTCTCTCTTTTTTTTCAAAAAGAATTATAAAACTTGGGCCGAAAAATTGAAAATGCAATTTTGACCATTATTCCTAAAGCATAAAATAATACCAATTTTGGTTTTCCATTTTATAATCCGGATAAAACTTAGTGTTCACAATGTAGTTTTGGAGACAAAGAAAAGAAGGTAACACTAAGAAGAGTACCTAAAGGAACAAACTCTTGAGACCAGAAAGTGCATTGTATCTCTGTAACGAAAAAATGGCAAGGAGTACTGGCTAGCAAAGAGGAACTACTAAGACAAATATTATTAGAAACACCATATCTGGACAAATCCAATTTCGGCCCCATAAATCCTCACTTGCGACTAGAACACTCCTTAACTTAAGGATAATAATTTATACCCATTTTGCAGGTGCCGGCCCTACAAATTTATAGATGTTTTAAAAAAAAGCAGAAATGAAAGGTAGGAGCAAGTACATGTGAGATGGGTGAGGTTTTAATTTTTAAAATCGACAGATAGTGGCAGGGCGTAGGACAAGCATTAATAAGGTGCCAGGGATTGGATTGAGTTAAAGCTCGTCCAATTTGGCTCATTGCCATCTCTACTTTAATCGAAAGGGTTTTCCTTTTAACATGCTTCATTTCGGGCTTAGAGGATTCTTAATTCATATGCTTTAGAGTCATATGCTAGCTACTAATGTCATCATCGCTCATGCCATTTGCCTGTGGTTATTGGATTCTTAAATCTTAATTGCAACCTTCTATAATGTTAACATATATAGAGCACATTGTCCTTTTGATGCGTCACAATTATTTCAATAATCATATCAAAAAAGAATTTAGACTAATATTTCTACTACAGGCCACAACACCGAAAAGTTTTAGGTCCATTGATTTTCAGTTCTTTTGCGACCTCTATGATTTATCTTGTTATATTTGGTTTGCTACCAGCTTCTCTGGTTTGGTTGAGTTGTTGAAAATTATCCAGAAAAAAAAATTTCATGAAAAGGGTCAAAAGGAAAAGTGAACCACATAGATATTTTTACTATCGGATAGAGTGTTAGGATAATTGATGAAAAAGGAAAGAAAAATAGAGAAAAGAGAAAATAAATGAAAAGTAAATAGTTTTTGTTGGGGGAAAAATAGTTTTGATAAGGTTATATAATAAGAGAAGGTTATTACTTGCACTTAACGCTTTAGTTACGATATTAAATACATAAACAATTTTATCATTTTTTTTGCTATTTAAATTTTGATTGTCCTACCATTCGCTATTTTAGTCTTCTTACGTGAGACCTTTACTTATGTATTTATAGTGACCGATTATGTTTATATTAGTTTTTAATGATGCTTTTACAATCTATGTATGCAATAAGGTGAATCCTTTTCCTGCTTATATTGTTTGGTTAAATCTAATGATAGAACCTACTTATCTCATTTAAAATTAATTAATTTTTTGTCTAAACCACAAGTATCTTCATCTGGAGGCAATAACCTCGAGTTCGAGTTTTAGTAGGACTAATAAGACAACAAAACTTTTCCTCTTGAGTTTTAAGATAACTGCGTACTCCTGGGCTTGAAAAGACTTTTGGTTAAACAAACAACATAACTGATCTATGTGCTCAACTATCATATAAAATTAAATAAAAATGAATTCGAAAAATTAATTATGTGAGTTAACCCCTTCTATTTATTATCAAAAAATTAAAATAAGGATAAAATTAAATTAACTCAGAAGTGACATCGTTTTAAACTTACTAACCTGTTGCTTTTGTTGAATAAAATGGATTAGACAGTTTGATTTTGATCATCTTATCAAACTCTTTTATTTTTCTGTACTGTTTGTATCCACAGCCACATGTTTTGTATGAAAAATGTTGAATGTGACCCATGCGTGTGTGCAATAATTGGCATCAACTACCTAGCGCAAAAGAATTTATTTTGTTCACGAGAAGGTAGCTATCATTGGAGAATTTTTCCATCTGTTTAATGTGGAGCACAAATTTGAAATTACTCAATTAATTCTTTTTAGTTTTTCTATGTATCTATGTACATATGGTGCAACTTTTTCCAGCATAGAATTTGGGCCAGCAAACCTTTTGCCATGCATTCACCTTCATAAAATTATTTGTACTCTTATGTACCCACGAAACAATAAAAAAATCTGTACTCTTGGTTTTATATTGATTTTACTTTTTACTATTTTGTTTGAGGATATACTTAAAGTTATAAATTAGTTAGAGTTGGTTTAATTTGTTAAATATTAGTTAGTAGCTTATTATACTCCTTACTATATCATGATGCATTACTCTTGTATTACTTCACCTTTTCTCCTCACTAGTAAAATTTCTATTTTTAGTTCTGTTTGGTTTAAGTTTCAGTTTCAGTTTTATTTTTAGATTTTAGATTTTGTGAAGGAAATCCTAAAAATTCTAAAAACTATAGGCATTTTAGTTTTCAAGTTTCATTTTCAATTTTTTGGTTTTCAGGATTTTGTGAAGGAAATACCTGAAAATGAAAGTGAAACTCAATTTGTAATTTTCAAAATTTTCAGTATTTCCTTTACAAAATCTGGAAAACTAGAAAACTAAAAATTGGAAACTCAAACCAAATAGGCCTGATAAATTTAATTTTAGTTTTCATTTAGATTTAGATTTACTTATAAAATCCTAAAAGCTGAAAACTAAAGTGGGTTTGGTTTCATCATTTTCTATTTTCATTTCCACCAAAAATAGAAAATGCTATAGAAAACATGTTTGGTCATTTTTTTTTTCATTTTCAATTTTTGGAAATGAGTCCTACATTTTTTAAAATAATGAAAACGAGAAAAAGTTGTTTTCATCATTTTCAACTTCATGTGGTGGCATTTTTGTAGTTTTGATGACATTAATTTTCTTTTTTGGTTCATTACCTCATGCTCCCATCTCTCTCATCCCAACATAGATAACCAAGCTTTGCTCCCCTATCTAATTTGTAATCTACGCTCAACCTTGTCAAGGGCTATAGCACACCTCCTTCACAATAAGACATAGATGCTGCCCACAACAAGATGGTGGGTGGGCTTGGAAGTAACAAAGAAAGTACTCCACTGTAAAAGGCTATCATGAAAGTAAGAGGCACACTAGTTATATTATTGTTAAACAATTGTAACTTATAAATTTAAAAGGAAAATGATAGACAACCAAAAACTTATCCAAAATTTTGTATCCATAATTATGTGACTTGGAACATCCACCAAAAGCGAAGCCCAGGTATTGTGTGTATTATTTTGTTATCACATCCTCAAAATGGCTGTTATCTCGGGTCTAGTTTTCCTCGCACCTTTAAGATCGACTTTAGTTTTCTTCTTCCTGCTTGGGGATTGTCTTCTCCTCCTTTGGCTTTTTTATGTGGCCACATACTTGGCCAATTTCCCACTTTTGTCAACTCTTCTACTACATCCCTAAGCTCTCTGCAATCTCCAATTTTGTGACCAAAACTTCCATGAAAATCAAAGTACTCTGACTTGTTCTCTTGGTTTGATTGGTCTCGGCCTCTTTAACCGCTTTGTGTTTTGTATTTCCTTGTATATTTTGCTCAAGGAAACATTCAGAGGGTGCAATCATTGAGCCGCTCTCAAGTGTTTCCAACTTCTTTCCTCGAAGGCTTCTCCTCCCTTATAGGATTGTTTCTTCTTTTTCTGACCACATTCGCTTTCGTCTTGGCTTGTATCACTTCCTCCATGTTTATGTATATTTTCGCTCTTCTTTGGAGTTCTTCTATACTCCGCGCTTAGTTTATACAATGATTGAGCAAAAGCTTCCAACCTAAGTCCTTAGATGAATGGCACAAGTGTTGTTTGTGGCTTTAAGGTGAATATCTCTAGCTTGGTTTTGTTAAATCAGTCCATATACTCCTGAAGGCTTTCGTTTGATCTTTACTTGAAACCCATGAGGCTGGTCACCAAGTTTGGCCTACTACGATTGGCCAAAAATTGGGCCAAGAACTTGTTAGCCAAATCAAAGAACTTATTGATAGAATTTGGGGGAGTTGGTTGAACCACTTAAGGGCTACCTTCCCAAAGTAACAATGAAGGTTTTGCTTCTTATGGGGTCAACGGAGCCACCCAAGTAAATCAGGATCAAAAGATATCCAGGTTGTTCTGCGGTAGTGGTCCTATCATAAAGCCGAATGTCACTTGAAGGCTTGAACCTGGATGGTAAGTCTTTTTTGGAAGCTTGCAAGGTTTCTGTCGCCTAGGTTTGCCTTCATTGTCGTTCTCGGCATTGTGTCCAAGCTTTGACTTTCTGTGTGACAAGTGATCCTGATCAGGCGATATCTCTTACTTCCTTCTTCCTAGCCTTTGATCCCAAGGATCTTTTCCTGAGGTGATGAGTTGTTAGCATGGGCCATTCCTTCGTGGAAGCCATTGGAATTGCTCAGATCTAGGGCTTTAAGCGATCCTCCAATCTTTTTGAATGCTCTTCTTCACTTGAAGCCGAGTTTTGGCTTCCTAAGTTATGGCCTATTCCTATTGTAGTATTTCATCATCCTGCCTTCTTCACACAAGTTTATTCTCCAAGGCTTGAACATGGAATGCTTGGTTGCTCATTATATGGAAGATATCAAGCGGTTGAGGGTTGGGAAGTAGGACTTTGGCCCTCGATCTCCTGAGTTCTTGGTTGTAAACGGTATGTCCTCCTGGGATCTGGTTTTAGGGGTAGTTGAGGTTGTTGTTTCGACATTTGCATTGTTGGCCTCTGAACTATGGATCCAAGACACTAGGGAACTTTCGGCCACATCCATCATTTGGAAGGCCGATGCTGACGATTGCCATCTTGAGCTTCTAAGGGATTTGGAGTCACGCCACTTTGGGGAATGATTCCCCACAGTCTTAGTTCTGCCATGTTCATCCTTCCTGGTGTAAGCATGAGAGAAGAATGAAAAGCTCCTGTGTCCCTGACAACGGCGTCAATGTAATAGTGTAGTAAGGTAGGAGGTTACCTGGGGATGAAAGGTCAACATGACATAGCTTTCACTATTCTGGTCTTGCTTTCCTTATTGTTATTGGGATGGAAGGTGGGATACCTGCAAACACTCTAATAAGGGGATCAGTATGAGCTTGAGATTTGTGGTTAAGTGTATGAATAACACGTACTTTTTCCCTTTTTGAATTACCCTTAAATAGGAAATTGATTTGTTCGTTATCATTATCCCTTTATTTCAAGATATGGGTAGTGGGCTCAGTAGGTGTGGCCACGTTGAGATCATGGGCACGTGTGCGCCTCCACACCAACCGAGCTCAGAGCCATAATCTGTCACACAAGCTTAGGTCAAAGTCATGGGTTTCGAAATTAGGCAAGCTTTTTGGGCCTTAAATGAATTGAATATAGTCTTGGGCCTACATTTGGACTTATATAATTGGGTCGTAACAAAAATTAAACTCATTTATTATTATCTAAAAAGGTTCATGAGTCACACCATCAACATTATTATCTCCAGGCGGATCTTCTTTAAGACCCCCAAAATTTTATGAAAAAATCAACATATGTACATAGAGTGTTAATGTGTTATTCCAACAATCAACTTAAAAATTATCCTAGTTTAAAATTTAATTTACAATGACATAAATTTCTTGCAAATATTATGGTTATTTACATGAAGGGTGTGCTTTATATAGAGTAAAAATGAGAGAATTTTTAACAAAAAATGTTCATGTGTAATTTTACATATGAAACTTACTAATGAAATTACATGTGTAGTTTATTTTTAAAAAAATTCTCATCTATTTCTACCCTCATACCAATACATACACTCTAGAAAAGATATTACTCAAGTTTAAATTTTGATTCAATTGCTGATAATTGCAAGTCATTAAAAGGGCAAGCAGCAATATTATAATTAAGGTATTTTTTAGTTCTTCTGTTCAAAATTATTTCTTCGTGTTAGTAATCTATTTTGAAGTTTATAAGAAATATATTAAGTGAAATGAGGCATGATTGATTGTGTGAGAATAACATGAATAGATTCTATCTATTGGATCTTACATTAATGGTCAAAATTTAAATATAAAACCATGTGACTTTAATTTATAGTGATTGTGTGACTTTTAAATAAGTTTTAAACTTAATAATCCCAGTACGTTTTAATTAATGGAGATGATTTTCTTCTTTTACCTATCATTCAAAGACATCTCTCTCATTTAATACACTCTAAGATTTATATATGTTATATATAATTAATTTTAATTTAATGATCATCATCAATTTAATTTACATGTTCAAATCCGCCACTGAATATGTGCATTAGCTGACTACTCTCGCGAAACACGTTTAAAATATTGACGTAACGCGCGTTAGCACAATTGTGATGAATGAAGTGATGCAATTCTAATCAACAAAAAGATAATAGTTACACCGCAAAAAAATATTCAAGATAAATCTATAAAGTAATTCCCTTCATAGCTATTTTCGGAGTATTGAATTATTTTTTAAGTTCATTAATATATTTTTTGAATATTTATATCAAATACAAATAAAAATAATGAATAAAATTGTTAAAAAAAAACCTCCACTAACTTCCACTCCACTTTAAAACTACTGCTAGTTGCTACTATCAACTAATTAACACATTTTTATATTCCCTCAATTTTAGCTTTTTTAAAAAAATAAAAAGTATTTATATTACAATTTATATTTAAAAAATAGATAGATAATACACCACTAAATCCTAAATCAAGTTTCACAGTGCTGAATTTGATATCGTGAGAAATAGGACTAGTCAGGGATGGAGGGAGGGGGCAGGCAGGACCCCCTCTCTCCCCTCAATATTTTCTCAATATATATATATATAAACTAAAGAATACAAATATTTAAACTTATATATATATTAAAAAATTAGAAGATTTATTACACTTTTATTTTTATTATTTTGGATATACTCATCCAGTTTTACTAGTTCTTTTTAGGTATAATAATTAGTTTATGAAATAAGATTTTAAAAATTATTATAAACATTTGTACTATAATATCTTAAGAAAAATATTTCATATGTTATTTATTTATTGATAACTAAATCCATAGTTAGTTTATGGTAGAGACAAACATAACAAATTAGAAATACATTATTAAAATTCTTAAGCATCAAAGCCAAATATTTGTAATTTACAATTTATATTTATAATATAATTATGATTCATTATTTTCGACCCCTTCTTTAGATAATTTCTGGATCTGTCCCTAATACTAGTACCTCATTAGTTTTAGCAACAAATGCCTTATATATAAAGACCCTTATTAAGAAATCCAAAGATAGTAAGTTTTGATTGTAAAATAAATTTAAAATTTTTTAATATATTAAATTAAATGTAATAAAAACTTCAAATTTGTTGCATTTTTTAATTCTTTAACAATTACCTTAATACACACTACGGGTCTTCATAGTCGGCCCAATTCACAACTTGGTTTGAAACCAAACTCAAATACTTCCGCTCAAATAGCTATAGATATATAATTTTTTTGTAATAGTTAGTGAAAAATTATAAGATTTTATAATTTAATTAATATATTTTACATAATTTAATATTATTTTTATATTGATATGATTTGTTTTAAAATATATATTGTAAAATATTTTTAATTTTTATTTATAAAATTTTAAATTTTTATTATATATAATTTTTAAGTTGACCTAATTTGATCTGAACACTAATTAGATTATCAATTATAGGGTTAATTGATTCAGATTTCAAAATTTAACTCCTTAAAAAAATAGCAGTTATTTCAACACCTAAATATAAGTGTCAAATTGGATATATTTTATTATCATTGAATAAATGTGATAGATTGATGGAAAAATTGAGTACACAGTCATATCCAAATGGTTGGTAATGGTTGTTGAAATAACATTCGGCTAAAAATAAGGCTCCTAGTGCACACGTGATCAAATTACCGTATTCAATGAGTTGCGACCCCGCGGATGAATTCTGAAGTCCACCCATCAGTATAAATGGGGATTAGGGCTACGGGACATGATCACAACCACAGCATTCAGCAGCCACTCATCTCTTATTTCTCACTCACATAAATCATTTAATTAACACAAAATGATGGCATGCAAATTGCAAGGACCAATTGTTAGCAGCCAATATTCCAAGACTGGGGAATTCTTCGATATTGAAGGAGCAGCCCGCCCCTCGGTGACGGTTCAAGCAGTTGTGACTCATCAGGAAGCTGCCGTGAAGGCTAAGGTCCCTGGATTGTCCTCAACCTTCGCGGCAATTAGACCCTTGATAGAGAAGGAGAATATGGAAAGGGAAGCCCCCCTCATCAGTTCGGGAAAATTTGGCAGGTTTGGAGGGAAGTTTGTACCTGAGACACTTGTAGTTTGTTTGACCCAGCTTGAAGCTGAGTTCAAGAAGGCCCTGCATGATGAAGTTTTTAAGGTTAGAAGAAAATTCATCAGGAGCCTCGCACGATCAATCAATATATATATATTTTAACTGAAACGGGCAATTAATTAAGCAGGCATTATTAATCCATTAAATTAATTGTTGGTGTTGATTCTGAAACATATTGTTTTTTAATAACAAAGTAAAAATTCAACTGTACGTACAACTCGTCTTATACAAATGCTGATTCAAACTGTTGTACCTGTTGCAGGCAGAGCTAGCCGAAGCATTGAGAGACTTTGCTGGAGAGAGACACCACTGTATCATGCTAAGCGGTTCTCAGAGTACTACAAGACCAAGAATAACGGAAAAGGGCCAGATATATACTTAAAGAGAGAAGATCTCAATCACAGTGGGTCTAGCAAGATGAATAATGCTCTTGCACAGGCCATGATTGCCAAGCGCATGGGTCGGAAAAGCGTTGTCACAGCCACGGGTGCCGGACAACACGGGCTTGCAACAGCTGCAGCATGTGCTAAACTTGCTTTGGACTGCACGGTCTTCATGGCCGCCAAAGACATGGACAAACAATCTTCTAATGTGCAGTTGATGAAGCTCTTAGGTGCTAAGGTAAATATAATTAACTCTTTCCATATGTTGAATATATAAAATTACACATAAATATCAATAATAAAAAATTTACCCTGATTTCATTTTTACTCCTTAGCTGGACATAGAATCCTTTTTATACTAAAAAGAGCTATCATGTGATTGCTTTACTTGTACAGTACTTAGCTATTAGCAGGGTAGTACAATACAATACAAATTTAAACTTGATAGCTACGCAAACCCAAAATTTCAGTATGAACTTTATTTATGGTATATTTGTTTGAACGGTAAAGATAGAGGTAAAATTATGTTTATATTTATAAATTTCATTTTACATGTTATTTAATACATAGAGTTTGTCCATGTGAATTTTACTTTTAAACCAAACAGAATTTTAACAAAAACTAAGTTATTTTTAAAATTTACTAATTTTATAACGAGTGTATTAAGACATCAGGTGTTAAATTTTCATATATGCAATAATTTTCACCTAAGTGCGTGCATGAGTACTTGATTTTGCTGTAAGGTTTTTAATTATCATATAAAAGTTTGACTTATGTGATGAGTCAACCACATGTATAATTTATGATTTATGTATGTATGTATGTATGTAGGTCGAAGAGGTTAACGGAAGCTTAAAAGATGCAGCATCAGAGGCCTTTCGTTGTTGGGTGGGGGACTTGGAAAACGGCTACCACCTGACGGGTTCAGCAGTGGGACCGCACCCTTGTCCCACCATGGTCCGTGAGTTTCAATCAGTGGTGGGGAAAGAAACAAGGATGCAAGCATTGGAGAAATGGGGCGGCAAACCAGATGTCCTTGTTGCGTGCGTAGGGACTGGGTCTAATGCTCTAGGTCTGTTCCATGAGTTCATCGCCGATAAGGATGTAAGGCTGGTCGGAGTTGAGGCTGCTGGCTATGGTTTGGACAGTGGGAGGCACTCTTCAACATTGGCCAGAGGAGAAGTTGGTGTTTATCATGGAGCTATGAGCTATGTGCTGCAGGATGAGGATGGACAAATTGTTGGACCACACTCCATTGCTGCTGGGTGAGTTAGCACACACAAGATAAACGTGCCACTTTTCTTTTTCATCATGGACAACAATAGTAATAATTAGTAGTTGTGCATCAATCTTGGATATATCAAATTTGAAAACATATAAAATCATGCTTTTTAATATAATAATTGAAAATTTTCTTTAGGTTGTTAACAAATTTATTTATAGAAAATAATGTTTTAACAAGTAAATATTCCAGTTATATTACTTGTAAATCAGATAAAATAATTTTTAATTCACATTAATTTATTGTTGATTGTCTTATTATATTCACCATCTTACTGATAAATTATAAAACAAATTCTCTTGGTAATATATAATTTCTTGCATACAAATCTATACATAAATGAAATTCTTAATAATTCATATATAATTCTCCAATTGAAATTGGTGCATCCAAAATGATACACAAATATCATTGCTGTTCTGTAAAAGTACCATGCCACGCTAGATGTGCACATGACGAAAACAAAAATAATATTATAAAAATAATAAAATTATATAATAAATATATATTATATATTTTATTATTATTAAATGTAATGAGTAATGAATTATTTATCACACTTAATAATAATAAATGTGTGACATGTATTTATTATATAATTTTATTATTTTTATAATATTATTTCTAAAACAATGGGTGAATGGAATCCGATACATATTAATCATATTATAAATTTGACTAGAAATTGTATATACTATTACCGACACGAGATTAGCAATTATTGCCACATCAGGTAAGACATGAGGTAAGATAGACTGAAATTCATATAAAAATACCAGTGCCTGTCTGAAGCTAAAAGCTTGCCTCATCTTAATCTCTTTTTGGGATGTAACATCATACATGCTTTTTTGAAGGAATCATGTAAAATCTTTTCATCATGCATTTTATACCGATTAGTCACGCACACCTATTTTATTAATTACCCCATAAAAGTACTTTTTTTATTAATTACGTATAGTTTAGTTAATGTATTGATAATTAATCACTGAAATATAAATAATTGATGATGTACAAAATTTTAAGGAATCATGTCCCTAAACCTAAACAATTGTGGTAAGATAAATTAATTTTCTAATATACCAAATTGTCTTGATTTCTTAAGACGATTATTAGTAAGAAATGAAGCGAGTATAATTTTGAGATTAATACAACACTAATTAACTTTTTTCTTTCCGTGAAAGAGTATCATAGTCAAATTTTTTTGTCATATAGTCCAATTAAAATAGAACTTGGTGGTTTGAATATGCAGGATGGAGTATCCGGGAGTTGGCCCGGAGTTGAGTTTCCTGAAAGAAAGCGGGCGTGCGGAATTCCACGCCGTAACTGATCAAGAAGCCCTTAATGGTACGTCAACTAAATAAACATGTGTATTGTTTTATTTGAGTTTTGTGGAAAACAATTGGTGATGCTCCATTTCTAACTGTTTACCCACAAAAAAACATCTGCAGCGTACGGGAGACTGTGCAAATTGGAGGGCATATTTCCATCCTTGGAGGCCGCACATGCACTGGCAATCTTAGATAAGCTGGTCCCCACTTTATGGGACGGCAGTAAGGTGGTTGTCAATTGTAGTGGACGTGGAGATAAGGATGCAGCTATAGTCTTCAATCGCAAACTATTTGATGGACCATGCTAATGTCAAAGTCTTTATAAATTGTATAACAAGAAATATGCCCTTATATATGTTGAATACTAGAATAATCCACAAAAGGGGGAAAAAAAAGTGGATCAGACCGTTGGTAGAGTAATTCATTGGTTTGACCATTCCCTGTAGTTCTCTTTACCAGTTTGACGATGCAACATTTGAGAAATATTTAGGTGTATTAAAAATAATAAAAATTATTTATTCTGATCTATTTATTAATTGATATATAAATTTTATGGGTTATTATTATTTCTTATTATTTCTATATTTTTAATATAATAGCTAATTTATCAATCAATAAATAGAGTATAGTAAATATTTTATCTTACTATATAGTTGCTGTAATAATTTCTTGATAAAAGTAAAAGAGATATAAACATTTTCATATAAATTTTGCCAAAGTATTTTATTTCCAGTTAAAAAATAACATAAGTTCACTTCTTAACACATTATACGGGTTTAACTAAATTCCTATGTTTTATTACTTTTGGTGGTCATTTAGTTGAACACCAAAATAAGCAAAAGTGTTTTATTTTCATTTAAAATTTAACATAAGTTCATTTCTCAACACATTAAAAAATTATATGGGTTTAACTAAATAACTATGTGTTTATAGTATCTTCTAGGAAGTGATAGGCTGGGCAGTTTATCGAGTACTTACGACCTAACTTATTTGGCCATGCCAAAACCTTTAGAAGTCTATTTAATAAAATGGTTTAGGCATCAAGCTTTATAAACTGGACGGACTATCCGAATTAGTCATTTCTATTATTTATCTTTTATGAGCTTATTTAGGAAGTCCTGTGTATTATCTATAGGTCTATTAGCCTATTTAAAAGTAAGACTTAGCTTCTTAAATAAGAGCATAGATGTCAAATCAACATTTATAATCTGGCCCAAGGTGGATAACGATATCATTCGGCCAGTGGGAGATGGTACCTCTATAGTTCTATATATTAATTGTTGGAATGACTATGGCCTCCCTAGTATCCACAAACTCCAATATTTTGCCCTCTATGACCTCTCTCTTGTGGAAGCTCAAGCCCATGTTTGTGATTATGTCAAGGAAAATGGGGACTTGGCCCGGAACCATCTAGGGGTGTTCGTGGGTTCGGAGCAACCTATGAACGTAGCGAACCTGAACCATGCCAATATCAAATATTCGGGTTAAATTGGGTATTTGGGTATTTCGAGTAGAGAACAATACAACCCGATCTCATACGGGTCGGTGTCGGGTTCCCATTGTTGAAACTCATCAACCCATTTCTCAACCCGTTTGTTAACTTCTTAATTATTCTTCTTCTTCATAACTAAAATAAAAAAAACGAACCAACTCAAAAATAATTAGGCTAAGGCAATAAAAAGTTTCCATATCTAATCCAAAAGGTTTTTCGGCCATTGCTCCATTGTTGCATTGTCATTGCCATAGTCAGAGTCCCCAATTAAAAATCCACAAGATGTCAATGGATGTTATCAACGGGTGCAGGTCAACTGATAATTTTCGATGGGTTGACACATTTTTTCATTACTTAACCTTTGATAATAATAATAGACGACAACCTTCGCGGTAATGACGCAAGTGTGCCATATAATGCGCACAATTTTCAATGGCTATATCGATTGGTTTATCAATTAGTTAATTAATAATTTAAAACCCATCGATAATTCGTTGGTACATGCAATCGCGCCATGTGGCAAAAAGTGTTTTTTGACGAGTTCATATCAAAATAAAATAAAATGTTTTATTTTTTTTATTTTTATACATTACTGATAGGTTTACTAACGAGTATAATTAAATGTAACTTTAATTAAATTTTTATTTTTTATCTTATGTTGCTGACGGGTAAGAATTAAATTTAATTTTTTTTAAAGAATTCTTATACCTTATCGATGGCTATATTGAAGGTTCATATACAATAATTTTTAATTTTTTATGAAATTAATTTTAATTTTTATTAAAACTACCTTCTAGTATATCAATGGGTTGTTAAATTAATTTTCATTTTTTAATAAAATATTTTATATATTTTTTTTAATTTCAGCTATCGATAGATATACCGATATGTTTGTGTTAAATAGATATTTTTTTATTTTTTGCTTAAATTACCAATGGGTTTTTGAATTTTTTGGACATGGCGCACGTCTTTTGAGATTCCCCATATCCATCGATAAACTTGTTGGTAATTAGTGGAGCACAAAATGCATCATTTCATTTAATGCTTGGTAACCCACGAATATATCGAACAAAGCCCTTCTCATTCCCATTTATGCAACTTCACTCACTCACTCTCTCTCTCTCCGCCACCCTTATTTGCCATTGTTTGCCACTGTTAAAGCTCCATGAAACCAAGACCACCATTGCAATCTAGGTACGTTGGTGAACATTTTAATTGGTTTAGTTTTTTTTTTAATTTGGTTTAGCTTTTCTTTAGTTTTCGTTGCCCAAAGTGTTGTTTTTTAATGCATTGGAGAATATAATTGTTGTTGCTATTTTGTTATTGTAGGAGTTGTATTGGAGGGTGACACTGACAATGTTGACATTGAGAGCTTTGATTTGCTTTTTTTTCTTCCTAATTTTATTGTGTGTTTTTTATATATCTGTAATACCCTAATTTAAATAAACGGGGTTAGGAAATTCTTTTGAATTAGGAAAAGTGCCAATTACCCTCATATGTCATTTTGGGTCTTGAATTTCACTAAGTCTGGACCTTACACACCCTTGGAGGGCTATATAATAAAACCATTTTCTTGGGATCAATCTCGGTAATTGTTCCCTAGAGAAAAATAAATTAAAGAGTGATTTTTAATGAATTTTATGAAATCCTTAAAACTTTCATTTTTAGCCCAAAAATTTATAAAATCTTTGAAATTCTCGAATTTGAACTAAAACCCAAAAATTAGATTTTGATTTGTTGGGATTTTGATTTTTTTTTTATATTTTATTTGAATCCAAATAGGGGGTATTTCCTTATTTACATTTATGTTTTAAAATTAATAGCGCTAGCGCTCATGAGCATTGTAGTGGTCAAGGAACAGAAGGTGGTGCAGGGGATGATTTTTGCTCTCTGGTGAGCGCTAGCGCTCATGAGCACTGCAACACTTAATAGAAAACATAAATATTCCCATTTCGGGTCTAGAACATTCAGACATTAAAAAAACATAACCCTTCACCCCAGGCGAGAAAATTTGCTCGAACCCATTTTCACCCCCAAATCTCCATTTTCTTTCATTTCTTCCAATTCTAACTTCAATCTTTCACTCCTAAGGCTTTAAAGTATGTTGTTCTTCTAATTTTATCCCTTTTCCCTTCAATTTCTTCTTGTTCTTGGGGATTTAAGAGGGTGTTTATCATAAAGGTGTTATAGTGTTCTTTAGTAGGATTGAAGTTAGGTTTGAATATTTAGAGGTTAATCTAGAAGTTTATTGCTGTAATGATAAATATGGGTGCCAATCTTGCTTTCCAGAACTCTGGTGGTATTCCTGTGTCTTCTGCCACTAGGTGAGTGGGTTCACATCTGTGACTTCTATGTTGAGCATTATAACTATTTTCATAAAATTATAACTCATACCATGATTTTAGAGACTTCTTTGATTTCTATGGTTTGAACTTTTGATTTAAGAGCATACACATGTTTGATAAACCCATGGGACCATTGTTGATAAAAGGTGTTTTTGATAAAGCTGAATTATGAGAATATGAGTTGTTTATGATTGTATGATCTCTAGTGTTATGAATTCTACTTGACTGAGTTTAAACCCCAAGATAGATGCCTTTGTTTTTAAAGTTTAGAGATGATCCTGCGTTCTTTAATTAACTGAACATTAGTTATAGAGAACAAGCTGTGTGTCAAAGGTCAATCGCTAACCTTGGTACCAAGTAGCCCAAGGCCAGAGTATTCAGAGAAGGGACCTAGTTAGGTACCCATTATTGTCACACTAGGGACGGCAATACGTAATGCCAAGATGTGACCGAGATTTTGTTATACTATATATGTTATGCATAACAAGAGTAGAGATTATTGTTTCTCTATTGCGGTCCTGTTGGATTATTTTATAAGATAAAGTGTTTTTGGTACTCTTGTATACACTTATATTCTTATGACTATATGAACTGGTTGAGCATTATTTATATTATTGTAATTTTCTATACCCTTTGATGTCTCATGGAAGGGGTTCTAGGTGAGGACTCACTCACTGGGTTTTGCTAGCAAAACTCACCTCATTTCTTTTTCTCTATTCCAGATATGGCGGTTGCGGATACTTCCACGCCATCTTCCTCCTGCAGTGTTGGATTTCAGTTGTCGAGTGCATTAGGTGAGGTGTTTGGTATTTTGCCCTAGACGTGCTCCAAGTGTGATGTCCAGGATTCGAGGATTTTAGAGCATGTTGTCCTGTGCATAATTGTGTATATTAGAATGTTATTTTAGATTGTATAAGTCTTTTACTTTTCGTAGACACTTTGTACATAAAGGACCTTCTGCATATTCATGATAATATACCCTTTACTTTGCAACGGACTATGAGAGCTTATTTTTATAATTAAGACATCAAGAAGGTGATTGATATATAGAAAAGAATAAAACTATATTATGAATCTTTTTTTGTGCATATAGAAATGATACAGGTCACAAGGCTTAAGTGAGAATGTGATTCTTCACATGCCGGTCATATGCCCAAGGGTCGTGACAATATCAATGCTTATAAGTGTGGAAATTAAATATTTGTCAATATTGGATTTTTAGTATTGGATTTGGCTATGTGCAGAGAGCTTTTCATTCTTTGTTTCTTGTAATGCACAAGAGGTTCGTAACGAAATCCTTGTTATTTATATGCTTTAATATGTATGTAGGATAGAGACTTATGATTTCTAGGATAGAATTGCAGGAAATGGGGATTTCATGACTGGGAGGAAGGGCATAAAGGTCTTTCCCTAACTTGTTTAAATTGTTTGCTATAGGATTATTTGTGTTTGCAGAGATTCAGGATATGCATGTTGTGGAGTTATAAAGGGATGCACTCTAGAATGATTTTTAGGATTATGTGAATTGTATGTAATTGCTAAGATGTAACTCTTTAAATATGTCTATTATGGTGTTAGCCTTTAATATTTTTATGGTTGTTGAATGCATTGAATTATTTGATAACGGAAGCTAAGGTTTAGGGTTACTCATATTCGTAATGTTTCCTTCAAACCGGTCATGGATGTATGATAGATTGCATCTTAATAAAGGGGGGATTAACTGGAATACTATAATGGTGTTGAAGAATTTATAAGAGTAGTATATCAAACACAACAGTTCATTGATAAGACAAAAGTTAGATATCCATATAATAAATGCAAATGTAACAAGTATTTAGATGATGATACTATGAGAAGGTTCATTTGTACAACTGGAGGTTCATGCATGACTATTGGATTTACACTAAGCATGGGGGGTAGTTAATGTAGGGAATTAAGTAGGTATGTTTCAGACTATAACTAGTTTTGATAGGGTCCACATAGCTCAGCACAATGTGGGTAATATGTTGTAAAAGGATGATTTATGTAGACATCAAGAGATAGTTTTTTTATCCTGGTTTTGAATTTGTGACCTATTATTCTTAGTCTTCAATTGAGCCCAACAGGATGCAAGCTAGGTCCTATAGCCTGCTAGAGGCTGCAAATCAACCTTTATGGGAGGCTTGTGTGCACTCAGAGTTGTGATTAGCAGTTCAAGGTTACAATGTTGAGTATTAAGTCTAAAGGGAAGCAAAGCGAAAGTTCTTTTAATCGTGGGCTACACTAATAAGTGAGCTAAGTCCAAATCCCATTGTAATTCTAAAAGGTTTTTATCAAGCTAAAAAATTAGTTTATAAACTTGGATTGAAGGAAATAAATATTGACTGTTGTTTGAAACGCTATATACTTTATTACAAAGATGATGTTGCATTGAAAATAATAACACCAGAAGGTATGCAAGTTATGATCCATTTATTATAGCAAAAAATGCTAGACAAATTTATCATATGCCTTATCCTGGAAAAATTTGATCAAATTGAAAGGTTGTAAATAATACAAAAGCAAGAGGTAGGATTGAAACAAAGGAAGATACTATTGAAGATGCTTATCAAGTGGATGATTCATCCCCTTCAAGGATAGTAATGGATATAGATAATCCTAAAACCTCTTCTGTTGACTCCGGGAAGTTGACATAACTGAATGCACAAATAACCACTCAATGAGAAATCACAAAGATGAAATAAGTGACAATAGTGATGATGCAGATAATGATTAACAATAAAGTGATGATAAAAATAGCCTTGAACTTTCATATTAACCAAGGTGTTAAATATTATATGCAACAATATTTTAAAATTACTCTAAATTTCCCAATGTAATTATATCTTTTTGTGAATTGTTTAATTATTCAGTATGGCTGGTAGAGATAGAGGTCGACCTGGGAAGGTCGTTTTACCTACCACCCCCTCCACCACCACCCCTCCTTCCGATAATGCCCATTCCTGAGTATGTTGGCCCTCCACCTCTGCCCTATCCGAGTCAGGCCTATCCACGGTGACCAGGCCCAACCCTACCACTGGCTTGACTTCTAGCTCTACATCGTATTAGACCTGTGCTTTCCTCAAGTGGGTCACAGACACGGGACCTAGATGGAAGGCTGCTTTATGTGAGATGGTAGGCCGCGGGACCCGATGGTTAACCGTTCTACTAGATTAGGGTGGACGGTAAAGACAGGTAAGTTTAAACATTTTCTATTACATATTTAAATTTTAGATTGTGTGTAAGTTTAAACATTTTCTATTACATATTTAATTTTAGATCACAAAGGATATACTAAGGTATAACCATCTATGGTCCACTTGACCGACATCTTGAGAGATGTCAAAGAGATTTGGTAGGGAGTAGAAGGTAATACTATAATTTATTCGATTGTATTAAAATGATGTTTATATTATTTATATGCTTATGATTATTTATATGTTGCGAATTTTGTATATGTAGAGATCTTTTTACATCCTGCCAAAGCATGAGGCCACCATCAAGAGGGCTTAGAAGATTGGGTGCTTTAAGTAATTGCGGGACATGTTCCACAACGTCCACAAAATGGCAAATGAGCAACTCTTGGTTGAATAATGCCACCCTCTCCAAGCCGCAACACTATTAAACATTCGACCCAACCTTCAAGGATAGGTCAAGAGAAGGGCAAGACAAACCGAGTCTCACTGAAAGGTGGGTCACTATACACCGTGGGTGAGACACCAGGAGGGACTCAAAAGCGTCTGATCAAACTTTAATCCTTTTACATTTAATATTATAAATTTACTATATTTGAATTTATTAAATAATATATTATTGTGATTTTAATGTACATTTCTATAGGCTAGGGAGTTAAACCCCTCCAAACAAAGGGGAGCTGTTTTGAGAGACCCAACCTGAAAGGATGAAATGGGGAAATAGGAGAAGTGTGGGTCAACCATCACTTTGAGATGACATATGTAAGTCTGAATTGAACCTCTTAAAATTTAATTTTAATTACTTTTCATTTATGTCATAATTATTACTTACACTATATTTTGTCTTTTTTCTCTCTATAGCGTGAATATATAGAGCTTGGGAGTAGGCATAAACCTAGTACCAAATCTAGATGGCAGGGCTTAGCCCGATGCTAGCATCCCTTCTCCAAATGAGGAGGATATTTAGGCCCACCTGGTTAGCGGCCTTTACAAGGGTAGCATGTATGAGATAAGGTACTACCTTGATAGTATGTCCTATCGTTCTAACTGGTTTAGTTGCTAAGAAAGATGCCGCCAAAGAGAAGGCTAAGAAAGAGAAAGGTAAATTCAAGAGGATACAAAAGAAGATTACGGTCGATGTCATGAGACTCTTCAAGAATATGCATGCCTAAGGATCCTTTAGTAAGAAGCCCCTGAGATACCATTCTCATCCATAACTAAGGGCGACTCGTCTAATGGTGGCCACGATTCTGACAAATAGATGATGTCAACGAAGAGGAGTTTAGCTAGTTTTTCTCTAGCTTCTTTTATTTTAGTTTGAATATTTTTTTATGTTTATCACACTTTGTATTTATTTTATTCTGATACTTTGTTTATTGACTTCATTACTTTGTTTATTTTACTATCATTTCATTATTTCCTTATTTAATATCATTTTAATTGATAATTAAATTATTATATAAATAAAAAATAAATGAATAAATATCAAATTATTGGATAGTTTATATAAATGAATCACACATGGCAATGTAGTTGGCTCCAAAAAAAGAATAAAAATAATAATACTAACGGGCAAACCAATCAAAATAAATGATTTTTTTTAAAAATAAAATAAAATATCCCTAACCTGTTATAAATGAATCACACATGACAATGTAATCGGCTTAAAAAAAAGAATAAAAAATAAAAATGTTACCAACGAGCAAACCCATCGGAAATAAATGATTTTTTAATACAATAAAATAAAATATCGCTAGCCCATTGGAAATTGGGTTAAGTAAAATATTTTTTATGTCCATAACTCGTCGGCAATAACAAAATACCCGTTGGTAACAAGCTAATAATTTTTTTATTTGCAAAACCCATCGGTACAAATAAAAAACTCTTCAAGTAATATTATTTCCCAAATGATCTCAATGATGCCTTTAATATAATTGTACCGATTGGTTTTTATTTTTAAACCCGTCGTCGGTATGCTCATCAGCACTTACCGGACAAGTACCGTAACCCATCGGTAATATTCTACCAACAAACCAAGTGTTGATAACCCGTACCATTGGTAATAATGGAATTCGTAGGTAAACCGTCGGTATCTTGCCATGCATTTCTTATAGTGGTCGCACACAAAAGCCCATTTTTCCTTAAAAAAAAAGTGTTTTCTGGCATATTTTTATGTCGCAATATATAAAAAAATCTAAATTAATATTATTAGGGAAAAAATCTGCCAATAAATCTAATTTTTCATTTTTTTCAAAAATGCATTATACCGATGCGTCAAAAGGCTGGACTCGAATTAGGGACATGTACTCTAACATGTGCTAGGCAAGCATGGCTACCATTAGGCCACGTGCTTGATTGTTTATTAATGTATCATTAAATTCACACACACACACACACATATTAAATTGCATTAAACTATAATTTTGTATATTTATTTAATTAAACCAGTAATCCACTGGTTGAACCAGTAACCCGATACCTTAAGAGTTAATTAATCACTTGGTTAAGTTATGATAACTATGGTGTTGGATCATTTTTTTTCCCTCGATTGAGCATAACCTAACAGCGACTATCCCTTGAACCATCTTTCCCATGCCCTTCATATCGACTTTATGGATCTATTTGTCCATGTGCCCAAACCAAATTCGTCTTCGGGGTGAAGATTCGATTGCATGGTACCCTTTGGCTGATTTTTCAATAAAGTTTACCCATGCATTCATCCACAAGGATAGAAGGCTATAGATAATGCCAAGGCTTGTCAAGCTATTTAGCATTTTGTTTCTGAGTGTCTCTTTCTTCTCGGCTTCCTTTTTTTTTATCATTAATGAGGCTAAAGCCCCAAAAAGAAAAACAAGGCTACCTACGCACAAACGGGTATAACAAGTGCCTAGCAGAAGGCTAGGAAAGCAACATCTAGAAAAGATGGAATGCTAGAGAAAGAAGAAGCTGCCTCTATCAGTGAAGTATTAGCCAAACAATTTGCACAAGCTAGCCTCCCGGTGAGTATGAATGACACGGACTTCATTCACTTGTTCCATGACGACCTAATATGGTTCACCAAGGGACACAAGGATGGCTGAGATGCACTCCTTTAAGAATAAATTGGACTGCAATTTTGGACTCCATCTCCACCATGATCCGATCAAAATTTAAGTCTAGGCCCATTTTGAGACTAATAGCGCTCCTAAAGTTCAGCTAACATAATGAAGCGCTTCCTAAACCGCAAGCTGAAAGCGTGAATAAAATGACCATCATGGTCCCTCAAGATACCTCCACAAGTAGCAGAATCCAAGTCTTGATAAATAGAGCCATCAATGTTAATTTTGACCCGAGCCCACAACGGGGATTCAGGTCACATGAATCACCTGGGTAGGAAGCCGAAGGTGTGCATAAGAAAGATAATTCAAAGCGAGGAATAATCATGAGCTAGTGATCAGACCCTGGCTCATATCTAGCCCTCAAAAAGGTCTTAGTTTAAAAAATAAATTCATTATGCATTCGCCACAGAGTATGACAAGTAATGGCAAATAAGAAGGGCCAGTTAACCCTAAAAGATTTTTTGACAACCAGCTTTGATATTCTCTAAACCCAAGAAGACAAGGGAACAGAGAAGAAGGAACTCCAAGCTGGTCTAGGTAAGATGCTCTTCCATACCCCCTTGACAGCAAAGCAATCCCGAGTGGTATGGAGCACCATTTCATCCATAGAATCATAGACCGGACAAAGAGGAGAAATGGACATATTACGTTTCCAGCGTGCATGATGGGTGAGCATTATGAAGAACTAGCCAAAGAAAATATTTTAATCATTGGGGAATCTCTAAATGCCACATATGAGAAAAAATAGCAACATAGTCAAGCTGGCTTATATCATAAATAAATTCATATGCCGATTTGATCGAGAAGCGCCCTGAAGGATATGGGTGCAGGCAAGTGAATTGAGACCTATATCTGGGTAAGGACGGGGCATGGGCTGAAGAAGAGCCACAAAATCAGGTGGAAGATTGAGGTGTAGATGATCCCAATCACAATCACCATTTAGGTCAATAAACTCATTAACACGAGCCTCAGAATCAGCCAAGGATAAAGCGGTAAGGGAGAAATCCTGGAGATTATGAATACTAGGAAGCCAATGATCCTTTTAGAACTTGGTATTTCCACCATCCCGCAAACGCCTAATGGTATTATTTTGAACCTTGGGCCACACTTTGACTATGCCTCGCCAAGCTTTCAAGGCCGAAGCACGGTTGATCACAGTGGGAATATCATCGCTCCCATATTTGTATTTAGCTTGGATAACCCGCACCCACAAAGCATCTCGGGGTTAAGGAGACTCCAGCTTAATTTCATAAGGAAGGCTTTGTTCATGACTCTGGCTTTTCTAAATCCCAAGCCACCAAATTTTTTAGGTTGACAAATTTTGTCCGGCCAATAAGGTGTTCGTGCCTCAATTCCTCCCTAATAAAGTTATGACAAATACCGTCAATCTTATTGCAAACACCAACCAGGATTTTAACCGTTTGCATGATGTAGGAAGGTATTGTAGCCAGGGCCAATTGAGCTAGGGTGATACACCCTGCTGAAGATAGACTGGAAGCATTCCAACCATTTAATTTGGCGTTCATCCTGTCAAAAATAAACAAGAAATTAGTTTTGTGGTCAATGCAAAAGTCTCTTTAATCCCATACCTAGTGCATAGGTTAGTGTATCATACTTTTCATAAAGAAATCCAAAATTCCATGAAGGGGAGTGGAACCCTATCCCTAGGGATGTTCATAACTTAACCCAATCCGAAACTTATTGGGACATGTTTGGGTTTTAAAATTTGACTCAATGCACATTTTGGATTTGGTTTAGGTCATTCTTCGGTTAGCCCAACCAGCCAAAGTCAAATAATTGTTTTGAAATAATTTTCTTTATAATAATTAGTGACGAACTATAATATTTTACCATTCAATTAATATATTTTACATAACTTGATTTTTTATATTGATATGATTTATTTTGAAATAAATATGATAAAATATATCTTAAATTATGTTTCTTATTTGTAAAATTTCATAATTTTATTATGTATAATGTTCAAATCCTCATATATTATTTGAAGGTTACTTACCTCATTATTAGATCATTATCAGTTAAGTTCGGATTCTAAAAAATGACCTAGTCTAAAAAACGGGTGGTTTAGATTCAATCCAACTCATCCCTTGTATACCCCTCTGTGCCAAAAGGGAGAAGAGAAGTGCACCAGCCACTAAGCCAAGCTAACACTTGTCATTATTTCATATTAATTATATATACTATAGATTTAGTTGTATTAAATTGTATTGCTATATATTTATTTAATTAAATCTAATTTAACTGGTTCAATTAGTGACTCACCGCTGAATCAGGACCCAATGATTCAATGCTTTGACCGAGTCGATCATTGATCTAGTTTTGAAAACTATGGAATCAGTCTAGAGGGGGTGCTGGGTGTTTGTGGAGGAATTCTCAGAGATTATAATGGGTATTTCATTTGGGCGTTTAGTGCTTGGCTAGGTTGTTGTTTGATGACAGTTGCTAAACCCTGGGGTACAGCTTTGGGTTTGAAGATGGCGGCGAATCTGAACTATTGTCACTATTGTCAGGTTATACTAGAAATGGATTCAAAGATTGTTGTGCAGTTCATTGAGGAGGGTGTTCATAATAGTCATCCATGTGCCCCTTTGGTGAATTATATATATATCTAAAACCTTATTGCTTAGGATTGGTCAGTTCGTGCTGTCCATGCGTTTCGGGAGGCTAATGGCTGTTCTGATTAGTTGGCTAATCATGGCCATCCAGTTGATAACAGGGACATGACTTTGTATTCACCCTTTTTCTTTCGGTTGCTTTTCTTGCTGATTTTGTGCTTGTACTAGACTAACCCGAATTGTGGGTGGTTAACTTTGTGTTTTTATTGGGGTTTTAGCCCCGTCGTTATAAAAAAACAAAAATAATCTCATGTAAATTTTGTCAAAGTATTTTATTTTCATATATATAAAAAAAAAATCTGTCTTAGCACTTCTCAAATTTTGCTATTGGCATGCTTAACTCATTATATATATATATATATATTAGGATATATATATTACACAGGTGTAACTTTAAGAAAATAGTATATTATTGAATAATTTTTTATTGGTATAAATTTTTATAAAACCTATCGTTGGATTAGAAGTTCACATCGTATAGATAAAATCTGTAAAATTTCAAATGAATCTAAAGTTGTTTGGCATAATTTTTATGTACATCAAAAGCGACGTAATATATACACTTAAAATAAATAAAAATAAAAGCTACATAATTGCATTGCTATTGATGTTCAATTTTTATGAAATTTGACACAAATGATCTTTATAATAGGTAATTATAATTCAACGGTTAAATCAACAAAAAAATTATTTCATTAAAAGTTGTTAGTGGTGTAATTATACTTAAAATTACACCAGTATAACTTATTCTAACCTCTATATATATATATAGACACACACACGACAAGGCCACAAGGAGATATTCTAAATTCGAATGTATGTTTAAAGAGGCAAGGATCCTCTTCGAAAAATTTTACTAAGGGAGCCCTTATTCATATCAGCGCAGTGCATGTAGAAAATTTAAATACTGAGTGAAAGTTATTCCCTTAATAAAGGCAATGGTAAATAAACTGCATTAATATTTAATCTTTTTTGGCGGCTTAAACTTGTCCCTCGCTAGCTGCTTGTAAGCAATGGGCACTGCCGGTTAGAGGCGTAAGCATATCGGATTGCTGCAACCAAAATGGGGTTTACTTTGATTCGGACAATCAGTTCATTTCCTATTGAAATCAATCTAAACCAATTATTATTATTTAGTTTCGAATTTATGATTTTTCAACCAAGTTATCCAGATGCCTAACCCAATAAGCCGATCAACTAACTTTTTTTTTTTTAATTTATTTCTAAACTTTCATATTATTGTACTTAAGTTTTAAGAAATAGAATATTTTTATCATCTTTGTCACATTTGTTTAAATAATTTATCTATTTATACGACAATTAAATATATCATAAATAAGTTTTTTTATTATAATTGTTATTTGTTATAAGGATAAAAACTTTTCAAATAAAAAAATTCCTTTTTTTTAATGTTAATGGGATGATTTATATCTACACCAAATCCACCGGATCTTGATACGGTCGTTTTGGTTGAATTTGTTGAAAAACTATAAAAATCAAACAAAACAAGTCCAATTAAATTTAATCTAGAAAATAGCCTATTTACACCCCTAGTTCCAGTACTATTTATTTATCTATTTATTTTGACGTGAGCACTATGGTTGACAATTCTAAGGATAAATTACAATCACTTCCCATAAGGTTTGTGAAATTACAATTCACACCTCCCTTAGTTGTCAACCTACACTAACACTCGTCATAACAAAGCACTGTTAGTAAACTAATAGAATGACATTTTGTGATATTAACCATTTCAGTTAATAAAATTATAAAAATGTTCTTACCCACTTTCTTGTTATCGTAAAGTAAGGGAATTTTTATATTTTTATTAATTAAGAACGTTAATATCATAAAAAAATCATTCTATTAAGTTTGTTAACGGTGCTCTTAGTGATGGGTGTGAATATAATATAAATACTTAAAATTTGACAAATAGAGAGGATGTAGTGTAATTTACCCAAATTCTAATATGCACACAACCCTATTATTCAACATGATGCTTGTCCCTCGCAAAGTGTGAATATATATTGCATAATATCAGCAGTTAAGTAAATCTCATTCAATACATAGCAGTATTATTAGGATTTAGGAGTAAATGAACACTAAAGATTTTAAAGTAGGTTGGCCCACCTGCCATAAGCCTTAAAAAAAAAAGGCAGAGTAGGCTAGTTTGCTAAAAGGTAAAAGAATTGCAAAAAGAAAAAGTTTATTTTATTTTTTTTATAAGCACGGAGGACTCAAATTGATGCATACTCAATTTCTCAAAATCGTAACTAGTCATTGTCATAACAATAATTCCAAAATAAAACAAATTATGAGAACTGGCAAAACTATATTGAGTCTATAATTTTCGTATGACTATATATGGGCGGCATTACTATCCAACGACACATTACATTTACACACAATAGATTATAAGAAGTCCATAGCAACTAACACTTATAAAGCCCATTAACACGCAATATTAACAATTATAAAGGTCCACTATTTGTGAGTTTCTTCTTAAAAAAAAAAAAGGGTACTCAGCCTGCGGGGTAAGCCCGTCCACCCTGCCTAAATCCAAAGGTTATGTGGGGAAGATTCAGGCTAAAATTTTTTGATAGAATAAAAATGTTCAGCCCAACCCACTAAAAAATATGGTTTTGCTAGCTAACTTGATGGGTAGAGTTGATTTGACATCTATAATTGACACTAATATATGTGTGTGTGTATGTATATATATATATATATATATATATATATATATATATATATATATATATAAATTGCTACACATGTAGGTTAATAAGCTACAAATTTTATTTTAGACAAAAAAATCCAAATCTCTTTATTTTAAACTAGTTTTATGAAATGGATAGTTTGATAATTAAATCTTACTCAACTACTTTATTTATCACATTCTCTCTCCTCTTGCTTCGCATGATTGGGCAGTAGCTAAATTTTAAATATAATATTAATTATCAGTAAAAAATTTTGTTTTTCAATTAATGAATTAAATTAAATTTAAATAAATAAATAATATTTTACATTTAGCATATAATTTTTTTTCAGCGGTGATTATTGAATGTGTGAAAAAAATTTTCAGTAAAAAAAGGCCTACATTATATGTTAAAAAAAACTGCACTCTGACACCAAAGATGTGTATAAGTTTATTTTAATATTTTTTCCGTTACCATTTTTTAATTTTTTTAAATAAGAACTAAATTAACCTTTCGAATTTTCTTTCTTGATATCCTCTCAAGAAAGGCCCTTTCTTTCTTCTTCCAATTGATATTTGTGAAGGTGAAATAGAATTTATTTCAGTATTTCTTATTATGTTATCATGACTAACAGAAGTATGTAACCCAAAAAAAAAAGACTAACAGAAGTAATTTATGTTAAGAAAGACAACAAATGTCGGCAGTTTGGTCTAATCAATACATGAGTTGACAACAATTCACCGCACGTGCTTATGGATAATGTGCCACGTGAATTCCCTGTTAAACAACAGCATCTCTGGTACATTATTGATCAAACAATGCAGTAGCGGCGATAGCAACACTTTTTGGACAGACTTTTCCGTATAATGACACCCGGTTTGGCACGTGAAAGATATGATGGTATAAATTAATATAATATATAATAATTTTATTTATTATTTGACGTAAATAGTTTATAGTGTAAATTTATTTATTAAATCTCTCTTATACATTAAAAATAGAGGTGATCAAAACCAATTTAAACCAAATTGAAATTGAAAACCAATTCAAAACTGAAAACCAATCAAAACTGAAATAAATCAATTTGAACTAGTTCTTAATTTGTGAAAGGGACCAAATAAAATAAATTTTCGGTTCTTATTTTTAAAGCAAATAAAAATCAAACAAATTGATAACGTATTATATTTATAATTATACATATTAATTAGATGTATTACTTATTAAAACTTTTTATCCATATCTAAATTTGTATCATATTTTAACTCAATAGTTTAGATTTTCAATTATATATTAATTCTTTTAATTTAATCAATATGATTTTTGTTCAAATCTTTCATTATTTGCTTAACTTATTAGTTCAGTATTACATATTAGCATGACTTTTAAAAATTAGCTTAGATTTTATAATTATATAGTTTTATAATAAGTTAATCTAATTTATTATTATTAATAGTTACATTTTTATATTTTATAAATTTTTTAGTTAAAATTGAAACTGAGCCAATCCAAACCAATTTAAATGGTTTGGTTTGGTTCTTGATGCATTAAAGAAATAAATTTTTTGATTGGATTGGTTGATTTTTATCTTAAAGCTAAACAAACTAAACTATGAACACCCTAAATTAAAATGATAGATAACTTAATCAAGCATATGGGAGGTAGGATAAGGCTTGATTAGCCAAGTTTTAACGTACAAGATTTATTTTACTTAATTAAATAAATAATATAATAAATAAAATGATTATTAAATAAATTATAAATAAACATATCATTTTAGTTTTATTCAATATTTTATTTATGGTTAGAGTGATTTGTAAACAAATGATAATATTATATATTTTAAAATTTTATTTGGATAATTAATAAAAATATCATTTTATATATATATTTTTATGTATATGTATAGTTATAATTATTTGTAAGCAAATGATAATATCATACAATAGAAAATATAGTATCATATACAATGTCATACCAAACATTGTATAATATTAAACTTGACTTTATCCAGATCAGATCTTATATTATAGGTCTTCTCAATTAAGCATGTCAAATACGATTTTTACGTAAAACTGAAAAATTGAAGGTTAAAATGTAACACTTTAGCTATAAGCAAATGTGCTTGTTATCGGTGCAACTATAAATGTACATGATTTTTGGCAAGAGGGTGGGTAGGGGTGGAAGTAGCTAGGCAAGGCATAGGCTTTGGCTTAATAGGCCGTTCTATATTGTCAAATGGTAGCCTGAGCCTAGGCTTGTTATTAGACATAGGCCTTTCTCGTGGCTATAGCTTAACATTCTTAAAAGTCTAACATCTTCCAAAAGCCTATATTAAAGACATATTTGTTTATAAAATTTTTAGGCAAATTACACTTACCTTCCTTGAGGTTTGGTGAAATCCACTCATCTCCTCTATATTTTTAGGGTAACATTAACCTCTCCTAGATGCATTGTTCATTATACGATAGAGGAAAGATCGATGTAATTTACCCAAATTTTTTTTTGAAACAAGCAAAACGTTTAACTTTTAAATAAGTCAAAGGAATTCTAAATATATTAAAAAACATATTTTTAAATTGACTAAATGCTTATTAATTAAATTTAAAAGTATTTTTTTAAATAAATTAAAATGTTTCTATTATCACTATACTTTTAAATAATAATAATATAAGTAGGCCAGCTTACAGACTTAATAGTTTATTTTTATTACCTAAAGACTTAAACAAGCTTTTTGAAAGTAATAGTGATTGTTTACTAAATAGGTTAAGTCAAGTGTTATGACTAAATCTAGAAACGTGATCAATACATGAAAGACTATATTGTGATACCCAGGTACACGTGTTAGTGGGTAAGTTTCATACTACCCGGTCCCCTGGGACACCCATGTTGGGAAGGCCCAAGATGCATGAAAAACCCTGAACCTACAATTTTGGCGAATTTTCACCACTAGCGTCCCTAAAACCCCAAACACACCTGCAATGCCCAAACACACCCGGGACCGCTATAGTGGTGTCAGGTTGGTAGGAACAATGTGAAACAATGGTGTTTCGCGTAGTGAGGCCCCACACTCTTTAAACACCCCAAACTTGGGATTTTCTCCCCAAAATTGAAAACCATTTTCTCCCAAACCCTTCCTACTCTCTTCTCATTCTAATCCAACCCCATCCTTCTTCCTTCAAAGATCAAAGGTGAGTTTTATGGGTTTTTGTTGTCCTTTCCTTCCGAAATCATATCTTGGTGAATGAGTTGTTATTTGTCTCCATTGTTATTAATGAGGGTGCTCCCCAATGTTGTTAAAGTTATGTTTGAGCAATCTGAGGTTGTTAGAGTTTAATCTTGAGTTTTGTGGCTTAATGGCAGATATTGGTGCCATTTCCACTCCTAGAACATTGCGGTGTTGACGCCACTCCTTCCTTCCCTCTAGGTGAGTGGGTTTGGAATCTATGACCCTTATATTGGTCATTAGAGTTAATTTCTTAAATTATGACATGATTGCATTATTTTAGAAAATGTTTCAAAGAGACTAGAGATTCTGATTTGGTTTGATATATTTAACGAAATGATGATTTCCTCTATAGCATGAAATTTATGTTTTAATACAAACTCATGGGACTATTATTGATAAATGATTTATTAAAAGAGCTAAAGTATGATTATGACTTGATTTACAAATTTTAGAAATTTCCATAATGATTTCAAGAGAAGTATTTATATATTATAGAGTTTTATCCCCAACAGGAGTTTTAGAGAAATGATATGATTTTATGATTTAGAGATTTGACGATAGTCATAGAGAAATAGTCAGTAAGTTAATGGCTGGAACCCGATCATTAATCTTGATACCAAGTTGTCCTTGGGGGCAATCTCATAGAGTAGAAAATATGTGCTTTCCCTGGCCCGTGTTTGGGGGAAGGAACGAAGCCTTGAGGGTGAAGCTTGTGTTTTGGCACCCATAGAGGATTTACTATGCCATGGCTAACATGCATAGCTAGATAATATATTGTTATGAAATGCACAATTGGAAATCCACTATTTATCTAGTAGAGTCCTGTTATTTATGTTTTCTAGAGATTATTGATGTCTTTAAGAAATAAATGATTTAAGAACTATTATGTACATGTAATGAAATGATTTCAGATAAATTGCATTAACTGGTTTTGATGGAATTATATATGTATGATTGTTTATTCTTTGTTTGTCCCATGAGAGGTTATGGGTAAGGGCCTCTCACTGAGTTTTAAATGAAACTCACCCCTCCCTTCTTCCATTATAGATATGTTAGCTGTTATGGGTCCTTCTCACCACCTCCTCCCAAGGTAAAGATTTCCAGTTGATGAATTTCACTTAAAGGTGAAGTACTCTTTTTGCATTTTGATTAGAGATATAATACTCCGTGTACATGAGGGAAGGGTCCAGGACTATGAGATAAGTGCATCTGATTTATCACGATTTATTTTCTAACTTTAGAGAACTATGCTAAAGTTGATTATGATGTGTTTTGATGATGATTATATTTTCAAAGAGCCAAAGGTTTATTAGAGATGGAAATGATGTTTTATAAATGGATTTAATATTAAAATATGCATATGAAGGCTTAGAGCTCACGAGGCTTACATGAGGATGAGGTTTCCTATGTGGGTCACATGCCCAAGTATGGTCGTGACATAGATCCTCACATAAACCTCCTAGGGAATGTGACTTCCTGAACACATAAACTAATATAATTTTTCATTCTTAAAACATAATTTCATATAAAACATTATAAATTTCTCTATTTGAAACATGATTTTAGAATTCATAAAACTGAAATGTTCCAACATACATAATGTCATGACCTGACGTAGGAATGTAATCGGCAATGAGAATCTCACCATGAAAGCTTTCTGGATGACGTGTCTCTCTAAATGCATAACTTATCATAATATAATACTAAAAATATGATTTTATTCTAAATCCTTATCATTTTCTCTGATTAAACACAATATATTTAAATACATAAAACTGGAAGTATTTAATATTCAAACTCTAAGACATCTTAACCAATTCCATTGATTACAAAATCATAAACCAGTTCATCACATGATATTAATCTTAAATCTGAAAACTGTTTAACCTTTGAAACTGAATCTTAACCACATAGCTGATCGATTACATAATCTAAATCAAAATCAGTAATTGAAATCCATACTTAAATTTTAGAAACATATAGGGAAATACATAAACTTTTAACTACAATGTCTCAAAATACACGTGTGGCTCAAATCCTTTCCAGTCTACTGAGCACTCTAAAACTAACATAAGCCTAATCTAAACCTTACAGCAATGTAAAGCCCACCAAATGATAGCTGGTTCCTGACCTATGACTTGAAACATATTTGTACCTAAACTATAAGAGGAAGGGAAATGGGTAAGTTAACGGACTTAGTGAATGGATTCTCACTTATTATCCACATGGGACAACCAAGAGATATGCATAAATATAATATACATGCAACAATCATAAACCATTTGATATTTATATATATAGCTAGCTAGGAAAACAGTTTTCATTCCATAGATTCATAAACAAGCATTTCTAAACTCATAATCAACATGAAATCATTTCAATTGAGGGTGTGGGACCTTAAGAAAAGGATTTGCTGAACATGATAAATATATATCTATAATAAAAAAGCTGTAAAATCATAACTGTAGGGTAATCCTCAATCCCTTGGCAAATAAGGCATCTGCTAAAATCAAAACAATCCTGTCGACAAGCTATGAATACCTAACTAGGTCCTATTTTCTATATATGTTGGGGGCAACATTGCCTCTGGCAAACAATTTGATACTAAGGTTAATGATCTCATCAAGTCGTTAACTAGATGTTTGTTTCCTTATCTCGGCTAAACTAGTTTGTCAAAAACCATAATGGAAGGTGGTGCTCATCCCTGCAAACAAAAGCCCTTAACTGAATCTAAAACTCTTAAATTCTTACTACTCTGAGAGTTTTAAACTCATATAACTCTAACAATCTTACTTTAACATAACTATAGTTGTGAAAATCATACCCAAGGGATCACTCACTTGTAGGCATTTGATCTTCACCAGAATATGTATTTGGTAGCTACTATGAATCATACTGAATTTCATACCTCTTAGTACCATAAAGTTGAAGTCCTAAATTTCTATATTAAGCTAATGTATTTTCATATACTTGATATCTCTAATATCATAGTTCATAGCATGGGGTTCTAAATCATGAAAACTCTAAAACTATAATAGCACATTTCTTCATAAAGCTAAATCCTGTTTTATTCAACATAGCTCAACTTAATATTTCAATAAAAATTTCCAAGTCTTAAAGCATGACAATATCATAAATCCATAATACATATTTGACACTTTCATAAACATATTTAAATCGTACATGAGCTTCTAAAACATTTTCATAACATGCATAAGTCTGATTTATGGTATATGGTTTTCTAAAACACATTTTTATGTCAAAATCAAAATCATAATTTTTGCTAGTTTTTATCATCACTTGCAAATATATATTGATATCATATTTTTGTCTCAAATCTTCATGTTTGACAATTATCATGTAAGAAACATATTCATAGTGATGAAATTAAGGCTATGAGATCAAACCCACTCACCTAGAGGAAGAAGGAATGATGTCAACACCAATTGAGCTTTCTAAGTGGGGATGACACCAATGTCTGCCATAGAGCAACATAGACTCATGATCAAACTCTAATCACATCTAGATAACTCTAATGCAACTCTATCAACATTGGGGAGAACCTCACTTGACAATAATGAGAGAAATAACAATACCTATAACCTTAAGGATGAAGAAAAGGAAGAATCTAACATAAACTATCAACAAACATACCTTGGAGCTTGGATGGAAGCTAGATTGGGAAAGGATGAGGGTGAGGAAGGAGGAGAAAGAGATTTGGGGGTAGGGTTTCGAGAATGGGGTGTTTGCCTGAGTTTAGGGGTTTATATGGGGATATCAATAAATGAAACAGCATCATTTTACATTGTGTAAACATAGGCCCACTCGCTACGGGCCTCGCTGATGCCTAAGGCATAGCTTTGCTCACCCACTCGCTGCAATGACCTGTCTGTATAATTTTGCCAAAACATGTCACTGCAACATGGTTCCTATACCCAGGGCCTTCCTTAGGTCATACGGAGCTTGTCTATGACACGTGTACTCGGGTATAACACATAACTATGAATTTATCTTAATTAAATTCAACATGTGTTACAATCTTCATGAAAATATAAATTATTTCATTCGATGATCTTAGTCATAATATGAAAATTGGTTTAATACTTGAAAACTGAATTTGGGTATATAACTAACTTGTTACATAAATTTTTTTTTATTACAATCTACATTTCAAATCCATGCTTAAATTCTAAAAGCATAAAGGGATGTACATAAGTCTTGAAAATAAATACATAATCTTAAAATGAAATGCATGCTTCGAATCCTACTTGCACAACTCCTGGATCGCTCTAATCTAACATAAATCTAAACCAAGCCTTACTACAACGTAAAGCTCACCATTGGAATAAATGTAGACTACTAAATTGGTAGCTAATCGATAACCTCTCCAATTGTAACTCTAAGGAGGAAGGGAGGGTGAGTCAATGGACTCAATGAGTGGATTCTCATCCACCACCCACATGGGATGATCAATAGGACCACCACATGGGATGATCAATAGGGTATATATAATATACATGCATCAAGCAAAAATCATTTTAATATCTACATGCATAATTACATAGGAAAATATTTATGAATACATGGTGCGGTAATTACTAGAGAAATAGGAATATCTGAACATGATAATCATAATAATATCTATGAATCTTTTGAACTCTAAAAGGGCACCTAACGAGGTCCATGGCAGATGCCTAACTAGATTTCATTCTCTGAATACTCTAAAGGACGAGATTGTCCTTTGGCGAATAATTGGTACTAAAGCTAACAATCTTACAACTATTAAGTCATTGTCTTTTTTTATAGTTCCTCTAAAACTAGTTTGCACGTAAATTAAATATATTCTGGAAACTCTTAAAATTTTGAAAGCTCTCAATTCATGTAATTCTAACAATCTACTATAGCATAACTGTGGATGTGACATTTTGTCCAAGGAATCACCAACTTGAAGGCATGGTGATTTCAAAAACCCACGAATATGTATCTGACATTTGTTATGAATTATATTTAATTAATACTTTCAATAACATAAGTCTGAAATTCTAAAATCGTATTTCAAGATAACGTGATTCACAATCATGATAACTCTAAAATTATAATAACATATTTGTTCATGAAGTTAAATCATACTATGCTCAACATGTTCCTAATATAACTTACTTGATATTCTAAAAACATTATTCTGAAATCCCAAATCTTGAAAACGTGGTAATATCTTAAATTCATAAAAATGTGTTTAACAACTTTGGTAAACTTGCTAACTCAAGATTTCCAATAAGTTTTTTCATGAGCAGATAAAACATTTTCATGGCATACGACATATCAATCATGGTTTCATGGTTTTCTGAAATATAATTTTCATGCTATAGTAAAAAATCATAATTTTGCTAGGCTTGACATCATTTGTAAAATCATGCCTATAACATATTTTCATCGCTAATTTCATATTCAACAATCACAATGCTACCAACATAATTATAGTGAGTCCACTCACTGTTTAAAGTTAAAGCATGGGTACTATCCACTTGACCTGGAAGCTATAAATGAAACCAACAATTACCATAGAACTAACATAGACACATGAGCAAACTATAAGCTTACTAGAACAATTCTATGAATATTGGAGTAATACCCAAATTGACAACAATTAGGAATATAAACACCCTAATGAATAAACATAGAGGAGAGGAGAAGAAAGAAAGAATAAACCATAAACATTCCTTACCTTAAAGCTTGGAGGAGGTAGGATTGAGAAAGGATGAGAGTAAGGAGGTGGGAGAAGGAGGAGAGGGTGTTAGGGTTTAGATTTTGGGTGGAAACACATAGGGGAGTGCATAAATAGACTTAGAGGGTCACTAAATGAAATTATGTTGTTTTGGACATGTTCTTACACGAGGGCATTGTTATAGTGATTCATTTGATGACCCCATTACTATAGCGGTCACTTGCGAACCCTTACATTATGCAATTGCACCACCAACCACTATAACGGTCCCTAACCGCTATAGCTGTCTCAAAAATGCATGTTCTGCATTTTTCATGTTTCATGTATCCAAAGCCTTCCCAACAACATAGATAGGCCCTAGGGACTTTAGACGGTGCTAAACTTGTCTAGGGACATATGGACTTAAGGTATCACACCAAGCTAACTAAACGAATGTAAACTAGGCTGAATTTAAGTTAGGTTGAGGGCTCCCGATGACGACATAACCTACTTCCACCTTAAGGGCGGTGTTGCAAGATTCAACTCTAAAAGCATACATTATTAGGAAACTTGTAAGTTACCTTGCACTAAACCGATCAACTTTAGTCAACATAGCATTCATTTCTTTGGCTAACCTCCTCATAGGATCCCTATGTAACATCCCAAATTTTTCTTAATATAGTGTTACTTTGTTATAACATTTTATTTTGAAAGTATGAGAATTTTGTTTAGGCAAGAAATATTTAAGGATAATTATTGAAAAAAATGTATAATTAAAATATTACAAAACTTAATAGTTGTACAATCTGAAATTTAGCACCAAAATGTAAAATTTTAATTATTCCATTGAATTTTATTGAAATTACAAAAATGCCACTAGATGATAGAAAATAAACTTATAACATAATTAGCTGTAGAAAAAGCTAACAGAAACATTAGAAAAGCTTAGAGTGTCATTAAATTATAAAAAAAATGATAAAAAATTACAAATATACCATAAACATAAATTTGATCATAAATATCAATATTAAGTAATTTTGTATAATATTAGCATAATTGCACAAAAAAACCTATTATGGAGTATAAAATAAACTCTGAAAAATCATGTAAAATAACTCTAAGTCTTGTAAAAAGTTTTTTAACTAAGTTATGATATTAAATAAGGAGGACCATGAAATAGGTCTCTCCATTAGGCTATGGATAGTGTTAAAAATCATATTGATCTTTAATTAATTAATTTTGACTTAATTAAAGCTTAAATTACCTAAATAATCACTTAAAATTTAAGATAAATTTTCCTAAACCTTGATTTATCTTGCTGATAATACTAAACCAATTAATTAACACCTAGATCAGCCACATGGAAGAAAAAAATATATTTTGAAAAATAAAATTAAATGGTCAAACTTTCATATTATAATTATTCAACAACCAACCAAACTTTGACTAAAAATTTTAACAAATATGAGCTTGTCTCTTTATCATGTTAGGTAGCTCAAAATTCACATGGGCTGCTATATAAAATTTATATATTTTATTTATAGATAATTAATTATTTTAATTAGCTCAAATTAGACCTAATTAAGGTAAAGATATATTAAAAATGCTAAAAATTATAGAAAAAATTCATGAAAATTATAGATAACTTATAAATAAGGTAAAAACATGTTCTTAACAATATATTAAGGAAAATTAATTTTTATGATGATTTTATGAATTATTTAGTATATATAACTTTAAGATAAATATGCAAAATTTGTCATTTTAATATATTAATCATTCAAGACAACTTTCCACCCTCTATAACTCTATTAGACATGTTTTTCAAACCTATAGGCTGCCAAAGAAGAAAAAAATAATAGTTAAATAAATTATTAGTTAATTAATAATTAATTCTTAATAAAACTAGCAATAGTGTAAAATATCAAATAAAATATAAATAATTATAGAAAATTATATAAATTTCGTGAATACTTGTATTATATCTCTAATAATCTTATTATGATGTTTGAATAAAAAAAATAAGTCATTTACTAATTAATTAATTTAATTAAGATGAACTAGTATAAGCAAATTTACCTTATTTTGAATAATTAATTATTAAATTATATTTAAATATATTAAAATTTAATAAATGAATTTAAATCATTTCATTAACATTTTAGTATGTCTTGAAATGATAATTGAGAATTTATTAAATTATTTAGTGTTAGTTTTAATATTTAACTAATCAAATATGATAAATAAATCATGAAATTAGTAATATTTTAATCCTAAACTTTTTCTATAAATATCACCCCTCTAAACATCACTCCACACTTCATTCTTCTTGCCCAAAATCTATCAACACTCATAGCCATCATTTCTCTCTTCATTTTCTTTATTTTCACACCAAAATATTTACAAATTTTTAGCAAATCACCTCCAAATTATCACCTCTTCTTATCACCATCTAACTTCAACACTTCCCAGCCTTTATACATGAATTATAGCCCTTAGAGAAGGTTTAGGAAAGTTGAAGAAGTTGCTGGTCTAGCGTGGGTGTTGCTAAGTTTCTAAAACTCCAAGAACAAGTAGGGGTTTTTCTTTCACTAATAAGTTTCATGCATGATTTTCATATATGATGTTGTTATGATACTCAAAGTTTGTGTTTATGGTTTTAATATGTTTGAATGATTTAAATATTGTGACATAAAATACTTAATCTATGTGTATATGATGTATATTTATTTGTTTACTTATATGGTTGAAAAGTATGATAAAAGATCATTTAAATTTTGATTATGCTTTCTTCAAATATTTCAATGTTGTCTAAATTTGTTGAACCATATATTTTCATTTAATAAAGTTTTGTGCACAAGTTGTGAAATTTTAAGGTAATATAACTTGATTTTGACCTCATTATGTATTTGATCATAAAACATTTTTGGTTCATTAAAAGTGTTGGATTTAATTCATTATAATGAATGGATTTTAAACCTTTGAGCATGTAATATTTAGCTTAGTTTATGTGTTATGTTTATCTTGGACTATGGACCTTGGATTATAAATATTTGACTTGAATATAAATTTATTAACATTAAGAAATATTATTTACAAAGATTTAAGTTAAGGTCCCATTAGGAATATGACATATAAACTAACTAGATTCATGCTTGAAGTGATTTCTTAAAGTTTTGGTATAATTTCAATTATTTATTTTTAAATATTTCTTAGATTTATTGCTCTTTTATTTACCCTATAATTATATCTTTATATCTATAAAAATATTTTTTACTTATATTGAACATGTAAAGGTAATTTACCTACATATTTTCTAAAGATAGATTGGAAATAATTTTGGGTGTATTTAGGCTTATGGAATTAGTAACATATTGTTACTTGAAAATAAATTATTATATGATGAAAAACTAAGTTAAGTATATTTTATTATAAAGGAAATGAATTTATAAAAATAGTGTGATTTGGTGCTTCAATAATAATTGTGAGAAATATGGGTTTTATGAGTATTTTAGGAATCCTATGTTGTTTGGGCTTTATGTGTAAATATGAAAAATCTGGTGGTCTATATGTAAATATGAAAGAAATCATGTAAACTTTATGTAATTTTTATTCTTTATGTATATTGTATGCATTATGTAAAATGAATACATAAATAAGTGACACTTCCCGCCTTATAGCGGATAAGGACTTGGTGTACACTTAGTCTTGCATTGCTAAACGACACCTAAGCCAGGACTTGGTGTACGTTATAGTGATACATTGTGCTAGCGGACAAAGACTTGGTATTCACTTCTAAGGGACGCCTAGCAATGAGAGCTCTAATCCAATATGAAGTAAACCTTGAGACTATAATCATTTGAAGAGAACATGATACTATAAAAGGAAGCTTACAGGACACTCATGATTATTTACTACACTTCTTTTACTAAACTTTTATTATAATTGATATTGTGCACTTCTATCTTACTTGACATTAGTAAAATATAATTTGAGTTAATATAAAAGATTGCATCTTCCTACACTCCCGTGTTATTTTTAGTATTTTTGGGATGTAATGGAACTCCCTGGAAACATCACCCTACCTGGGAGACTTCTCACCCCTTTCTTTGGTGTTTCCAAATAGCATGGATCGTCATCAACAGTGAAATGGATGTAGCCTTGGACTTAGTTTCTAAATAATCAGATTCTATTATGTGTGCTAGATAGAATCTTTACTATCTGTTACCAGACTTTGGTTATGTTATATTGTTATATTAAAGTTTTCCGTAATGTATCTTGAATGTGTAATATGTATTATATCCTATGGATTGATGTTAGTAGTGAAGTATGTTTTTATAGACGATGGTTGTCTAAACTGTGGAATTACGATTAACAAATAGTAGTAATATATTAGAAAAGAAATATTCTTTGTCATTTAAAAATTACCTTTGGGTTGCTGGAAGAAAGTGTATTACTAAAAGTGTGATTTGGAAAGGTTCTGGCTAGAAAGACTTGGTATTTAAACGTGTCCATTGTGACCCACCTCTCTTTCCTGGAATCTACCAGATGCATGAATACAGTTAGTATATATTATTCCAATAGAACTATAAATTAGAAATAATCATAGCAGTTTAAAAAAAAAAGTTCTCATAAAATTTCAGATTACAAGATAATAATATTATGTTAGCTAATTATTGTTTAAAATAATAATAATATTAAAACTTAATGTGGAAGAATTAGAGTTTAGTGAGGTATTACACCCTACATACAAAAGGGAAAACAAGGAGGAAGATCAATAAATAGTTACTGAAGACAGTTTGAAGCACATGTAAAAGTCCACTCGAAAAGAAAAGTAAATACACAAAAAAAAAATCTGGCATAGTAGTTTGTAAAGTAAAAAACCAAATAGGAACAGAAGTTCAGTTAGTGGTATAACCATATTTTTAATTAAAATGTTACTCTAGTATTGAGTAGAGCACAGTTCTCACCCATTTACAACGATGCAAATATTTTTCTCAAGACCTTGGAACCAAAAATCGCCTTTAGGTTCAACTGAATAGAAGGTTCATGATAATAAGGATCATATATATGTCAGTAGGTTTATCCAAAATATTTTAAATGCAAATAACATATTATATTTTAAAATTGAAAACAAAATATATTAAAAACATAACATATATGTAGAAAATTATTAGTTTTAAATAAAATATTTTTAATTTTGAGAATAAATTAACACGATTATTTTTTATAAAAAGTTATTATTTTTCATTTTGACAAAAAAAGGAAACAAACACACTCATAGTCTGTGATATATTTCTCAACTTTTAGTTTTTTTTAATGCATATGAATTCTATTAAACCCCATATTTTTTTTCTAGTTTAAGCCGTACTTATAGAGTGTGAGTAAAGCTCTCCACATAATTTGATATTACTTTAATTGTATTTATATCTTATTGATGGACTTTTTCAACAAACAAGTTCTTAATAAAACAATTTATATATACTATTAGGATATGTTTGGTTGGAGAGTAGAGATGGAGGCAAAATTTCTATAAGTAAACTTCATATGAGTTTATACTTAGAGTTCATTTATGAAAAATTTATCCATACTTTTATGGTCCAAACAAACACATGCTTAGTATATGAAGATTAGACTAAAACTCCTAGTTGAGTAGAGGGGACAAATTGATAGCTTGGGGTTTAAAAGTCTAGTAGCTCTTTACTTTTCACCAAAGGGAATACATTACTCCCTCTATAAACTCATCATTCTAACTTCTAAAACTTAACCAAAAAATACAAACCGATTAATTACTAATTTGATTCTCTATTATGGTCCACAATGATGTATTACTAATCTTCTTATGCATTCTCAAACTCTAACCTCCTTCATTCTCTAATTCCTTCTTTATTTTCACACATTTCAAGCCAAAATGACATTCTTTAATGTTATTATAGAGTGTTTTTGGTCGAAGTTATAAGTTTAACAAGGCTATATCATCCATTTAATAAACCACATGTGCCTCTTTTGTTGATAATTGGAATACTAGCTAGGTTAACAGAGGAACTAACATGTCCTTTTTTATGAAATATGAGGGGCCATTGGGAGACTTTTAAAACGTAAGAGACCAATTTATCCTCAATAATATTAGTCCAAGACCGACTTAGGGTCTTTTTTTCAAATTTTTCTTGGTCTATTTGACTTAGGGTCTTAGTGAAAAAAAAAACACAATTTACATTCATATTCAAGGATATGTAATAGCCCAATAGCAAACTGGCCTAGTGAATAGCCCAATGCCCAAACTCAATATCGCCCAAAAGTACCAAACTCCCACTACCCAACAAAGAAGCTATGATCCAACTCTAATGTTCCCTAAACCCTAAAACACTTGCATACACCATTTGGCACTGCCTTTCTTTTCAATCTTAACACGAAGCTTCAACACTCGTTGTTTCTCCAGGCTCATCGATTCAAAGACAAGGTAAGATCCTCTTCCAAAATCAAAACACGTGTCTCATGTTTCCCATTGAAAATGAATTTGTAAATCGTTGGCCTTTTAGTTTGGTTTTCTATTGTTAACCTTAAGCTCTCTTTGGATTTTAATTGTTTTTAGCTATGTTAAGATGTTTTTCGATAAGCATAAGAAAACATATGCAATCTTATCGCTGTATTTTGGCTAATGTCACTTATATCTATTTTGTGTCATGGAAACTATTTTGTTGTACACAACAATGTTGCTATTGTTCTGTTAGTTCTTATTTTTATTTTTATTTTTTGGTTATGTAGTAAGTGACAATGGTGAGGGTTAGTGTCTTGAATGATGCTCTAAAGAGCATGTACAATGCTAAGAAACGTGGGAAGTAACAAGTCATGATTTAAAAGTCATTATAAAATTCCTCTTGGTGATGCAGAAACATTTTATTTCTCCATTATGTTTATTTCCCCTATGTGAAATATAATAATATTAATAGCATGTGTGGTTCAATGTTTGTGCTTTGTAGAATTGATTCTAGATAGGCCTAATTTTGGCATAATTGATTTGGTTTGAATTGATTTTGAGGTAAAGTGATTTGTTTGGTAGTTCCTCAGAATTGATTCTTAGAAAGTAATAATTTTTCACTTCTCCCAAAATCAATTCAAGAGGTTACAATTGATTCTAGTGTTTGGAATCCAAACAACACAAAAATTTGGCAGAATTGATCTCAAAATCAATTCTAGGTCATTCCAATGGAAAACCAAACATGCTGTAACATATTCACTTGTCACATCCTAAGTATTTAAATTTTGTTGTGGTTTGTTATACTTGTGCTTTTTTAGGCTACATTTGTTATTCAAGTGGCCTCAATGAACTCAAGAGGGGGGGTGAATTGAGTTCTAAAACTTTTTCTTTGTTTTCACACTCTAGTTACTCTTTCAATAAATTTTGAAGAATTGGTTAAAAACTTAGTTTAATATATGCAAATGCAAGAGATATGAGAGTGTAATTATGTCTATGAAAAAGATTAACAGGACAATGAAAAGTAAATTTGCAATGAATGTAAATAGATAAGGGAAGAGAGATTGCAAACTTGGTTTATACTAGTTCGGTCACTTCCTGTGGCCTACATCCAGTTCTCTCAAGTAACTCACTTGAGAGTTCCACTATCGCTTCAATCTTTACAATCTATGAGCACTCCTATACCTAGGGATCCCTCACCCTAGTGTTTGAGTCTCTCAAGAACTAAGAGATGCCTCACTCTTGTTCTTACAAAGGGATACCTCACCTTTTTCACAATCTCAAATAAAAGAAAGAATACAAGGATTCACTCTCTGAATAAAGTAGATGTTACAAATTAAAGCCCTATAAAGTTTTTCAAGAATAAGACAATTTGGCCAAGTGTTGATCACAAAGAATGATTGAACAAATGATCTTTTTAGTATGTTTTCTTGTGTGTTAAAGAGTGTTAAAGGAAGATATTTATAGAAAATAATTTGTGTGAGCCGTTGTGGATTAGCCTCAAGAGATGCCTTAAGAGATGTGTCTCTTCAAAACACACATCTTTGCAAGTTTCAGGCCATGGTAATCGATTACATCAACTGGTAATCGATTACATCAATGGTAATCGATTACACAGTTCAAATTTTAAAAACTTAAACGGTCACCATGCTGGTAATCGATTACAATGGATGTGTAATCGATTACACATGTGAAAATTTTAAATTCTATGCATAAGATCAGCATGGTAATTGATTACTTTATGTGGTAATTGATTACAACAGTTCTTTAAAAACAATCTTTTTTTAGAAACACTTTTAAGCATTATTTAAATATTTCATTTAAAATCATACTTATATTTTCACAAATCAAAATAAATTCATCATTAAGAATGATTAAATTCTTTTAAAACAAGTTTCCCTTAGATTAAAACTTGATCAACTTAAAAATGGCCAAATAAACTTATTAAATAAAACCTTTTGACAAAATGATCTATTTCCTAAGTATTCTAACCGTACGACATGATTACTTGACTTGATCACTTTGCTTGTTATTCCTCAAGAAACTCCATGCGATCATCTCTTTGGCAATTGCATTTTGGCATCATCAAAACCTACAATATGAATTCACAACATTGGGCAGTTTGAGTATGTTGATGACCAGGGCTGGCAAAATTATGGTTGAATTGAACGATAGATTAAACAAGTGTGGGGTTATAAGCCTCCGCTTTGATGTTGGTGTCAAAGAGATAGAGGGTTGAACTACAAGGCTGCTCCCTTCAAGGTTAGCAAAAAAGCCTGCTTTTACTTTTCATATGTTATGAGATCTTATGGTCCTTTGCCTCTGCTATACAATACTATAATCTAGTTAATGGAATAGTAAGTTCATTGAATTATATCATTTTAACTCTATGTTTGTTTTAGACCATCTTATAATGGATCTATTTTTTTTTCTTCTCATGTTTCCACCTAAGGCAACAAATTCTACCCCTCTGAAATATGTTCAAGATGGGTTAGTTCAGTATGTCATCGTTAGTTGTTACCTACTTTATTTATTGGTGAATTGTTCTCTTACATCTTTCAAGTTTAGTAACTATAATGGCTTTGAAAGCTTTTCCCAATGTTGACAGAAAAACTAACCTTTCTTGATCTAAAGAATGCGAACTTTCTGGTTTTTGCATGAATGATGTTCTGACTCAGGAAATCATTGTTTGTTTATTTGCTGCTTTTGGTACTTGTAGTTTGTGATAAAAACTTAGGCTACTTTTGTAAACACGGTTGATTTATTTGTTATGTAGATGTAAATTTTCTATCATCTTATCAATTATTGAACTTTTGTCTCTGCTGTTGGAGTATGCATATGGTTTCTCTTGTTTGTTTCTTCTAATAATTGATTGCATGCAAATTCATGTAGTTTGGGTGTATTGTCTTGACTACCTCTCCTGGTATCATGGATCATGAGGAGGCTAGGAGAAAGAATGTTGGTGGCAAAGTGTTAGGTTTCTTCTACTAGGCTAGTTTTTTGTTTATGATTGGCACTTTTTTCTATTTGAGACTCCCAAGTTGTGATGGAAGATGTCCTACATACCTAGCAATGTCAATAATAGATTGCAAGAGTTTGGTATTTTTAATGTGTGTTATACTTTTTTGCACAAACTATTTGGTCAAGAAATTTTTATTTCTTTTCATTGTTTTTCTAATGTTTTTATATGGAAGTTTATGAACAGATTTGTTTGAATGGACAAGGACTTGCTCTAGATGGTGGGGCATTGGCGATGTTTCCTTTTAACATATTAAGTTGAGACTGGGCTTAGCCCAGCTTGTGCACATTCTTATTTGGAATTGTAACCAATGAAAACCCTAACTGCAATGTTGCCTTTTACTAATCTAGAGTCTACACACTTATCTTCAAGCTTCAATGGGTCTTGGCTCTATAAGTATGTTTGAACGACATAAAATAGGTTTTTTTTTATAACTATTAAGCAATTATTGAGTCTGTGATATGCCGTCTCTTAAGAATTGGCAATCTTTTGTGCCAATTATTATGATTTGTTGAAAATAAAATTCTAGCATTTGCATTTTTGGTTCCCAATAGTTCTTTTAGTTGGGTAATGGTTCTTGTATTTACGAAATTATGAATTACTTTTTCTAGTTTTTATATTGAGTTTGGTATGTGGATAAAGATAGAGAAGGAGTTTTTATAGATTAGATTCGTGTAAAGATTTCGTAGATTAGAAACGTGTGTAAAATTATACACCAATTTTATTTATCAACATTTTGCTCCCATCTTTATCCCATACAAAAGACAATACACACCCAGGTATTTGTATTTTATTTTTCACGCTGAAATGTTTGGGATAACTGTTAAACAGGGAAGTCAATATAGGTAATGTTTGTTTTTATTTAGGGAAGAAAGAAACAAACAAGAAAACAACACAAACTAGCTCTCAACGATCCCAATGTGGAATAGGCTCCAAGGATAGAGGAGGAGCATCCCAAAAAGTGAAGTATTATGTCTGCCTTGCTCCCAAATAAGAGGTGATCCTCATAGCAATTTGTAAATTTCGAAATGCGTTTGAGTTGGACACACCACTCCTTCCTAACAAGTTGTTTCACGTCCTTAACCAAGGAGTCTAGGCAATGAGCTCTAGGACGGTGATGATAAAGTAGCAATTTCGACGTTCCCATGCAAGATGTAACCCCTTCGAAGAACCACGACTGCAAACGAAGGAGGTTTGCACAAAGGGTGTCCATAGGAATCACCATTGATGTTCAGTTTAGCAAACATCCAATAGGACGAAACCAACCAACATCGAGGCAGCTAGACCATTAGGAACTCCACACAGGTATTCAAAAACTGACCCTGGTTGTACCAGTTGGTAAATGTTCTCCATTACAACATGCACCTACGAAGAAACACCACCCAACACCATATTATTCATCAACCACCAAACCCACCAAATAGTGGACAAGAACAAAGTGTTGTCTGATCTATTCTTGGCAGGTATAAATCCACTCCTCAAAATGCATGCAAGTGGAAGTTATTCTGATACGCCCCATAACCACAATAAGCTCTCAACCAAATCTCACAAGAAAAACAGGAAAAATGTTATTTGTACTCACTATGCATAGAACACCATATCGACTCACATTCCATCTACCATTGGATTAGATGTGGATCCCACTTGAATAGAGTCCACACCTCATCCAATGGTAGATGAGATGTGAGTCGACACAGTGTCTCATGTATGGTAAGTATAAATAACATAATTGAAAACACCCGCGAAGAAAAACATCAAGAGTAGATAATTTTATTGAGAAATGATATGTTAATGCACACACCGGGTGCACTACTTAATGCATACGGTGGAAGGCTTGTGTGCATTGTCATTTTGAGACCATATGGTGGAGTACTTAGATCAAAAAATGTTTTCAAAAACTAATGAAAGGAAAAAGAGAACTTGCAGAAGCTCTCCCTTCTCTACCATTTCCTTATCCAAGAAGCTTTCCTCACTCATTGCAAACTCTCTCTTCTAATCTTGAAACCCATTCACCTCCTCACACACAAAATTTGTCTCCTTCAACCCACTCACCTCTTCATTGCAAAATCATTTCCGCCCATTAAAAATAAACAAAGGAGTACCAATTTATCAGTAGGTTTTTCTTTTTCTTTGATTTAAATTTTTACCAATTGCTAAAAGAGATGTTCTTGCTATGGCGGTGGAAGTTGTTTAAAATTGGTACTCCTTTGGTTATTTTTAATGGGCGGCAATGATTTTGCAATGCTAGCAGAACTATAGCTTACATCCTGTAGCTTAATTAACATTAATATCATGTTCCTGTTTTGTCATTTTTGAATAACAAAAGCCCAAAGTGTGCAAAACACTATGTGTGCTTTAAGCTTAATAATACTAGAGAATATCACAGAATGCATATTCCCCTTCAAAATCTATTGATGTCCAAATATCAAATTACCAACCCGAAAATAAACGTTCTAAAGTAAAGAACCAAAATAAAATACTAATAAGCATGGAGCAGCAAATTTATTACTTTCATGTGTGTCTATATGAACATATATATTACTCTTATTTCAAATATTTTGAGTAATGGCTTCCAAAATTTAATTCTATAATTGTAACTGGACTTACATTTGATTTTAAGCATTACCTAAACACAAGTTTTGGCTCCTTTGAAGTTGGAAGAGCAGTTTACTTGATTTTGGTAAGAGGATTCCATTTTATTTTGCAGTACCTATGTGTTAGGATATTCATTTGCACTCATTTGGTTGAACATTGCTCTTTTTTATTTTTTTCAATAAATGATGTTGAAAAGAGATTGAACTATGTCCATTTATACTAGTTAAGTATGAAAGCACTCATGTTCTAAAACTTGTACAAATAATTGGTTCATTATTAACAACTCATCAGTTAATTCTATATAATAAAACTCTCATTAAGAACTAAACAATGCATATCATGAGTGATACTATAACATAGAGACAAAAGCATAAGAGAATCTCATAAACTCAACAATGCAAGGTGGGAGGAATAATATATATTCTACAAAATATATATATATATATATATATATATATATATATATATATGTATTCTTCACTAGAAGCATTTATTGCTATACTATATTTAAATATGTAATTACAATTACAATAAAATATAAAATATATTATTATATTTACAGTATATGATTTGAATGTCATCGATCTATTGTATATGGTAACTCAATCGGCAGCCAATTTTTACAATTTAAAATGGAGAAATTATTATTTTGACGTTGTACAAAAGCTTGCAAGTGAATGTTTACATTAAACTTTTCATTTTATGAAATTATTGTATTGTACGGTTAAAATGCTTGCAAGTTGTGCCAAACTTTTCATTTTATGAAATTATTATTGTACAATTAAAAAGAGTTGTACACATATCATAATGTAGTTGAAGGCTATAATTTATAGTTTAGACCAATGTATTAATTTTGAAAATGAAATGCAATAAATAAATCTCATAATAACCAATTTAAAGTATACTTAACAACCAAAAATAAATAAATGGATTTATGTTATGGGAAAATATCTTTATCTTTGTATAGTAGTTGTATATGGAGTTGAGGGGTCACTGCGTTCATATTTTATATATATATATATAAATTTCTTATTTGTTTTGTCATTTATGGCCATCAAAGTTGTATCAGATGAAGATCAGATATTATGAAGGGGATCCTTTTATGCTTGCCAGTGAAAATCTTGGAGTAAACGTGGGGTTTGATTTACAGCCCCATATCATCAATAATGATACATTGAAGGTGTGAGCTCTAGTTACTTTGATGTTGAAAATCAAAGCTTTAAGACATTTTTAATGTTTCATCTTAAAAAAAAAAAATACATCTTCCCATGACTATTAAGATCTTCCTTGCTATGCAATTCATTTTTTCATGGAATAAAATTTTGATAACAGGAAGTTTTCATATCTTTTACCATTTACTTTCATATTTTATTGATTTTTCTTACGTAATATTATATATTTTTACTTTTTCATGGAATAAAATTTTAACATCTGGAAGTTGGATCATTCTTATCCCTCTCATCACACAAGGTAGTTTCATCTTTTTACCACTTTTACACTTTATTGATTTTTCTCTCATAATATTAAATGATTTTTATATTATACTTTTTTATTGATTAATATTTTTACTGTTTACTTTTCAATATAATCATAAATGGATGAAAGTTATTTCCAACATTTTAATTTTCCACTTAAATTAAATTTATTTAATTTTGTTATTATTGTCAGATTTTTTAGGAAATGTAAATATTTAACTTAATAATGATAATGCTAATACTTTTATACAAACTTAACTTCCTTAATTATAACAAAATTATTAAAAACAAAATTTAAGTTTATATTCTTATTTACAATTGATTTTTGTATCTTACAAAAACTGTCTTAAAATTATATAATAAATTAACAATATATTTCCTTATAAACATTGAAAAATCATAAAAAATAATACCTATAAGAATTACTTTTAATATAGTAGAATTACTGTAAATATAACTTTTACTATATCATATTTGTATTCAATATAACTTATAACAATTTTTAAAATCATTGTAAATTTAAACATATATGACATGTTATATAATTTAAAACTTCTTTTTATTGAGAATATAATAATCATTATAAAAACTTAATATATTTTAATTTCTATTTTTAGTTTCTGAAACAAGTTTCGTAAATTATATTAATAATTTTATCTTTTAGATTATCCAAATGAGAATTCTTATTAAATTGTAAAAATCACTCTGATTTGTAATAATTACATAACAATATATTTAATAGTGTTGCATATGACAATATTAACCTTTTATATTTCCATTTAATTGCATAAAAAATTAAATAAATATGTTAATATATTAAGTCATGATAACTTCTGTTTTGTACTTTTAAATTTGTGAATTAATTTGCAAAAAATATAAATATTAAAATTTCAAATTAAATTTATTTTTAAAGCAAGGAATTTGTTTAAAAAACTTTTGAATGATATAATAATCAATCTTATTGGAATAGGGGATCTTAATATTCTCTAGAAGAAAAATTGGTTTAATGTAAGGTTTTATTTAACATAAAAATATTATCCTGTGTCTTTGAATTTTAAAATATAAATAGTCAAATTAATATCTTAGATTATTGTAACATAAATTTTATAATTAGTTTACTTCTAATTTTTATCTTTGAATTGTAAAAAAATTACTTATAAATTATTTAATAGATTAAGATTATGATGTATTTTACCGAACAATAGTGTCTGATATTATACTGGCTATAATTAACAATGTATTAAATATTTAAAGAAATGTGACAAAAAAAAAAGACTATGGATCTTGACTAACATATATGTTTTATTTACTTCTCGCATCTTTTATATTTGTTATTTTTTTCTTTCTGTTTAAACAAAACCTATAATAAACTTTACTATTTTCTTTTTTGAAAATTTATTTGATGATCAGAATTATTGAATCTACTATTCTCTTTTAAGTGACATAAACTCATATCAGCTTAGAAAAATTACCTGAATATAGATATTCGAGAAATTCTTCACATACATACGAATCATTCATATTTTTTTTTTTAAGTTATGTTTTTCTTATGTTAGTCACATTTTCAATTTTTAAAAAAAAGTACTTCAAATTGCAGATAAATTGTATATTTGTTCACTAAGATCAACCAACATTTATATAATCACTAAAATATGCACTTCTTTTTGTTACATATTATAATATTATTTTAAAATTTAGAATTAAATTAATTATTTTAAAATATTATATGTATATTAAAGTGTGATTATGACTCTTTTGATTACGCACATATAATTAACAATATTGGTATTATAAAACCGGTGATTTTTTCTGATTTGATAATATTAAGTTTATATTTAAATTTTTTTACCATGATAACATTAAAGAATATAGTATACTAATTCTAAACACTAACTTAACTGACAGATTTCTTGAAATTTCTTATTGCTGTCATTTTTAATTTAATATTAAGTAATTAAATTTGGTTCCAATAGATGAAAACAAAAGGCATGCGCAACCTAACCAAAAAAACATTCTAACATGATTAGAATACGAAAACAATATTTATTCGAGTCTATTGACGTCCAGTCTAACAAGAAGCAAGTGTATCTAATTATATCTTTGAATACTTTGAATTTTTAGATTGTGAAACCATTGCTTACAGATAATAAATTAAATGACAATCATGACTAAAAGATACACACATATGCCATGCTAAATAAATTGTATAAAACAATTAAAAAATTAAATATTTACTATATTAATTTTTAATTATTATCACATATTTCTTTCAAAAATAATTTTATTAAAGAAAAACATTTATGTCCAAATTACATGAACTAATTTTCCCCTGAACTAATTTTTCGTTGTAACTTAGTGGGTGGTGAATTTGGAATTTTAGTAAAAAAGGGAGTATCTTCTACATTTATTCAATTTAAAAATAGTGTGCCTGTTGATGTTGTAATTACTAAAATATAGAGAGACACATCGATTTAAAAAGAATGAAAGGGTGTTGGAATATTTTATCTTATAACGAAAATTAAAATATAATTTCACTACAAGAAATTTGGTCTAAAACAACACTTGTTTTTGGCAACAAATGAAAAATGTTACTTTTTGTATATATAGACAACACTTTTTTTAAATGTGTTGCCATTGATATCTAAAAAATATTGTCTTATCTACTTAAAAGTGTTACCTTAAATAATTGGCCACACCTATTATAATAACACTATGAAAAGTGATGCATTAGCTTAAAAGTATACATTTTTGTTAAAAAATGTTACCTTTGACAATTGGCCACATATGATATAGCAACTCTTCAAAAAGTGATACCTTAACTTAAAAAAGTGTAGCCTTTGCTATATCGAAAACACATTTAGAAAAAGTGTTGCCTATATGTGCATAAGCAACACTTTTTACGTGTACCTAAAATTAAGTGTTCTTTTAGGCATAAATTTCTTGTAATGTTTCTTGAAATTTATTTTTTATAATGACTGGACTAAAAATTTTAAAAATCATATTCAGTTTTAAAGTTAAATCAACAAAGTAGGTTACGTACTTGAAAATGATTGTACTAAAAAATAAAAAATTATATTCATTTTTAAGCTAAATCTAAGATTATATTCTCTCCTTTTATGTATGCATTGAAATTGTGTTAATGATTTGCACTGTTATTGCCATGGATAATGACATGGTATTGCCAACCTATTAATTCTTCTACTTGATTGTGATAGATTCTAAATTGGCTTCTAAAATTTTTAATTTTCCTTTTATGTATATATTAAATTTGTGTTAATTATTTGTATTATTATTGCCACAGCTAATGGCATGATATTGCCAGTTTATTAATTCTTACGCTTAATTGTAATCTATATTGTCTTTTAAAATTTCATAATTGCAATTATGTACAATTAATGTCAATAACCGAATAATTATATAATTTATCATTCAGTGAAAATAAGAACGCAATGGCCAATTAGATATCCATTGAAAAATTGTATCCATAAACACCTATTACACTTGAATTGAGAACCATTCCAAAAATGCTGGTGATACTACTTAGGATTATTGAAACAAAGTCAAGCCAACAAATGAAGCACAAAATAGTTGGAAGCATCCATTGGCAAAAGAGCAAGTAATGATCTCAACATCAAGAATGGATGCTGGATTCTCTCTCCATTTTGAATAAAAAAAAAGTCTCACCATTTTAAAAAGGGCAACTTTTTAAAATAATGAAAAATTACAATTAGATATCGACAACCATGATTTACTCCTTAGTAATGTTAATGTTGTCATTTGGCACTTTTTTAGAAGATGGAGAATTATGTTTGTGATCGGGTTTTTTTTTTTTTTTTCTCTAAGATATTGGCTCTCCCTTTCTACGTTTATAGTTTAGTCTTGAGGTTTGGTTTGCAGCCTTATACTTAGTTTGCCTCATGTTTAAAATTTTGTTCATGTTTTTATTTTTTGGCAAATTTATGTAGATTTTGGCTCCTTTCCTTGTAGAGGGTTGTTTGAGCTCATGTTTTAAACAATAAGAAAAGAAGATATTTTTTAAAAAATTAATATAAAAATATATTTATGCTCTAAATTTAATAACACTCATGGTTTATCAAGGTCCAATAAAATTTAATCATGGCCACTTTGAAGAGCTACTTGAACAAGTATGTATAAATTTTCTTTCCAATCAATATAACATTATTTTATTTTTTAAATTGAGCTTACACTTTTCTTAATTGTTTAGAAGGAAGATATCAAACAATAATGATGAATATACATTACTCAGTAGTCCTTATTGGTGAAAAAGGTCTAAATTTTTATATTGTGTATATTTTCTTACTATTCATTAATGCATATTCTTTTATTTTATTATTATTTTTCTTTCAGAACAATTGCATGGATGTTTATCGGAAAAAATATAATGCATTATGGTTAAATTTTTTAACAATTTACTGTAATTTATAATTATAGAATCTTAATGAGATTTGTGAATTCACTCTAATTTGATAGAACTTATCAATCTAATTTTGTTGTCTTATCAAGTAAAACTTTTGCATACATGCAACAATAATGTATTGTTATATAATTCAAAATACTCAACTCTTACAGTAAACAAGTAAAAAATCTTACATGCTATATAATTGATTTATGGTGTAAAAGACTTTACACAAATGGGATATCAAAATTAATTTTTTTGAACTAATTTTACAACAATATTAATATAATATTTTGTAGATAACAATACTAATATTTTATTTTTAAATTAAAATAATTATATTAATCAATCAGCTCATAATAATATTACCTATGTAATTTTGATTTAGAAAATTAATCTATTTAATTTAAAAAAAATAAAAAAATAAAATTTATTTTCAAAGTAGAAAGTTAAACAATTTTCTTCTAAATTATTTGACAATCAATTTTTAAGGAATAAATAACGTTAATATAATCAAGAAAAATTAGTTTCATGTAATATTTTTCACAAAATAATATTAATATTTTATCTTTAAATCTTATAAGGTTAATATTTAAATAAATACTTTAATCCATTAGCTCATGACATTATATATTTTGTGATTTAAATTTTGATAATTAATCTATTTAAACTTTTAAAAAATATATAATTAAATTTCTGTTTTAATTATACAAAAAGTTGTTACAAAATTAGATTAATTGGTATGCATTGATGATGTAAACTCATTTTACACCGTTAACCAATTAAAACATGGCACTTCAGTGAATTGGTGAGAAAAATTAGGAGAAAATGGTGTAGTTACTGAAATTATGGTGACATGTCAAATTTTAATTGATCGACAATATAAAATGAGTTTACACCATTAGTGCATACCAATTAATCTTTTATAAGGCTATTAAATAATTAAGTTAACAATTATAGCACTTATAATATTGCGTATAACAATTAAAAATTCATATATTATTATCATATTTAAATTTTAATTACTATTGCATATTTCTTTCAAAAACATTCTTATCAAAAGTAATTCTTTTTAAAAAAAATTATGGAACCCGTGCAACGCACGAGCTTATCTCTAGTAAACATTAAGCCTTCAATGTTCACTTAAATTTTTTAACTTTTATGTTGGCTATTTCCCTACTGTACTATTACTAAACACATTATCTTTAATGAATGAATCATATAACTACAACCAAATATTATTAAGGTATGTGTAGCATCAAAGTGGTGCTTCTACTTTTACTTCCCCAAAAACAACCATGCTCCTATGTTTATGTTTCCAATTTGGCAGATACATGATCACCTTGAACTTCATGATTTTAAAGGCACTACTCTTAGCTTGCTTGTCAACTTTCCCCAAAAATTTTTACCAACAATATTAGTTAGAAGACTTACACCATAAAAGGAAACAATTTTTTTTTATTAGTTAGCTAATATAGTAGTATAGTAGTGATCTTGTGCAAATTACATGCTTTTACTGTGTGTGCATTTTTTTTCTCTTGCGTACTTGATCTATCATTTGCTGTGGGTAGATTATCCTTGCTCTTTTTTTACTTATTGCTAGGTTGATTGAGTTTACTTGACAGCATAATAGATAGGCTAGAATATCCTTGCTCTTTTTTCTCTTGTTAATGTGTACTTCTGTGTTTGATCCTTCTTTGATTGATCTCAAGAAACATGTTTATATTGATGTTTATCCCTTTATTGGTTTTTTCTGTCATGGTTAAGGCTTGATGTTTACATCATGATTATTTTTTGAAAAGGAAATTACAAGCCACTACAAAAGCTTTTATGATAGAAGGCAAAGTTTCCATCGATCCAGTAGGTAAGTTTGTTGGTTATAATTTTATAATGTATTGCAGCTTGCCACACCTCCATCTCTTTGTTCATACATCAATTTTAAGCATTGACTATCCTTTTTTAATATATATTTATTGAGTTGTGCTTTTAATTTTCATGAATGTTGGATATTTGATTCAGGTCCAGTATTTTTTCCTTTGCATTTATATGTCAATATTTTCTTCATTTCATTAATGCATTAAGTCTATTTAACCATAGTCTTAACTCATAAGTCATGGTCAAGAAATTAATATCTTTATTATCTTCTATTTTAGAGGAACCATATATGCATATTAGTGGAACTAGCAACTACTTTTCATGATGACCGAGAGCGAGAGTGGAAACAAGGGTGCTTGTTGGTGGTAGCTCAGTGAAGATGTCTTAATAAAGTGCTGTGTGTGCTCACCGTCACAATTTGAAAGGAGACTATTGTAATTATTCAAAAAGGAACTATTGTAATTATAGAAAAAGGAGACTATAAGGCAACAAAGTTACAATTTGAAAGATTTAACAACTTGAAAAATGAAATAGATAGTATTAAGCAAAAGTTAGTTGAATTTTAACGGTACATAACAATGGGTTTTAATAAATCCTATTCGAATGAATCATGTATTATATATGTGTGAACATCTGTTTGATGGAAAAGATTGAATGATAATTGGATACCTTTATACATTTTTCTTTTTACATAAGAGTAAATGCATATTCCTTTTTATTTTAGTAAACTTCACTTTCTTCACTATTGAGGCATGATTTGTCAATTCATATAGTCTATGAGTCCTTTACCATAGTTCTCTAACTCAATTTCTCACAAAATTCCTATCTCCTTGAAACATTACTTTCAAGAATCAGAGGACTTGACCATTTACCGACTTTCTATGAAACATATCAATATTTTGAAATAGAATCACTAACATTTTTTATTCATTTAGTAACCATTAGCAGCAAATATTTGAAGTTACAAAGTAATTTTGGTATTAATTGCCTCTTGTATTTAGACTTATTCCATATAAAGTTAAGTAATCCTCTTAACTTGTTATATTACCCAAATTTGAATAAATATTCTATTATTCTCAAGAATTAGAAGCCTTAGTCATTTACCAATTTTCTTTAGAACTTAGCAATTTTTTGAACTAGAATCACCAACATTTTTGAACCACTTACCAACTATAAACGAAAAAAATTTGAAGTCACAAGGCAATTTTGGCACTAATTGTCTCTTGTATTCAGAATCACTTCACTAATTATGGGGGCCAATAAGTCCTCTCAAAGTTGTTATATAATCCAAATTTGATTAAAAATCCTATTACTAAATTGAAGTCAAAAGATTTGCCTATTTATCAACTTTCTTAACAGCTCATCAACTTTTTAATCTAGAATCACCAACAGTTTGAGCCATTCGCCAACCACTGGTAGGAAAAGGAAAAAGAAAAATAAAGTAACAAAGTGATATTGACAACAGGATGTGAAATGTGAAAGATTACCAACATTTGAAGCAAGTAACCAGTATTTTCAACTAACATTACCAACACGAGTGAGCTACTTATCACTTTGTGCATGAAAAATTACAAGTCCCTTTGCCATTGCAGCATTGCTTGCTTGATTCAATTAGATTTCATTCATTACTTTATAGTACGTATAAGTCCTCTTAACTTACTCGCTAACCCAAATTCACATAAGATTTCTAATATTTTGAAGATTAACAAAATCTAAAATGTTACCAACATTCAAATTAAGTTACCAACATTTTGAATTAACATTACCAGGGCTTATAAGCCAATTACCAACTTATTGTAGAAAAAATTTCAAGTCTGGTTGCCATTGTAGCATTGTTTGCATGATTCAATTAGGCTCCCTTCATCAATTTATAGTACCAAGAATTTCACTTCACTTGCTTGCTAACCCAAATTTAAATAAAACAAAAAAACTAATATTTCAAAGTCAACAAAGTTTGAGATGTTGCCAACATTTGAAGAAAGTTGCCAACATTTTGAACTAACATTACTAACATCTTTGAGTCGATTACCAACATAGCACAGGAAAATTTTAACTTCAAGGCCAAACTAATTCGAAATTATTTCTGACACATGTTGGTAAGTGCTTCTAATATGTTGGTGATTTGCCATCAATTTGTTGGTGATCTTTCAAAAAAATTGGTATCTTATTGGTTTTTGGTTATATTAAATATGTGAATTTTATGATAAATTGAGTTAAAGAACTAGTGTATAGGACTCATGAACTCTATGGATTGATGAATCGTCTCAACATGACATCTAATTGGTGCTAAAAAATTAAAGTTGATAAAAAAAATATTATGATATGTGTTGGTAAGTGATTTTAGAATTTTTTTTTTTTGACTAAGTTTTGTCTTTGAGCATGAATTAGATGTTTCCTAAGGCTCAATTCATCAATTCATAGAATTCATGAGTCCTCTAGACTAGTTTTTTAATTCAATTTATCATAAAATTCACATATTTAATATAAACAAAACTGATAAGATACCAACTTTTCTCATATATCACCAACAAATTAATACAAAATCACCAACATATTGACAAATTTGAGAGGACTTATTGGCCCCATAATTAATGGAGTGAGTTTCAATATAAGAGACAATTAGTGCCAAAATTGCCTTGTGACTTCAATTTTTTTTGTTTTTAGTTGGTAAGTGGTTCAAAAATGTTGGTGATTTTAGTTCAAAAAATTGCTAAGTTCTAAAGAAAATTGGTAAATGACTAAGGCTTCTGATTCTTGAAAATAATAGAATATTTATTCAAATTTGGGTAATATAACAAGTTAAGAGAATTACTTAACTTTATATGGAATAAGTCTAAATACAAGAGGCAATTAATACCAAAATTACTTTGTAACTTAAAATATTTGCTGCTAATGGTTCGTAAATGACTCAAAAATGTTAGTGATTCTATTTCAAAATGTTGATATGTTTCATAGAAAGTCGGTAAATGATCAAGTCCTCTGATTCTTGAAAGTAATGTTTCAAGGAGATAGGAATTTTGTGAGAAATTGAGTTAGGGGACTATGGTAAAGGACTCATAGACTATATAAATTGACAAATTGTGCCTCAATAGCGAAGAGAGTGAAGTTTACTAAAATGAAAAGGAATATGCATTTACTCTTATGTAAAAAGAAAAACGCATAAAGGTATCCAATTATCATTCAATCTTTTCCATCAACTCAGATGTTCGCACATATATAATACATGATTCATTCAAATAGGATTTATTAAAACCCAATGTTATCTCCTGTTAAACTTCAACTAACTTTTGCTTAATACTATCTATTTTATTTTTCAAGTTGTTAAATCTTTCAAATTGCACCTTTGCTACCTTATAGTCTCCTTTTTTTATAATTACAATAGTTCCTTTTTGAATAATTACAATAGTCTCCTTTCAAATTGTGATGGCGAGCACACACAGCGCTTTATTGAGACATCCTCACTAGAGCTACCACCACCAGGCATCCTTGTTTCCACTTTCGCTCTCGTCATCAAGAAAAGCAATTGCTAGTTCCACTGAAACAAAAGATAATAAAGACATTAATTTCTTGACCATGACTTATGAGTTAAGACTATGGTTAAATAGACTTAATGCACTAATGGAATAAAGAAAATATCGACATATAAATGGAAAGGAAAAAATACTGTACCTGAATCAAATGTCCGACATTCATGAAAATTAAAAGCACAACTCAATAAATATATATTAAAAAAAGATAGTCAATGCTTAAGATTGATGCATGAACAAAGAGATGGAGGTGTGGCAATCTGCAATACATTATAAAATTATAACCAACAAACTTACCTACCTGGATCGATGGAAACTTTGCCTTCTATCATAAAGGTTTTTGCAGTGACTTGTAATTTCCTTTTCAAAAAATAATCATGATGTAAACATCAAGTCTGAACCATGACATAAAAAACCAACAAAGGGATAAATATCAATATAAATATGTTTCTTGAGATCAATCAAAGAAGGATCAAACACAAAAGTACACATTAACAAGAGAAAAAGAGCAAGGATAATCTAACCCATGTATTATGCTATCAAAGTAAACTCAATCAACCCAGCAATAAGACAAAAAAGAGAAAGATAATCAAGCCTCAGCAAATAATAGATCAAGTATGTAATAGAAAAAAAAATGCACACACAGTAAAAGCATGTAATTTGCACAAGCTCACTACTATACTACTATAATAGCTAACTAATACCAAAAAAAAAAAAATTGTTTCCTTTTATGGTGTAAGTCATCTAACTAATAGTATTGATAAAAACTTTTGGTGAAAATTGACAAGCAAGCTAAGAGTGGTGCCTTTAAAATCATGAAGTTCAAGGTGATCATGTATCTGCCATATGGAAACAAAAACATAGGAGCATGGTTGTTTTTGGGGAAGTAAAAGTAGAAGCACCACTTTGATGCTACACATACCTTAATAATATTTGGTTGTAGTTATATGATTCATTCATTAAAGATAATGTGTTTAGTAATAGTACAAGGAAAATAGCCAACTTGCAAGTTAAAAAATTTAAGTGAACATTGAAGCCTTAATATTTATTTTGCAGAATATTTATCTATTCCTCCCCACCTTGCATTGTTAAGTTTATGAGATCCTCTTATGTTTTTATCTCTATGTTATAGTATCACTCATGATATGCATTGTTTAGTTCTTAATGAGAGAGTTTTATCATGTAGAATTAAAGTGATGAGTTATTAATAATGAACCAATTATTTGTACAAGTTTTAGAACATGAGTGCTCTGATACTTAACTAGTATAAATGGACATAGTTCAATCTCTTTTCAACATCATTTATTGAAAAAATAAAAAAGAGCAATGTTCGACCAAATGAGTGCAAATGAATATCCTAATACATAGATACTGCAAATAAAACAGAATCCTCCTACTAAAATCAGAAGTAAACTGCTCTTCCAACTTCAAAGGAGCCAAAACTTGTATTTAGGTAATGCTTAAAATCAAATGTAAGTCAAGTTACAATTATAAAATTAAAATTTGAAAGCCATTACTCAAAATATTTGAAATAAGAGTAGTATATATGTGCATATAACACACATGAAAGTAATAAATTTGCTGCTCCATGCTTTAGTTTATTAGCTACATGCTTATTAGTATTTTATTTGGGTTCTTTACTTCAGCATCATTTATTTGAGGGTTGGTAATTTGATATTTGGACATCAATAGGTTTTGAAGAGGAATATGCATTCTGTGATATTCTCTAGTATTATATTAAGCTTAAAGCACACATAGAGTTTTGCACACTTTGGGCTTTTGTTATTCAAAAATGACAAAACAAGAACGTGATATTAATGTTAATTAGGCCACAAGATGTAAGCTATAGTTCTATTAGCATTGTAAAATCATTGTCGCCCATTAAAAATAAACAAAGGAGTACCAATTTTAAACAACTTCCACCGAGCAAGAACTTCTCTTTTGGCAATTGGTAAAAATTTAAATCAAAGAAAAAGAAAAACCTACTGATAAGGATACTCAAAAATTTATAGCAAGCTAATGAAATTAAAAATGGAAATCCTCACCAAAACAACAAGCACAAAAGAGTTCTTTGACTTCCTCCAAGAATTACTCCCCTTTCACACCCATTCTAAGAAAACCCTTGCTTTGTGAGCAAAAAGAACAAACACAGAGAGAGATGGAGAGGGATTACTTATTCAAGGGTGGCTGATGTCGGTTGAAGAAGATAGATTTTGTGCATGAAGAGGTGAGTGGGTTTCAAGATTAGAGGAGAGAGTTTGCAATAAGTGGGGAAAGCATCTTGGATAAGGAAATGACAGAGGAGGGAGCGTTCTGCAAGTTCTCTTTCTCCTTTCATTAGTTTTTGAAAACATTTTTTAATCTAAGTACTCCATCATATGGTCTCAAAATGACAATGCACACTAGCCTTCCACCGTATGCGTCGAGATGTGCGTCCTGTGTGTGCGTCAACATATCATTTCTCAATTTTATTCCTCCGCAGTGGCCTAGCATAGTTAATTTTATCACTACCTCCATCCTTGACTAATCATCTAGTTTTAAATACTCACTGAAATTAAAGAAATGAATATTAATATCACTAAAAGTCATGAATAATTTACTAAATTGTCCTTATTTCTTTTCAATACTCCAACTTTCTCTCTTATCCTTTACTAATTAGTCAATACTATTTAATATAAGGATTATTGAAAAGAAATAATTAATACTACTTAACTCTTTTAAATGAACAATTATTTCTATACAATGCAAATTTTTAAAATGACCAACTATTTAATGATGGACAGAGTAATAGTTAAGCGTAACGTATATTTAGGTTGTATGTGTCCTGTTTGAAGTTGAATTGTTTTTTTTTTCTTCAAATAAGAAAAAAACATTGAATTGATTTTGAAAATAGCTATGATGTTAAAAACCAATATATTAAATGATCAGTCAAGCCAATTTTTATATCTTTAAAATGTAATAAAAATAAGGATTTAATTTCTATGCATTGACAATATAAAATATTTTTACACTATCATTCAATTATGTATTGTCATATCAGCAAAAATGATTAAATCTCATAGCAATTACTTGAAAAATCATATAAATATAATGATTTAATTGGATAACAGTGTAAAAGAATTTTATATTATTATTGCATATAAATTAAAATCTAAAAAATAAATGGAAATCATTTTGTTCAAATAACTTTATTATTTTACCTTAAATTCAATGAAAAGGATAAATAAATAGGTAAGAAAATTATGTCGTTTCGATCCATTAAAATGCAAAATAAGTGTCACTTTCAGATAAAGAAAAAGAGGAAAAAAAAAAGTTTCCTTTAATTTCAACTAGATTTTAAACCTTTTCTAAGGAAAAGGTTTCGTTTGGACTTGTATTAGGAATAGTTGGCATGCTTGAAATATTATTATTTAAGTGTTTTTTATTTTTTAGTTTAATTTTTATGCACTGATATCTAATTATTAATTATCAAATCAATAAAATTATTTAAGTCTTATATTTATTATTTGAAATGAGAATATTTGATCATATGACAATGTACAAAATCAATGTATAGAAACTAAACTCTTTATTTTTTAAGGATAACAAGTTTAAATATTTCTTATCTTTTTATTGTATACGATCCTAATGTATAATAACTAATATTTATCATTTAATTATGTATTTTAATAATTATATTTTATTTTAATAAAATTTGAAAAATTAAAAACATATAATATGCATGGTATCTTTTATATGTTTTCATATTTTCTCTTTCTATTTCTATTTTTTATTATAAAATATAACAACAAAAATAAAATTATAGTAAAATTATAGTTTTCATCTATATAAATTATCATTTTTTGAAAAAATATAACTATTTAAATGTATATTATTTTTTAATAATAAATATCACAAATTTTATTAATTTTATTTCATGTGTTTTTAAAATGTACATTATATATTTTTATTTTCATGAATATACAAAAATTGATATAGAGGGAAAAAAGAGTCATTATACATTAAATTTCAGTCAATTCCCATCCCATATCTTAACGACGGATTAAGTTATATATCATTTTTTCATATTAAGGGATATAGCAGATGTAAAATATAAAAATGAAAGAAAATTATAGTAAAATCGTAGTTTCATCTATATAAATTATTATTTTTTGAAAAATATAACTATTTAAATGTTTATTATTTTAATAACAATTATTATGAATATTTATTAATTTTTATTTCATTTATTTTTTAAAATTTTCATTATATATTTTTATTTATTTATATTTATAATTATTATTTTTATTTTTAATGAATATATAAAAATTGATGTAGAGGGAAAAAAGAGTCATTATACATTAAATTTCAGTCAATCCTCATCTCATATCTTAATGATGGATTAGGTTATATATAAATTTTTTCGTATTAACGGATATAGGAGACTTTAATGGACAAGAAAATATTATGCATCGCTTGTACTGTCATACTTAAAGCATTGATACACCATTAGTATAATAATGAACATGATACTTTATTCAATAAAAATCAATAACGTAGGATTGTTTTATTTACAATGTGCTCAAGTGTTTATTCATATTTCATTCACCATTTGATGATGTGTGGACTCTACTTGAATATAATCTACATCTCATCTAATGATAAATGTGGTGTGTATTGACATGATATCCCATGAATAATGAGTATAAATAATGCAACTCCGTTGTATATTGACAAAGATTGAATGAAGTGATAAGCCTATTACATTCTTAAAAAGAAGATTAAGGTATGAATTCCAAAGAAAATAGTAATTTCTTTTAGTAAAGGATTATTTTATCCTAACATTTTTAATTTGGTTCTAATAAAATGTTTATATCAATTTAATTTCAACAAATTTTTTGATATCAATTTAATCCTAACATTTTGTTTCAACATCAATTTAGTCTTAAAATTTTTTATTTTGACATCAATTTAGTTATCTCATCCAGTAAAAATCCAATAAATGATTAAATTGATACAAAAATAAAAAATATTAGGACTAAATTGATATAACATTATTGTTTGGTTTATTTTGTTTTAAAAGACAATTCTCAAGACAGAAAATTTTAATTCAAGAAAAAAAATCTGAATTCTGTGCTCTAGATTTTTCTATGAAAAAAAAAATAAAACTCTCTTATCATTTTAATGAAGAGAGAAGAAAGTCAAATTTGACATGAATGAGGAGAGATGAAAACGAAACTTGGCATTAATATGAGAAGGGAATAAAATCCAACTCAATTAAGATAATTTTTTTAAATAATGTATCATTAACTACTACCTTTTGTTCACTTTTTAGTTCATCATTTCAGTATTTTAGATTCTGGTTTAGCTCGTTCATGAATACTGATAAGAAATAGAAAAATGTTATACCAATATGGTCTTCTGAAAGCAAAATTTTTCTCTGATTATGTCCTTGTAACCTACTTCCTTCATTTCAAAATAAATATCTCATTCATTTTTTAATTACATCAATAAATCAATATACCTGAACATAAAGTAAAAAAAAATATTTTTATTTTAGAATAGAGGAGTACATGACAATCCTCGCCTCATTCAGTGCTAAAACGCAATCGAGTTTGAGCATTTATTTTTTGGAAAAAGTTATTTTAATATCCAAATATTATTTGAAAAAAAAGTCAAAGCAAATTGACTCCTTTTGTGATGGAATTACTCAAATTCTTACAGCAAATAGTGGCCCACTCTAATAAAACATGGACAACCCCTCCTTTTGGACTCTTTCTTTTCACTCAATCGGTCCAAAAGAAAGAAAAAAAAAAGATTAAAAAATAATAAATATATCTTAATAATAATAAAATGATATAGAAGTGAACTATATTATTCCTATTAAAATATAAATTTACATAATGACAATGTTATTAAAAAATAAACACAATTATTTACATCAAATAGTCTGATTTCGAGTCATTTGTGAGTATCGGCATGAAATTTGTGAGTCTGATTGTGCTCTAGCAGTGCAGTTTATCCACTCTGAAGTTCTGGTTCTAGCTCCTACTTTGGCTAATTTACTCAGGCAAATTCGCGAGCTTATGAGCCTGGATTGGCTGGTTAGGGTGCACCACATTCCTCGGTCTGCTAACAGTTGTGCAGATGCCACTGCTAGACTGGGGGCTCTTGGTTCTCTTGACTATCAGGTGCTGCGTGTTGCCCCTGTGGAGGTTTCGGAAATTCTCCAACTGGAGGGCGTGTAGTTCTTTCTGCTGTTGCTTTGTTATTTCTTCTTTCCTCCGTTACCAAAAAAATAAAAAAAAATTACATCAGGGATAATATTAAAAACAAAAAATTTTATTTTTTTCATATAAGAAATAGACACATATTTTGCAAAAACTAAAAAATAAAAAATAATGGACGAAATGGAAGGGGTAGCATATAGGATGACACAACTCAATATTCTTATTTCTCTGTTTTTTTCATTGAAACTAATATTCTTAATTCTCAAATAAAATAAATATAGGTAAATGTATTTGAAATTTAACTTTGAAAGAAAAAATAATTCTATGATATCTCTACAATAATTTATATATTGTTATTGAGAGAGTTAATGATAATTTGCAGGTCATGAGTGCTATTTTGTTTCGCCATTGAACACACACAACCTTCTTATAATTCGTTCGTATATGTCATTTATTTATTTCCAAAATATTTTGAAATATAAAATAAAATAATTTCATTATGATTATTCTGTATAAACAATCTCAGATTTGATATTAATGATTTAAAAAATATTTTAACAAAAAAGAAATTTTTATATATTTCATTAATTAATTTCTTTCAAAGGCATTGTATAATATAGAATACAACAATTATATTGTGATTTCTATGCTTATAAAAATTATAAAATATAATATTAAAGTTTTAAAAAAAATTGGATACATTTTCGCCTCTGAATTAATAATTTACCTTAATCCATTTCCCCACCTAGCTTAAAATAATTGTTAATAATAATAATAAAATATCAAATCTGTGTGTTTTACTATGTAACTGAATTGAATGCCTTCCATTCTCATGTTTTATAATTTTCAAGTCATTATATTTTTATTAGTTTAATTCAGAAAAAAAAACTTCCTTAACTGTTGCATCACCTGAAATTGTTGAACAACCTGCCAAAACTGAGTCAAATCATTGAATAAGGAAATTGTTTTAGTTTCTTTCATTAATGCGAAAATATTATTTAATTATTCTCAACAATTACAAATAGTGCGCTGTAAAAACATTTTTCTGTTCACAACTAATTGTTAAATCCATAGTGTAGTAAGTGTTATTTTCCATTGTCCTTGCAAACTTGAAAAGAGAGGATACAGTGACTTTCTTCTTCTCCCAGTGGCGCCAGGAATTCCTCTGTCACTCATCACCATTTCCAACTCCTTCCTTTCAGCTTCAGGTCTTCATCCCTTCAAACTCGTTTCTCTATGTATCATTCTTTTTTATTTGTTTTCTTATATATATTTCAAAGCTATAACTTAAATGGTTATATTTCAAAGCTAATTTTTCATACAAGATGTTTCTTAACATCTGATGACATAAAGAAGGTTATCTATCAATAGAAATGATATGTGTACTAATTTTTGTATAATATACTCACAACATACACACACACAAAAAAGAGTGGTGACTTAGAAAAATAAAAAATTGAAATAGACTCACCATTTTATTTGTTTTTAACCTATGTTGTAAGTATGTTGTACAAAAATATCGTATATATGTCATTTTCTGTTTATCCAAGGTTGAGAATGTTTGGTTTCAAACTCTGAAAACCACTGTGCACTGTGTGTTGTTCGTGTTGGTGTGAATGATTGTGTTATTGCATTTTTTTCACTATCTCGGTTCAAAACAGGGAAAATGGGTGAAGAAAGGTGATGAAAGTGAAAACAAAGTAAATGCACGTGATTTAATAGAGTAACACGTCACATGGGTATATCTTGTTTGTGATTATTGCAGGCTTATCAAAAGATTGAAAAAGGGTAAGATTTCTTGACTTGTTTAGATGTCATTAATGCATACGAAGAAGTTTGCTGAGGAAATTTTTGTTTGAAACCTACTTGGCTTTATTGGGATTGGAGTTAGGAATGTGTAACTGTGTAAGGTTTTGAGAATGGGGATTTCCTACCCTTGGCCCAAAAACAAGGTATTAACTGTGTGAGGGTGTTATTCAACCACAAGCAGCCCAAGTAACTCCCAGATATGATTTAAACACAAGTTTCACATAAACTTCATGTAAACCACATGAACAGACAACTACATGTAAACTTCACGAACATACATGAAGTACACATTATTCAAACAGTCCAGACTTAAAAAAATGTTTTCTATTTCATGGGTATGGGAGTCGTGGACATGACAGCGAAGGGGAGAGAAAAGTCAATTTAAGGATTTGATAAGGATAAAATTGTAATTGTAAATAATAGTGAGAATAGTATCAGAAGGTAATTTTGTTAAGAACTACTTATGCTTTTGCTTCTTATAAAATTGATCTAAACACCCTACCCATAAACACAAGACTTACCATTTATTTTTTCACTTAATTGCTTTTTTCTCCCTTTCACTCATCTCATAACATTATAGGTGTCTACACTCATTTAGATATTAAAAAAACATTTCCCTTTCTCAATTAGAAGGAGTTTTTCTAATAAGTCAATCCAAACACCCTACAAATTACATAGAATCACTTTTATTTTAAGAAAAAGACTGGTCCAACGCACATTAAGAGTGATTTTGGTTAAGTGGTGTAAATGAGGAGTAAATTTTGATGGACGAGCTATTATATATAAAACTTATTTATAAAAATGTACCCTATTTCTTCCCTCTAATCAAACACATCCCAAATGTTATATATGATGCAAATTTAGCTTAGCTTTGGAGGTTTCTTCCTGTTTGTGTTGTGTGCACGTAAGTGTGTCTTTTTCCCTCATTCTACTCCTGATATTTTGTTTTTATATATAGGGAAGCGGTTAAAGGCATGGATTTTACATCTTTGATCCGCAAAAACAAAAAGCTCCGAAGGCTTGTCGAGGGAGAAAGGATGAGAGCGAGGGCGGAGCAAATATTAGTGATCTACCTGCTGAGCTTCTCCAAGAGATCTTATCCGTCCTTCCCACCAAAGATGCGGTTCGGACTAGTGTATTGTCCAAACGATGGGAACATCAATGGAAGGAAATCTCCAAAATTGAGTTGGACGAAGGATCACCAGAGAAAAGAACACAATTCATCGAGTTTGTGGAGAAAATACCTGTGGTCTGTAGAAATGCTTCACGCCTTAAGAAATTCTCACTGACATTTAATGTTTTTGAGGAAGCTGCTCGGGTTAATGAGTGGCTTTCTGCTTTCATTAACCCTGAAATTGAAGAGTTAAGTCTCGTACTCGAAAGAGTAAGTGAACCATTGGTCTTCCCTGAACACGTGTTTAACTCTACAACGTTGACTAAGTTTAAACTTAGTATGCCGTTTGTATTCAACCTTCCTCCTTCCATTTATTTGCGATGCCTTAAGATTTTGATTCTGAAGCATATCATCTTCCCTAATGGCCCTTCAGCCCAACGGCTGTTGTCCAGTTGCCCATCCCTGGAGGAATTGACCCTAGTTGATTGTGATTGGAGCAATGTTAGATCTGCTTGCATTGCTTGTCCATTGCTTAAGAAATTCACAATCCGGGAGTGGAGGGATGATGACGTTGCGGATGAGGAAGATGGTGAAGGTCAAAATGGCGCTCCGACTCATTGCCAGATAGTGGTCATCGGATATAACATGACATATTTCGCTTATGACGGTGATGTGATAAATGATTATTTCTTATACTGCACAGATTCTGTGGTTAATGCATCTGTTCAGGTTCACCCACAGGACAATTCAACCAAGGATGCTGGTTATTTTGTGTTCATTCTTCTTAGAGCCCTCCCAAATGTGGAAAAGCTATCAATTACTGACTATGCTGTTGAGGTAATTTGGTCTAATCTTCTAAACATTTATTAGATGGATTATCTTGCATGAATTTTGATAACCCTATTGAGAATTCTTTTGATTATCGCTAATTAATATCATAGGCTCTTCGCCGCACAACATGTCTAATGGTGCACACACCTTTGTTTAGAAGATTGAACGATCTTCGTGTGGTCTCATCATCCCCCATAGATTTGTCTTGTACAGCATTTCTGACCTTGTTGCGAAACTCACCTTGCCTGGAATCTCTCGAGTTAGATATGGTAGCAACTTTATCCAAGTCCAAAATTTCACTTCTATTTCCAAACGCTAACAACTATATTTTTTTTAATATAACAGCTAATGTGATTTTTATTAATTACAATATAGGGGGTCATTCTGCCTTATGAAGAAGAAGAGGGTGAGTTCAGCATTGATCCATTACCAGCATGCTTTGAGACACACCTCAAGACTATCACCATACGTGGCTTCTGTGGTGGCTTTGAAGAGATGGATGCCATAAAATATTTGTTTCAAGTAACACCAGTTTTGGAGATGTTCTATATTTACAGCAATACGGATGAGTTTGACTCCGCGCTTGGGGCGAAGAGGCTAGACCAGTTGTATGATCAGATTGTAGGGTTTCCTAAAGGTTCCGAGGACTGTGATGTGTATTTAGAGTAGAGTTGATGAGATGAGAGTGGAAACAATAGAGAGAGAATAATGATCAGTTTGAGTTGTCGAGCAATTTAAAGCTTCATGACTTGTGTTTTCTTTTTTTTTTTAATGACTTGTGGTTTTTTTTTTTTTTTTGTCTGAATGATTTGTGGTTTAAAAAATAAATGTTTTCATTTTTTTGTCTGTTCTTGTGACCTTGAATGCTCCAATACATGATTTTGGTTATTGTTGACAAGAAAAATATTATTTCAACACTTAAAAAATAAATGTTTCATATCCTTTAAATACTCACTTTTGAATATTAAAATAACACTTCTTATTGACGATACACACAACCAGCTTCTTTCTTTGCTCATTGTTAGTAAGCAAATATATTGCTCAATATTAAATACTTAAATAATATTGTCAGAATTTTTTCATATAAACTTTGATTTTAAATTAATCTTATATGTCGAAACATATTTTTAAAAATAAGTAATTATAATAAAAGTAAATTGCAATATTTATTAAACTTTATCTATAATATTATGAGTTTGAATAACGAATTTGTCACTTTTCCTCCGGAGGAGGAAAATTGCTCGTTTATATGACCACTACAAAGTATAAACTAACATTACGGAAGCAATTTTTAAAATAGAATAAGTGAGAATACATCCAATTTTGGAAAAAATATAATAAAGAGTATTATTTGAATTCATTATAGTATAGAATTGTTTTACACAGTAAATTGATAGAATTATAAAAAAATATAAAATAATACTAGATAGTTACCCACTATTATAATTATCTATTATGATTTGACACTTCTTTAAATTCTTATTGGTTGATAATATAAAATTAAATTTTTGAATAAATACAATTATGCTTATTTTACATTCTCAACCTATGGAAATTACACTAATAAATAAATACAATTAGTATGATAGCCCGTGTTTTGCACGGAAATGATGTAACGAAGTTGATTGATTTCATAATTAACAAAGTTTAATTAATTTTTAATCTTTAAGTTAAGAGTCATGAAATGAAATAAAGTTTGTGTGGGCTTTTAATGAAACAATTTATGCTTTTATAATGATTTTCAAATAATCATATTCACCTGAAAATCATTGTGACTCATCACCATGATTATCCTTTTTGTTTGTTTGAGAAGACCTTTCAACCACTTGTTATCCTTTTTCTATGAATTTTCATTGTAAATCATTTGCAAAATATATAAACATAATGTTTGTACTATAATGGAAAAGAATTATTTATAAAAGTAAATACAAATAATATTAGTCTTCACCTACCGTTTGGACACACATTTCCAAATATTTACCCATTGACTACATTTATTGTGCATTCATTTGTTATAGCATCATGATTTTCTAACAAAATTCTCAATCCCTTCTTTCTTTTACTTTGAAAGAGCTACATATAGTTGTCTATGAGTAAACATTGGTCTTGATAGATATAGTCCAACTATAGATAATGTTTGACCTTGAGATTTATTGATTGTCATAGCAAATGAAACTATGATTGAAAATTGTCTTATCTAAAATTTAATCACTCACAGGAAAAATATTCGGCGGTTATTTTTTCCTCCAGCGGTTCTAACCACCAAAGTCATCCGTGGTTTCCTAAACCGCCGCTATATGCAACCGTCGCCAACCTCTCGGAGGACCAGCCAACCATTGGAATAACCGGCGCAAAGACCACGTCCTTTCGCTGAATTTTAAACTATTCAAAATGTAATGAAAAAGGGACACTTCAAACAACTACCAAAAATCCAAAAAAAAAAATAATATTATGAAAACATTGCGGCAGTTATAACCGTTATGAAATTGGAAAAATAAATATGTGCCTTTATAAACCGCTAGAAATTAAGATCACATTTCTTCCTTTGTATTGTTTCATAAACCAGTCAAAATTAGCTTTCTTTCTATTTCAAATACTTTCAAATATCCACAAAAATTCAGACATAAAGAAAATTTTAAAATTATAGTCACTCATTACTTATAATAGAACTCAATTGATAATATATCATAACATCTTTTATGTCTAAAACATTTAAACTTCTTACAAAAATCATAAAACAAAACAACAAGCTTCACTCATCTATTATCTTGTTCTCCCTTCCTTATTTTGGTTCGTTTTGTTGTCTTTGAATTCACAATATGATGGAAGTGGTGAGAACAATAGGTTAATGGAACAATTGACTAAAATATAGCCCCTTTGCAATCTGCTTCACATTGATAACATATTTGGCATCTTCAGAGTTTGGATTTATAATCTTTGTCAACGAGCTACCTTGTTCAATAAAATTCATCATTAGTAATGCCTACAAATATTTTAAAATACCTTGTTGAAGTTTGAACAAAATCTTAAAAAGTAAGACCTGAAGAGGCTGCTCCCCTTGCATATTTGCTTAAGAAACAAGATCCCACTGGCTTCATGCAGGAAACATATCAGACTCCTTGATACCTATAATAACAAAAGAAAGCTTACATCAAATAAATGTGCAAGTTTCAACTATATGCAGTTTATGCAGTTAAGACAACCCATGGAAATGCAATAAAAACAACACATCCTCAAACTATCAATTATTAACAGTCATCTGTTCTCGTTGATGACTGATGGCCATAAACTATAGCTATCAGGAACACATCTACATAATAAACTAAACAGGCATATAATTTACAAGTGAATCTGAATTTGTTAACACGATTTACTCATAAATTAGCTGCTCTGAAAGATAACTCTTCATTTTACGCAAGAAGATGCAGTAAAACAGAATTCCAATTGGTAAATACAAATTGAATACTATGTTCAATATTACTGTCTGTACTAGTTAGATACATAATGTAAATGACAGACGTACTACATCAGTCGTTGACTTTCTTTGCCATATCTTTGATTTCCTCTCGACTTTTTTAATACTTGTGGAATAAGGTCCCAAACGCTGCACAAAGCAGAATATATTATAAAAAGAAGTCTGAAAACTAAAAACACTAAAGAAGATAAGACGAACGATCATGGTAACCCAAAATATAAATAATTCTAGCACGGCATTTTATGCCCAAAATTATCAAATGGAAAAAGTTGTAAAGATGCACAAGTAAGCAAGCGGTAAAAGAACCCCAATTACACGGAGCATCTACCGTATAATATTGACAGCAAGCACAAGCACCAACTACAAAACCAACCAACCAACCAAAACCAGGAATCCCAAAACTAATTTGGCAAAGATGGAAGACAGTATACAGTAGTAGAGTTAAGAAGGGTACATAAAAGGAGAATGAATGTAAGATGGGAGATCTGTGAAGTAGGGGGAATAGATGAACTAGGGTTTATAAGAAACCAATGAGTGCAACATTCATGCATACATAGGTTTTGAGGAGGGCGATGTCATCCTCGTCGAAGGGCGGGATTCTCTCGTCCTTGATGTTGTCATCATGCTCAGTTGCCATTCTGATTCTGGTTCAATCAAACCAACAAACAACAAGATATCAATCGAATTAGGATGGTTTGGTTTTCGATTTTCTTAAGAAGCCAAAGCCAAAGCCAAAGCCAAGGAAGGATTGATTGATCGATGTTATAGTTGTAGTTGTAGTTTGTAGTAATAGATTGTATAGCTTCAGGCTGGCTCAGCTAAGAGAAGCTCACCTTCTTTTGTGAATTCAAAGACAACAAAACGAACCAAAACAAGGAAAGGAGAACAAAGAATAATTGCCAAGAAATGTGCATACATTTATCCATATCATAAACAAAATGATGTAAAATATAAAGGGAGCAATAGTCTTATTATAATTTTTTTCAAAATCATCATCAGTTCATTAGTTTCCAAATAAAAATTATTACACCCAATGAGGCTAGCCAAATGAGTTCCTCATACAATTTTTTTATAAGTATCCAAAACAAGGCTCAAACACTATTGTAAGTCAATCTTTTTTTTTTCAGATAATTAAGAATGAAGGCTTAGCCCTATGAAAAGTGCAGCAAATGAACAAAACAAAATTCCAAGGTAGTGCTAATAAACAAAAGGCCACTAGCTCCAACTAAGAAACCAATAAACACTCTCAATTGATTAATCACCCCCTAAAATCCACTAGCCAAAAGGTAAACACTAGAACCAATAACAACCAATACTAGCAATCTCATTATGATTAGATACAACCAATGAAAGCAGCCAAAATCATATACCAGCTAACAATACAAAAATGAGGAGCAAGCACCAAAAGGCACCAATGAGAGCAAAACAAGAATTCATGAAATTTTTTAATCAGGGACAAAAGGTGCCAAATACACATAAGAATTCTTGGGGAGCATGCCCTTCAAATGAAAAAAAAATAAAATAGAAACATAAATAGTATAAAGAGGACGATGAGAGACTGTTAAACATCAATTATAGCTTGTCCTTCTTGCTCCATAGCAAGCCCTTTAAAGAACACTAAAGAATTTTTTTTTAAAAAAGGAATTTAAAAAAAAAAAAATAGGACATTAAAATTATGAAAGAAAAGGAAGGGCTACCTTATAGTCATAAAGGTTGGCAATGAAGAGAAAGTCGTAACAATTACACCATTAAGATTGAACTCTTTAATTTTCAGTTGCTACAGAAAAGGCATGCATTGAGCAAATACCAAAGCTAGAAACTAATCCATAAAAAAAGATGAAAAGACTGTTGTTTGGGCTTCCAAAAAAAAGATACGTTATTCTGCCAATTGAGCTTTTTTGTCAAGTAACACAGAAATCCTTTGAGGGAGAAAACACAACCAAGGCCTAAATAAATAAACCAATAGATAATAATGGTAGAACCCAAAACAATATCCATTAGATGTGGTATGAAGTAAAAATACTATCAAGCAGTTCCAAATTGCACACATATGTTTTTCTCATCACAACCAAGATGGTGAAAAATAGAAGTAACTACAAACTGGAAAATGAGCTCTTACTTGGCAAGCAAACCAGTGATTGCAGAAACAAGTTGCTTTGGATTTGAAAAAAATACAAATAAAATCATATACATAAACGAACACTTTAAAATAGTGCTATCTTGGCAATGTTGCAACAACAAAAGATATGGTTTGAAATCAGAACCTAGGGGCAAGCACACGTTGTAATTAATAATGAAGTTAAATTTAATCAGGAAAAAAAAGCCAATTAGTTACCAATGAAACATAGTGTGAGAAGCAATGCTATAGCAGTTTCCCAGGGAATTTAATTTCACATATTGTAAAATTCATGGATAGAAGAAACAGAATATGTAATATTCTTTCACATAAGAATGAGCCAAATTGTCAATGTCATTAATCTGCTATTGGTACCAGCATATGAGGGACTCACATTGTACAGGTGTTGTGTAATGTTGAGTGAAATGAGGACCCCTTAGTGAACTCTAAATATGAACAGCTTGAAAAATTAATGGATTGCTATATGTAAAATGTCAACAATCATATTACCAAATCAAATGAATATAAAATGCAGTATCCAAAGACAAACCTTGAGCAATTGATTCTCTGTTGTTGTATGAAAAATTGACCTTCGTTAATTGCAAAACAAAAATAACCCGTAAGGAAAAATTGAACCTTGAAATCTCTACATAAGGGAATTATAAACATTAATGAAGGCGCAATAGTGAAAGGAGCTACCTTGACGCTCAGTGGGAAGTGAGGAAGAAGCAACCAGCAACTTTTGCCTAAGCTCAGACGTGAGCAAGGCATGACCTTGATGAGCTGAGCTTGGAGATGAGCAAGGCAGTGAGAAAGCGGCAGCCTTGGAGCCTCACGTGAAGGAAAACAACGATCTTGGAACTGGTGCGACAGAAAGCAACGACCTCGAAACGGGAGGCGACCTTGGAGCTGGAGTCGATCTCGGAGCGGTGGCCTTGGAGCGTTGTGTGTGTGTGAAATATAGACCTCGGAGCCTCGCAGAGAAGCGTTGGAGGCGACACCTTGGAGTGTCTCGCGTGCTAGAACCGCGACCTTGGAGCGTCTTGCGTGCCAAAAACCAAAGACCTTGGAGTGTCTCACGCGAAAAGTAGCAACCTTGGAGTTAGCGGCGACCTGGAAGGGCGGCGATTCTGGAGCGGGTGACCTTGGAGTGTCAAGGAGGCAAAGCCGCAACCTTGAAGCCTTAGGTGAGAGCAAGCACTGACCTTGGAGCCTTTGCGGGAGGCAAACATGATCTTGGTTCGAAGAGTGAGCAACACAGAGAGATATTGGTGGTCGCCAAGATAATGAAAAGCAGAGAGCTTTGCGCAGAATTTCATTGGCAAGTGGCGGCGGTTGGAAGACCAAGGAAATGTTGCTTTAATGGTCACGACGACCATCCTTTGAAATCGCCTGGATAACTCCGAAGTTCCCTTATTTGTAGTAGTGAATGGCAATCCAATTTATTTGGAATCATATTCATTCTTGGTATAAAAACAACCTCACCAGTCTTATTGCCAATAAGAGTTAAACATTCAATAACATGATTTCCCATTCTCCTTATTTATAACCTAGTCCCATTGCACAATCCATTCGATTGATCTATATATGTTTCTTAACAATATGATTGGAATCCCTTCTTTCAAAATCAACTTATGTGGTGGTAGTCCTGACAATTTATCCTATTCAAAATTTATGGGGAAAAGGCATCCAATTCATATACTTCATACTCCTTCCTATGCATAATCAATTGGAGCTTAAATATACCTTTTCTTCTCTAGGCAGCCTAATCATTATGTAATTGTTAACATTTGCTCCAGCCTCTAGTATAGGAGCAAGAATTGATCTCTCCTTGAAATACTCCACATTATATAAATTTTGTAAAATGTTGGGATATTATCAAACAGATTCAAAATTTCCTAATAATATCACTTGGAATTTCAACTTCAACTATGCCATTAGTGCAATCCCTGGCAATTCCATCTCCTATTTTAACAACCATTGGTTAAATTCCAAAAGAGCTTCATACTACCATCAAAACCAATTGAAAGCCTCATGTTCTTTGTGAGTTAAAGAACTTTGAGAAGGCCACAAATATGATGAATTGATAGAAGCTAAAACAATATCTTGTCTTGACCTTTTGGTGTTACACACAGAATCTATCTAAAATCTCCACCCAAGACTACCACTCTTCCACCAATTATTAATGAGGAAAGACTAGCACAAAGCTACAAAATAGGTAGTAGTATTTATAAAGAAATCTCTTCCAGCACAAGCTACAAAGATCGGCATGGGCTATTAATAAGGAAAGATAGTTGCTTGAATAAAAATATATGGTTCTAAATGGACTTATCAAATCATTGATCATGAATTCTACTTCAACCAATGACTTTGTGCTTCATTTATTGTGCAGACAGTTATCCATGGTTTTTTGTATGTTAGAATAAAACTTTGAGGAAGAAATGATAAGAATGAAATGAAGTTGGTTTAATAGGTTGATTAATGAACCACTCGATCATATTTTTGTTCATTATGGAAGTACACGGTCATGCACTAATACATATTTTTCTTTTGGTGGGAAAGGAAAATTATAACAATCGGGTCCAACCACTATGTATCTGTTCAAATCAAACCAGCAGCAAGCCCTTCATTTTTGTAAGCATAATAAACCGGCAAACAATTGAAGCTAAAATCAATTTGATGCAATGGATCGTATTTATTATGCTGAAAATGAAAACCTTTTTGATTGTTGTGTCTCTAATGTAATCATGAACCTGATAACGTGTGTGGTTAGAGAGGAGGGTTGGAACCATGAAATAGATTAAACCAATCACCTTTTGAAGCATTTATTATGCAGAAGTTGCATTCTAAGCTTATTAGTCGAGAATGAGGTAACACTTGAATAGATCGTCAAGCACTTTTTCATGGTCAAAGAATTTTTGAAATTTTGGAGGATAATAACAATTAGGTTGAAGAAATGAAGAGTGTGAGATTGATTGTAATGACTTGCAAAGACAGGTCATTTTTGAAAACACTGCAATTAGGTTTTAGGGCTGATGTGGTGTTTATAGTAAATTTTGATACTTATATTGTCAACAATAAATAATTGACAATCTCCTTGTACAAGAGGTCAAATTGCTCTAAACCAAGCATTGACCGACAAACTTAGGAATTTATATGACAACCTTTGCTTTTCAAGATCTCATTTGGGAACAAAGAGCTACTCCTCTTGGGTTTTCCACTAAAAGAATTCAAGTGTCAAATTGTTTTTTAATGAAATGAGGATGGAATAGAATGAAATGTAATGTGATTGTGATTTGTGTTGTAATAGTGTAAATGCAATGTTTGACAGATTAAAGAAGAAGAAGAAATTGCATAATGCAAATTGATTGACAAACTGAAGATAAAGTACAAGAAATTGTAAAGGAATTAAAGGCAAAAATTAAAGACAAATTAATCCTAAGAAGACAGGAAATGGGTTAAGAACAATTACTCATGAATTAGGACTCTATTATGTCATTGGAGACATGTAAGAGTAAGTGTGTAAGGAAAATTTCAACCCCTTACAATTTGTTCAAATCTGGTATTTATAGACAACCTAAGTCTCTAGGATTTTGACACTTGTCCTGGCCGCCTCTAGACGTTATCCACATGGCTTTGACAGTTTTTTGGTTTGTCATTCGCTCTTTATCACCACTTCATCACATCCTTGTCAAGTTTCTGTCAATAACCGTAAAACCGTCAATAACCGTCAATTGATGAACACTTGCCTTGGAGTTACTTATGACAATGTCTCTAACATCTTGAGAATTTTCTAAGTCTTTAATTGTCAATCTCCCACTTCGATTTGTTGAACCTCAAGCATGAAAATTGGTCATTTTTAGTCTCCAATTGTCATGTTAATCTCCCTTTGTTCTCAAAATATTCTAAGTCTAAAATGACAACTTCAATTTCTACTTGTCAAACGGCTAATAAAATAACTTTGTCAATGTCGGCTAGTCAATTCATATCCACGCTTGGTTACATGACGTCCTTTAGGTTTCGACATGTTACTAGACAAATCAAAAGCCTTGTCAAGTTTACACATCTTTGTTAAATCTAACGTGCCAACCCTCAACTAATGCTTCAGCTCGGTCAAAGTCGAATACTATTTCGACAAATTGATACTTGGTGAAATTTGGTGTCAACGTTGGATATATAGTTTATGCTAAGTTTTTGCACATAGTTTTGAATGTGAAAATAAAAGTATGACTCTTGATCAATGGTCCACCCTGGATATTAATTTCTTTCAAAATACACGTTAAGTACTCCGCTTTTGGTGGATGGATCTTTGGCGTGATTCATTTCGCTCTTCGACCGACATTCGATACTCTTAGTAGGCATAGGTCGTGTAGTGGTTGTCAAGATTTTTTCTTAATGACTATTCTCTCTAAACAATTAAAATCTTTTCAAGAAGAGTTTAATTTATAAATGGTATGTTAGAATTGAAATTGGTGTGTAATTTTGATTTCAATTCTAATTATAAAAGAATTAGAATTGATTTAGAATAATAAATTCTATGTTTGAGTCTACTAAAAAATTGTAATATGATTATTGAAAATTAAATGATAAAGATGAAAAATTATATTGACTTTAATGAGGAGAAAAATATTTGATAAGATTTTGGAATTGACAATTCAGGAATATAGGTTAAGAATTAAAAATTATCCATCTTAAAGTTTTTGAATTTTATGGAATTGATTTGTGAAATTATAATTCTAATTTTATATGTTACTTCAAATATAAAAATTGAAATTGAGGTGTTCAATTATAGTTTCAAGTTTTAATTTCATGATCAATTTCAAAGTCAAAAACAATAAAAGAATTTTATATTTTTATTTAATTAATTTATAACAATTTAAGTAATAAATAAAAAGGTCAATTATATTAATGAATATAATAATATATAATTAAATTACACTATCAATTTATTTTACTAACAGAATGTTAAAATTAATTTTTTAAGAATAATAATTTTGAAATCTTAAATTAAAATAGTATAAACAAAGCTCGAATAAAGCTATATTATATTTTCATTAGAAATTATGATAATCACTTTTGAAGAGAAAAACTTATTTTTGTAGATTCTGTTAAAAGCATTTGTTAGGTAATCAAACTTTAGAAGTTTTAAAATATTGAATATATTAAAAACTTAAAATGTTTATTTTTATTAATCAAAATTTTCATTTTCTTGGTTTCTTAACACTCATTCTTGAAATTACACTCGTGAGAAAATTGTTAGTTTTATATTACTAGTAGGTTATGAACTAAAAATAATAATAATAAAATGATTAGGACACAGTGACAGACGACCAAAATGCAAATCTCGAAGGCGTTGCAAAACGTTGTCGTTGAGACCGTTGCGAAGTCTTCCTCAGTTAGCTTGGTTCTTGGCTGTCTTGTGTCTATTATGTCCTCCTCCACCTCCCTCAGCCATCTTCCTTCAATTTCAAGATTCAACTCTCTGCATTTCTCTGAGCTCCATCCAACCCACAATGGGCTTGTTCCACTTCTCTCTTCTTCTCTCCCTCATCCTTTCTTCCATTCTTTCTTGAATCACCCTGTTAAATGCGACAATGGTTAGTTACTACTCTCTCCCTCTTATAACTTTTTTATAGTTGCAATTATTGTCTGTCTTGGATCAGCTAATTATCATTATCCTCAAAAGGGTTTCACCTGTTATTATCATGATGTTACTGTCTGAGTGTTTCTCTCAATGACTTACAATCTGCTAAACTGAACTCACATCAACTTCACCACTTTAACTCTTTTCTTTTTGGGTAATCCGTCTTTTTTTCTTTCTATATTCATTTTTTTTTTTCATTCTTTGTGTGCTTTTGAGCTTCTCAATGGCCAATGTGAGGTAGATCTGATTGGGAGAGAGACTGATCTGGCATTAGCGGCTCTTTTGAAGCACTTTTGATGTTGATCTTGGACTTCTTCTCTCTGTTCATTTGACTTGAGGGCTCAACACCAAATTTGAATTTCTTATGGACCGCAAAAACAATTGTATCGTGCTATTGCTTGTCAACAGATAAACTTGGATTTATTTTTTTTTTTACTTTTTCTTTTCTAGTCAAATTTGGCCATTTGAGTGTGTGCCAGCACTCAGCAGGGTGCCCAGATGAGCATCGAGTGCTCTTATTGTCTGTTAATATATCAACGATGGAGTTCCATGTTGCTAAAAATGTTTGATCTAGTTTGTAATTAATCTTGTTTATAAAGCATTTAAAGCTTGCTAGTTGAGGTCACGCATTGATTCACACACAGTGAAGAGCTTAGATTCTTTTGGATTTAATTTGTAAATTAAAGAACCTTTGGAGTTGAGGTCACGCATTGATTCACACACAGTGAAGAGCTTAGATTCTTTTGGATTTAATTTGTAAATTAAAGAACCTTTGGAGAGTTGTAGTTCATTTAAATTTCGATGTAACTAATCTGAGCGGAGTTTCTTTACGGATCACAGTATGTATTGATCTGCCGCTGTCTAGCATCTTTCTTTCTGCTTTCAATGTGGACGTATGTATATACAGTAATAGCATGCTCATTGAAGCTGTTGACATTTTGAGACTGCTTAAATCAGATTATTTAATATTTTTGTGTCATGAAAAATCCCTCCTGTCTCTTTTCTTAGCACATGCTGATTGAAGTTGCCGAAAATTTGACATTGACAGACATTAGTGTACTTTGCTCGATATCCCCTGCAGGTGAGGAAGATGAGCTTTATCAGGAAATCAACAAGTACAGGGCATCATTAAACTTGACAACTCTAACGAAGAATGACAATGCAAATTGCTTCGCTAATGAAATAGCCGACCAGTTCAAGGATCAGCCTTGTACAAATTCCACAGGTGCTAACACGGTACCAGGCACAGAGCCTCAGTTCTCCAACTATCTAGACCTTTTAAGCAAATGCCACTTGAATGTTACCAACACAAGGGATGGATCCATAATGCCTGCTTGTGTTCCTGGCCTGGTTCCGAGCCTTGTCCTCGCTAATTTCACTCAATCTCTCTACTCAGCTAAACTCAATGACTCAAAGTACACAGGGATCGGCATTGGTTCACAAGATAACTGGATTGTCGTCGTACTGACCACTAACACTTCAGAAGGAAGCTTTGTTCCGGGGACGGATAATGGTGCCGATTCGATTTCCAAAATTGGATTGATTTACTGCACAATGCTTTTGTTAGTTGGTAGCCTTTTCTTTTGATGAAAGGGAGGATGCTGTCCTTATCGCTCAGTCAGGAGGCCATGCTATCACCATAAAGGACTTGCTAATCTGTGTCAGGGGAAAAATGGAAAATGGAAAATGAAATAAGGAAGACAAGTGCTTTTCGTTTCAGTATTATGAGTGTCTGTAGAATGCTAGAGAAGAGGAATAGAAGAAAGTATTTATCCACGATAGGGTTATTATCTCGTTGTTATCATTATAATCAACACTTCTTTCTTGGTTTGAACGGTTTACATTTACCAAATGAGAATAGGACGCAATAAGTTGTACCATTTATGGCAACTCAAGAGTACTTAAATTTGATTTCCATTTGGAAATTCTGTAGCTTATTTGATTGATTTTGAGGTTGATCTATGCGCAGTTCCAAAACCATCTAAGTTCAGCTTAAGGGTGTGTAAAGATGAGGACTGGTAAGTCCCCCTTCAAGGTTTTCTTTCAAACCGATTACCACCATTAATTAGCATCGCAATGCAAAATAGTTGTGACAACCTGTAGAGGCACATAATCATCAAAAAGAAAGAAAGAAAAAAAGACAGAAAAGAAAAACTTCCTGCTACCCTTGAGACCTGGAATATTTAATTACCTGTTTCTGACAGCAGTTTTGGATGTCTTGCCCGCCGCCGTAAATGCGAATCATGGACAACTTCAAGATATGTGCTAGCTCTGAGGTTTAAGCTAATCACATAGCTGGCTCTTTCATTCCATGTCATCAAAACTGGTTTTTATGATATCAAAGTCCGGGATGTAGGAAAGCAGTGGAACTTTGGAGTCTTTGCAGTGCCTCAAGATAAAGAATCTGATGTTGCTGAGCTCGAAGTTGTAATGAGCTGCATGCATGCCTTCTCTTGCAAGTAACAACTTTCTCACTTTAGCAGTGTGATCATTTCACTATGCCCCTTTTTTTTTTTTGGTATTGATTTCACTGTGCCTTAAGTACTGTTCTTTATAAAAAAAAATGCCACATATGATAGCCAGTCCATCATCGTGTATTCGTGTTGCCCTTGTTGAAAACTAAGCCCATATCGATTGTTCGACACTGTCTTTTGTAGATAGACTCGCTTTACCCTTGGGCTTGGAACCAAGATAAACTGAGTCGATTGAAGATCACAGCTTATTTGACCTACTGCATTTAAAATTCAAAGAGCCTACTTCATTTGGGTCTTTCATTTGGGCTTTATCACTTTGGACAAATTTATAGAGCCTACTTCATTTGGGTCTTTCTTTTAAAATTTGTTAAAGATATAAATCATTGCGTGTCATTTTGTGACTATCAATTTACATTTTTTACTTATTTTGGGAACAAAGTTAAAACTAAATTAAATAAAATTAATTTAAATGTATAAAAAATATTTTAAATATTTTTATTAAATTATTTTTATCATAAATTTATGTTTTTATTTTTAAAATTAAAATTTAAACATCAAAAACTGATATTTAACTTTAAGTAATAATTCTTGTAAATTACCAAAAGGTAAATAGAAATTAAATATAAGGATATTTTTGGAATAAAAATTTGAAATCTAAAAACTATTAGTTACAAAAAGTAATCTCTTTATATATATATATAGATAACATCCGAAGGTGAGTTCATCCTTGATAGATTTTATTCACCTTTGATGATCAGAATATCCTCACAAGTATTATTGTAAGATCAATTACATTTTTTTTTGGTAGTAATTGTGAGATCAATTACTCTAACACTTTTGTGAATAAAAGATTCTTTCAGCAATTTCTTTATATGGGATTTAAACTCTTGCCTCAACGTTTGTTGGTAGGCTTTAATGACCTTATGAGTTTTGGATCTATTGTTATATGGATCGTGGCATGAACTGGAACAATGATGGTTAGAAATAGAGGTGGAAGTGGATCGAAGTGATGCAATAAACTCAAAACTCCAACCTGAACTAATTAAATTGGTTCGAGCAATTGCTTTATTTTAGAGTGAAATCAAGCTAAATCAATTATTATTGATCTCATTTTAAATTTATATTTTTTCAATCCGATCACCTAAACACCTAACTCTATCATCCCATCAACTAGTTTTTTCTTATTTATTTCCAAATTTTCAAAGATTAATTTACACTTAAAGAGTTAGTATAATAGAGTCGCGATTTATCTTCTTGAATGATATTTATTTAAGAAATTGATCTATTTCCACCATTATTAAGTGCATCATAGCCAAGCTTTATGCTATTGGTATTTGTTATAAAGATAAAAAATTTTGAAAAAAATACAATTCTTTATTTTTTTTTCCCTTCAACTTGATGGCATGAACCAAACCAACTCAATCTTGATCATATCAATTTGGTTTGGATTTGTTAAAATATTTAAAAAATCAAATCAAACCAATTCAATAAAATTTGATCGGTTAGAATATATTTTGCACTCAAACTAACTCAAACTAAACCAACTTATTTACACTTCTAGTCACAAAAGCATTCTTGTAGTCAATAGTATTCTTTGGAGATACTTGAAGCCTCACTAAGCTTTCGATGTGAATCTAATTTTACCATGGGCTTTCATTAGTTGATGTTAACATTGTTAGAGATTTATAAAATCATTTATGTGATCCCATCTAATAGTTCAAGTTCTTAGAATAGTTGATCCTTGACATAACTTTATAACTAAACAGTTAAGAATATTCATCCTCTCCATTCCAAGTTCTTCATGAATAATTAAATTTAAAATTTAGGGATTTCTAAAACCCTATAAAATTCGGGTATGAGTCACCTTTTAGTTATGTATGGTTGAGAATAAGTCACATGTTCTACTAAGGGTACCATTACCAATGGATATCAAAGAAAAAGCCTTAAGGTTTATTTTGTCATGTGGAAATAGTCAATACTCAGCAATTTGTTAACAGGAAGAAGTCGTTCTCATTAAGTATACAGATAAGATAGGGGAACCAAGTAAAATACTCTTGACCTCCAATATTGTAGAAGATGTGGATTTTCTTGATAGAAGCCGGGAATGGGCTTGGAATATAGGTAATTGGCATATCAAATTTATTTATCTTTTACTCCTAAATTAATATGGGAAGCTCATCATTCCATTTGAATTCAAATTTGGACTTTGTATGGAGGCTCCATTAGCTTCATTCTATGCATGTGAATTGTTAGGTATCACATATTTCTGTAAATCATATGCATAACAAACTGTTTCAAACAGAAATCAGAGGAAAGAAAACCTGCCTGCCCCTTAGGCACCAGTTGTTTTCATGCTTACTGTAAGGGAGGAGGAGAAAACTTAGGGAATATCAGGTACAATTTCGTTTGAAAGTGTAGTAATATAGTATTTCTGACGTCAAACACTGCACAAGATTATATAAGCTAATGATTGATGTGGGTAACAAAGGAGCACGGAGCTGCTTGAACTGCCCCATGTTACCTGCGGGTTACCTTTGGTTTGTCCACGTGCTTCCCAAGTTAAGCACAATTTAAGACCATTGGAACCTCCTTTTCCTTGATCCTTGAAAAGAGATCATAAAAAAAAATAAAAATCCCTATTAATTCCTTTTGTTCCCTACAGTTAATCAAGGCGATCAATTGGGATTTTCATACTCTCTTTTCAAATTAGTGTTTTGGTCAAAAAAATAACAAAAGCTCCACTTTTTCTTGATGTCTTTTGATCACACAGTGTTGATCAAAGTTTTTAAGCATGGACCCCCTAACAATGAAAGAACATGATAGAAAGGAAAAATTTTGTGAACCAGGGCTGAATTTTGAATTATGAGAGAAAAAATGGACTAAAGTGAATGATGAGATGTTTGTGCTGGTTGAGGTGGACGCGTCTTTCTCTTTGGTAGCACAAAGAAATTAGAAAGGTCACTCGATGTGAAACACCTAGATTATGAGGAGACCAGCATGATATGGAAAAAGATCCATGGAAATATATTTCAGAGATAGGGAGAGATTAAAGAGAGAAAAATCAACATGAAAGGAGATGAAAAAGATGTCACTGTCTGTGGTAGACCTGAAGAAAGAAAAGCTTGGCTGTCAATTCTTAAAGGCACCACTCCACTTTTCAGTGGTTTCACCGTCAGTTAAATAATTGAAAGCAAATGAAAGAATTTATTCATGTGCTTGTACAGTTCACTGCTTGAGATATTTGGAATAGAAAATTAATCAAGAAACACGTGCTTCCCCTCAATGGAAGGATCAAGGAGATCCAAACAACGAGTTAAATGAGAAAATTATATAAGTGGATCGAATATCATATTTTAATCTAAAATCTTAAGGCAATGAGTATATAGCCTCAATATTATATACTACTCATTTAGTTATTCTCAATTAATATGTGACTTCAATTCACCCTCATACTTGAAACTACAACAAGTTGTTCATCCTGTCAGCAAAAAGAAAATATATGTAGTTTTTCATGCTTCATCCACCAACCCCTCCACAAACAAAAACGGAAAAAACAAAGTAGGAAAGAAAGAAAAAGCAGACATTTCGAGGAATCATCTCAAAATATTGTGAATATGGTCTAAAGTAGCATATTTATAGGGACCATTTTGAACAATATAATGCTAAGAGAGGAAAATAAAATATTAGATAGTCAATCGTGCCTCCAAATTCTGAAGAATGTGCCATGATTCTCATGAATATACTCTTCTGTTTAGTTAGTTTAGTTGTCATCTCTGCCTCCCACCTCCTTGCACAAAAAAATCTGTTTCGTTATGACAATATATTATTTTACTCTATTTTTGTCAAATACATCACACTTCTTCCAAGACAAGCACAGCTATGGAATGGAACCTCTGTGCTTGTTTTTGTCCTATATTTAATTTCACAAAAATGTTATTCAATGCTCAGAAGTAGGTGTTTAATTGGACACTTACTCCATTATTATTGAATATGATGGTGATTCAATTTTTTTATTTATCCATCACATTCAAAGGTGATGGAATGAATGTCTAATTGAATATCCATTTTGAGTATTAAAATATCAATACTCTTAATTTTATCATTACAATTACAGTGACGACTTGGGCATCCCTTTTCTTTCTCGTGGACTAAACAGTTTAGGGCCATATTCTTCAACGCCCTTAAAGTAATTGAAACCTGAAAGAGGGAGAGAGAAAAGATCGAGCAGGCGGTCCATTTGCTTAGCTTGTACGTGGATGTATCAAAATCACCCACATATATAGAAGATTTGTGAGTACAATTCCAAATCCACAATAAATATGTACGAAGCATTTGTATTGGTAGTGTGGCTCTATAATGATAGCGAAACCAATGCAGGGTATAAAAAACGCGTGCGTGTAACTTTCTCTTAAACAAGAGAATTGGGTTAATGCACCATCACACTCATGTGGCGGCTGCATGCTTATCCAATTTCGGTAGTGAAGGACAGAGAGAGGCCTCGTTAGCCTCATTATTATCCAAGCCAAACAAACTGATGAAAAAGGATCGAACCCCTTTTCCTTTAGGAGCAAACCTTTTTCTTTTTATGTACTTTCCAATATAGCAGTAACAATCAATTTATGGCAAGCAAAACTATTTCATACACCATCCTTTAACAACTATATTCTACTCTCATTTATTTATTTGTTTATTTTAAAGGAGAGAATGTGTATACATAGATGCATATTTTTTCTTGTTTAATTTTTTATTGACAACATGGTTAGGTTATTAGATAGGAAAGTCTAAGCCCTAAGACTTGAAGTGATTAATTGTATGGTCTCTTCTCAAGAGAATTCATCCCACTTTTGTTGACCTAAATCCCATTAGGTATTTTTTTTTCGTGTAATTATCTATAAAAAAATAGTAAAAGAATGACGTAAACAAAGTGGATGTATAAACGGCATCACTCTTATGATAAATCTTACTGATTTGTGTTTTAAATTAATATGAACATGCAACATTCTCCAATGGTGTAGGTCGCATGTGGGTTCTCACTTTCCAATTTGTGAGTATAAAAATTCTTGAAGGACTTTATATTATCCAGAGCCAATTAACGACTGAATTAGTTGGCTTCTCAAATTTTGTCCCCTTCGAGTGGGCGCTCTATGGTTGCGTCAAAGGTTGGGTGGATGTGGTGGGTGGGGTCTAAGATCATGTTCAATGTTGTCCCATTTTAGATTTCATTTGTAGTGCTATTGATTGCCACATTAATGCCACATAATTAATGTGTCATAAAAAGTAAAATTATCCTAGAAGTGTCTTCTCTTCTCCAATAAAAGGGACCAAGTTTAGTCTATTATGTCTGCCATGACTTTTTTTAATAAAAAACAAATCAACATATTTATGAAATATTTTACTATATAATTTTGTTTTTAATTTGGATAAAAAAATAATAAAATTTAAGGGTTTAAAGACTTTTTGGATATTTGAATTTTGCAAGTAATTAAGAAAATAATTCAAATTAAATTGATTTGGATCACTTCTTTGTAGGAAAATAGAAGAATAGAGTTGTGAAAAAAAAATTTAGAAAGTGTTGGATTAAGAAAGATGAGAAAAAAGAAGTTGAAGAAGATTGTTATTTAGGCTCTTTTACCCAAAAAAAAAGCATTATTTACGCAAATAACAGAAAAAAGATTAGTTATAGGAATAGATGGAAATTATGCGTGTGAATACGCAAAGGATCCTTGCAAAACCTACTTACACATGAATACGGGGGTTGCGTATTCATATTGAATACGTAGAGGCCCTTGTATTCGCACGCATACTGGGTACGCCAGGGCTCCTTACGTATTCTTTGTTTTTACAATTCGCTTTGATCCTTACGTATTTGGTTGGCTTTTCTATTTATACCGTCGCTCACTCCATTAGGCATGTGAAGTGTTTTTTGTGTGAAAAATGGCAGAGTGTTTCATTCTTGTTCATTATGATGAAAAATGGAAGACATAATAAATGAGGGAGTGAGATTTTATAGTTAGAGACCAGTTAGTCATTGTTAGTCCGTCTATAAGTTTTTTGGAGTTGCAAGACAAAATACTTGATCAGATAGATCCTCACAAATGGATTAGCCAAATGTTTTATAGATTACCTATATCATTTAGGGGTGATGTGGCTAAGTATAACCTTTTCCATCTATGGGGACAATGAAACGAGCCTCATGTTTAAATTCCAAGCTCGATTTTTGGAGGTTTAAGTAATGGAAATTTTCGCCATTCTAGAAGATTGTGATGTGAGTTCCGCTTCTTCCTCATACATTAGTTAATGAAACCCCGAAGTAACATGGGTCTACGCACCTGAGGTGGCCCAGGACCCACTGTTCATAGTCCCAGCTTTGCAAATCTGGTGGTGCAAGATGCAGGGCCATTAACTAGACATGTGGTTGTTGGGGTTTCGACTTTCACGTAGATCAGGAATGAATAAGTGGAAGAAGAGTTGGGTTGTATTGAGGAAAGTAATGAGTATAGTGATGAGGAAACATGTGATACGCAGACCCAATCTTAATCCGTATCACAAGAATATCCTAGTCACTATTCTTCGATAAACTTGGATGTGATGCCTAAAAATAGCTTTGGGGCCTATTGCTTGAATGATTGAAGGTGAAGGTGAGTTTGAGGTTGGGCAACAATTTCAAGACAAAGGGGTTGTGTTGTTTGTAATCAAGAATTCCTATGGATCAGAAGAAAAGTTCAATTCAAGGTTTATGAGTCTGGCCAAACAAAATACTAGTGCAAGTGTGTAAAGTTTGGCAATGGATGTAATTAGAGCATACGTGTTACATTTCGACAGAAAAGGCAAGTATGGGAAGTCCGAAAGTATAATGGAAGACACACGTGTGAGTTTGATTCTGTTCTTGAACAATACCGATAGTTGGATAGTAATATTATTTGTACCAGTATCTTTCCTGGTTGAGGCGAATCCAATAGTATCCATTAGAGAGTTCAGGCACATGTGGAGTCAGTTTTCAAGTTCAATATTTCATCCAGGAAGGTATGGATTGCAAAACAGAAAGCAATTGCTAAGATTTGTGGAACTGGAAGAATCCTACACTGATTTGCTAAAGTGGTTGCAAGGTGTGCAGCATTATATGCCAGGTTATCAATTAGTTAATTTTTAAATTATTTTATGTTTGGCTTAATATTAATTAGTAATTAGGTAGCTTAACATTAGTAATTGAGAGGCTTAAGATATTAATTAGTTACTAGTTAGTTTAGTTTAGTGGTTGTTACTTAACTTTTAAGGTAGTTTAAAAGTATTAAGCATAAAATTAATTAACTGTTATTATGAATTAGTTAAATCGTTAGTTTATTTGTTGGGTAATAGTAAAGATTAAATTATTCTAGATTACCGTTAAGTTAATTAATTATTTATTACTTAGGCTGTTATTTATTGTTATATTTTCTTGGAAATGCTAGGTACACCGGTCCATTTATTGATAAAGCCATATTATGTGGGTGATATTGTTAATCATAGATGTGAAATGTTCCACCGTGTATTCTGGTCATTTCCACCGTGCATCGAGGCCTTCAAATGGTGCAAACCATTTATTTCAATTGATGGCACTCATCTGTATGGCAAATATGGAGGCACATTGGTAATGGCTATTGCGTAGGATGTTAACTCTAATATTTTGCCTATTGCTTTTGTTGTGGTCGAAGGAGAGAAAAAGAAGCATGGTCCTTTTTCTTGACCAATCTTTGACAACATGTGACGTCTCAAGAAGGTATTCTTATTATTTCTGATAGGCATGTATCAATCATATCAGCTATAGAGGTGGAGGGTAATGGGTGGCACCCTCCAATGGCCTATCACATATATTGCATTCGTCACATTGCTTCTAACTTTGCCGTGCGGTTTAAGAATAAGGATGCCAAGAGAGTTCTTATAAATGGGGCATATTCAAAGACACATGTGGATTTTGTGTATTATTATGGGCTGCTGAGGGATGAGGATCCTGATATGTGTCAGTGGGCAGATGAAATTCCACGTGAAAAATAGGCCTAGTATGCTATGAGGGCCGTCGGTTTGGCCATATGACAACTAACTTGTCCGAGTGTATAAATACTATGATGAAGGGAACCCGCAATCTTCCCATTACTGTCATAGTGAAGTCCACTTACTTTCGTCTTGCTAAATTATTCGTTGAAAATGGGCGTAAGGCACAGCCCAAATTGCATAGGGACAAAAATGGTCACAGGATGTGTTGCGAGCGATTGATGAGAACAAGCAATACTTGGACAAAATGTCTGTTGTCCCTTTCACACAAGATATGATTTTGTGTTTGGTTACAAAAGAAGAACATATCACACAAGATTATAGGGTGCATTTGGGAGAGTGACGATGCAACTGTGGATCCTTCAGGCATTGCATTACTCATGCCGCCATGTAGTTATTGTGTGTCATGCTGCACGAGTTGAGTGAAGGTCTTTTACTCATCCTGTTTATAGTATGGAATGGGTAGACAAGGTCTATAAATTGGAATTCACACCCATTGCAGACGAGTATCTCTGGCCTGCATACAATGGGCTCCGATACGTCCAGATCCAGCCCTCAAAAGAGCTAATGAGGGCGTCCTGTCTCTACAAGAATTCGCAATGAAATGGACGAAGTTGAGATGAGCCAACCAAAGCGATGTGGGCTGTCAGAAATGAAGGTCACACCAAAAGAAAGTGCCCAACTTTACTAACTTCATCCTCATCCCTCCATGATTGAATTTACTATTATTATGTTTCTTCATGTCTTGGATTGTATTTTGCAACTATGTTTCCGTTACTTTATTAACTTCACTTTCGTATTCATGCACAACTTTGTTTCTGTTCATTGCCTCTAATATGAATTTCATGTTCCAATTTCAAATTTTGAATCACACAAATCGATTTAAGTCGATTAACATATAATAAAAAAACAGAACATATGTAATAAAATAGGGTACATATATAATAAAACTTTACAAATGATTAAATGCACAAACTTTAAATATAAAACTTTACACATAATTTAAAATTAAGTACATAATACTATAAAGAGTGAAAATAACTAAGCATCCTCTTTAGCCCTACTCTCCTGGGCGCCAGAGTTCACACCCCAAGTGACAATATCAGGCTGAACCGACTTGCAGGTCTCCATCGAGGAACAATCTTTGGTCCTCCTCCTCATCATCCACCTTCTCCTACTCTATGGGGACATAGGGTGTGGAATGTGCCGATGTCTGCCCATGGTGATGCCTGCGATGGACGAGGTCTGGAGGTGTGACTCCTGATAATGGCTCATCTCGAAATAGATCATAACTGGACATGTTCAGATCCATCTCTGTCGATGCCCAGAAGACTGGCAGCTGCAACAATCAGATGAGGGGGCGTGGGAGCATCAGGAAAGACTGCAACCCATCAAACTCCTGTTGGCTAATGTCATCCCCAAATAAGTCATCCATAGAAGGGGTGTAGCAATAGGAGCCCCTCTCATCTCCACCATCCCTATCACCTCCACCACCTCCATCACCATATCCACCACCGCCCCCACCTCTACCACATTCATTATCACCCTCCCTCTCCCCACCAACCCCATCATCACCCCCATCCCCTATCACCTCCGCTCACCTCCTCTCTATAGCGGCTCATCGCTCAGGATGATCGAGTGCCAGCTGAGAACGACACCACTGTCATCGCCTATCTAGAGCACCCAAGGGCTGGGCCATAAAAGGTGCTGGCCTTGGATCAGCTGGTAGCTCTTGTGGTACTTGCGACAGCCAAGGATCCTGTAACTAGGTGTCGGGAGATAAAAACCTCTGTGCAACACCACCATACCACTACAGATACTTCACGACGACGGACTATCGTAATGTGAGCCCCGCCACACATCGATCCGACGTGCATCCCAAAATACATGCCACTGAGCATGGTACTTGGGCCACCAAACCTTATCATTCCCAGCCATCAATCACATGTAGTCTATTGATATTGAGTGGCACATGTGGAATAAACTTTGCATCTGAAACTCCTCATGACACGATCGGGCTGGTGCCACTCCACAATCTCAAGCGAGCGGGGTGGTAATGGAGGCCCATGCACCAACACCTGCATACACATATGTCGGGTAACAGTAACCACACTCGCATCCTCATACGAAGTCCACTGAAACTGCAATTATTGAAAACTTAAGTTAAGCTTTCAACATCATCAAAGAATGTAGAACTTAAATAATTATGATGTTAATGCCACTTACCCCGTCAATAGGTATGGAATCCAGCCGTGCCCTGAAGTCAACCAACCGACGAGCATCCCGTAGATGAAATCCTCAATCCCCTACCTAAAATTAATAAAGTCATATTACAAATTCGTTACACTCAAACAAACAAAATTATATATGAATAAATAAATAACTCATTATTATCATAAAATGTATACCTCGAGGGTAGAGGAAATGTGATCCCATTGTCATGTCCAGGGTGTAAGGATCTGATAGTATGCCCAGGATAGCAACAGTGCTCACATCCTACAAAGTCAACAACAAGGTGTTTTATACCCCGAGAGAGACTATGGTATAGACATGCAAGCACCGCCAATCCCAGCTGTAACTTCCCCTCCCCAAGATCTCATAGCAGAGGTAGCCACTTTAAGTGGACACGCGATGACAACTTTTCCGAACATAGAAAGCCGCCAATCAATACCAACAAGTATGCTCGGTCCACGTTGAACAACAATCTCAGATGCGTTGGCGGGAAACTTAGAGTTCTTGAAAGTCTCGTTAATCCAACTTAACTTTACATAGGACCCGGTGTCTATGCTTGAAGCTCTGGCACTACACTTAACAAGTCCCAACATATATCCCAAACATTCTGCGGCGCTACTTTTTCCATGCGCCGATGTTCCCACTAACTACAGCACCATCAATCAGGAATCCAAGCTGCATAGCCACGTCTTGGAGTGTGATAGTACACTTTCCATAGGAGATAAAATGTATGAGTCTCTAGGCATCATCTCTACAAGGGCGCTGATGAGCAGAGTCATAATGAAAGTTGCCAAATTGAGCAACTTCCCAATCCAACTTGCCTGAGATAGTACTCCATCAGGAGATGCTGTCTATGCACCATAGCGCCTAGGGTGTAACACTCGATCGCCCTCACAAATTTAATTAACATGATAATTAGTATCAACCTAGGCTAAATAAATCACAACTTATAAACAAAAAATAAATGGTATTAACCAAATACTTTTTTAAATAAGTAACTAACTACTACACATACCTAAACATTATTTTTTGACAACCTATAAATATTATAAAAAAATAAATATTATTTTTAAAGAAGTAACGACTAGACATATATATGTTTTGAAATTCTATAAATATCACCATAATTACAAACTAAATACTTGTGAATTAGACATAAACCTACCTAAATACATATAAATCCTATTTAAGTTTTAAATTTACACAAAACAACCTAATCTTAGACTAACTAATTGCTAGATAAAATAAATAATTCAACTAAACAAATTAATAGATAAAATAAATTGTTCAACTAAACTAATGACTAGATAAAATAAATATTAACCCTAAACTAATTACTAGATAAAATAGATAATTCAACTAAACTAATTACTTGTTAATATAGATTATTTAACTAAACCAATTACTAGATATAATAAATTGTTAAACTAAACTAATTACTAGATAAAATAAATAAATAGATAAATAGAAACTAACTATATTATTTCAATTTTAATTTCTAAATCAAGCTATATAATAAACATGTTTCACTTAACTTTGTTGAACCTAAACTGCCCTAATAACTAAAGTAAACCAAACCAACAGTAGCATTTCGAATAAACACAAAATTAAACTAAAACTAATTAGACATACATATCTAAAACTAAACTAATTAAACTTTGAAATAAAAAATAATAATGAAAGTCAAATAATAAAGAGATTAAATACCTTACGATCCAGTCTACACTAATATGATTATCATCTAAGCGATACAGGAAGTTTGTCATCGTCTAGGAGGCACAAGATTCTTTGATAGTACAATACCAAAATAATGAAAAGGACGCACAAATGATGGGGCCAAAGCGTATTGAATATATAGTGGACTGAATACGCAAAGGTATTCAAAAGGTGAATATCAGGAGTAATACGCAAAACTAAACATGAATATGCATGGCCTTGCATATTCATGCATGTTTTGAATACGCGCCCCCTACGTATTCATTTGCATAAAAAATGGTTTATATCCATAATTAATAACTTTCTATTTATTCACGTAATTAATGATTTTTTTTATTTTATATGGGTAAAAAATATTGATATTTATAGTGTAGAATAATAAATAAAATAATATTTTAAAATTAAAAAAATCCACTTTTTATCTCATTTTAAAAGTTGAGGCGGTCCCAATAAGTGTCCCTCCGTACTCTCTCTCATCATCTCAACTGCATGCTCTAATGTTATCTACAATTTGTCCCTGACAACAAATAGGAAGTGGGATGAGGAAATATAGCCGTTGGTGCTGCTATGAATGCTCCAAACTAAAGAGGGTGATGGAATGCCATTTTGACAAAGGACAAAGGTTGTTCCTTTTGTTGATGACGAACCATGGCTGGTTAGACCCACCAATAATGGGTAAAGATCTCTTCTTTTCAATGCTCAATCTTTCTCCTCATTTTCAATAAATCAAAGTAAAAGCCAATTTCTGTTAATTTATTGACAGATTCATGTTTTGTTGACCTGTTCTTCAATAGCGCCCTTTTTTTTCATTTAAAAATTGCGAATACAGGTGCATTTGCCATTCAAAAGTTGCTAGCAACTGAATTGTCCATTTGTTGGAAAGCTCATATGTATGATATATCCATGCAATCTGATCAAACTAAGCAATGAGAAAATAAATAAAATAAGGCAAATAAAGAAAAATGTGAAAAATCCCTCCAAAAATTGGTATTGGTTGACATAGTTAGAACAAGTTGCCTATGAAAAGTTTTTCCTTTCTGATCATCTTTTTTAAGCGTCCAGTAGGTGTTATTTCACAATTGGCTTTCAAAAACTTTGTGGAAGAAGACAAAGTAATTGTTTATTTCTGCTGCCAACAAACAAAAGCGAAAGGCTTTCAAAGCTTAACAAACAAGAAAACCAGACATTTCCGTCATTTTGTTGATAAATAAAATTTAGGTTGAAAACACTCAGAAATTCGGCAAGTGTTGAAAAGTTATTTATATAAGGTATAAAATCTAAAAGTTAAATTTCCAGCTCAAAAAACAAAAATCAGAAAGGTAAATTCAAATTATGACAAAGTATGAATAATAAACCACGAAGTAGGCCTTCCATTGGCCATTGGAGCCATTTCCTCTTTTTGCAAAATAAGAGGTACATATATACATATAACTCTTAAAATGAGATAAAAAATTTTACTTGGGACACATCTAATATGTGTTTTATACCACTTACAAAATAAGAGGTATTATATATATATATATATATATATATATATATATATATATATAAAATAATAATAATAATAATAATAAATTTTTATTATACAAGTATTATTAACTAAAATTAAATTTGTACTATAAATGTAATATATAAAAATTTAATACCTACATAGTCAAAACTTATATAATTATTTAAATTGTAATCATCATATAGCAACTTCGGTTTCTAATTACTATATTCAAATAAATAAAACGTAACTGCTTAGTAATTATCATTTGTGTCTCTCATTCGAAAAGTTCTTATTTACTCCAGAGCACATCTAATATGTGTTTTATAAATATGCACAATAACTCATTTTAGATATTTTATATAAGTTTTAAATATTATAAATTAAAATGGATTGATGGTTGTGAATTTTTATGGAATATGTATTAAATATGCTAAGAGAATATAAAAATTTCTCCACTCATTCACATATAGGTCCTTTCTTTTACACGTGGTGCTATTTCATGGTTGATACTTTGCATTGTGGATTAGATCAAATCCAAAGGTTTCGTGGATTGCATTGAATGGCTACTTGTTTTTCCGAGAAAAGGGAAAAAAAATTTGAATATCCAAAAATAACAGATTTGAACCCCACAAATTGACTTTATATTGTGTTTGGTTTTAATCAATGCGACGCCAGCAGTTACAGAAATTTGGTTGATATCATCAAAATAAATAAAATTTGAATAAGGTCATAAGGTGATGATTAATATTTAGATTTTTTGTCAAAACTTGTTAAGGCTCAGATGATAATTAAGTTAAAATAGTAAGAGTTATACATTCATTCAAAAATGAATATAAGAGATTAATTTTGATATAAGAGAGAGTAATAATGTAAAAATACATACTTCTATTTGTAGGAGAGTTCTAACTTGGGAATGGTAGACTTGTGAGCATGATGTGGAGGATAGGTTATGCAATTTTACAAGACTAGGATGCATTTGTGAATTTGAAAGAGAGACTATCAATCCAAGTTCAACCCTTGCAACTTAGCACTTGGCCTGCCTGCTTTTTTTATTATTTGCTTAAATCCTAGACAAAAATAAAAAACTAAATACTTATCCGTTGACAAACTAATAATAATAATAAAACAGACCAACAAAAAATTCCAACAACATTTCATTAACCAACTAAAAGTAAATAAGGATAGTGAGTAATACAAAACTTAATTAACCAAATACAAAAAAATGTAAGACCAACCAAAAATCCCAACAATATTTCATTACTGATTTTTTATTTTATTATTTACTTATAGTTAGAATTATTGTAAAGAAAGTATAATATTTCATACAATATTGTATCAAATACTATAGAATTTAAAATTTATCATATTGTATATCATTAAACCTTATCATATCAGTTGTACCAAGCGAACTTTGAGGGTTCATTTGACACAATAGGATAAACATGATAAGATTTAATAGTATTAGGCCTAATAAATTTTTAATACTATATAGTATTTGATATAACACTTATAATATATTATATTTTATATTCTTTAATATTATTTAAAATAAATAATAAAATATTTATTAGTTAAATTTAATTTATATTAGATGCTATTATTTATTTCAATACTTTATAACTATTTATTATTTCAATAAAGTATATAAATATAAAATATTAAAAAATAAAAGTAACCTTATATGTTAAAAGTTAATCAAACCTAATACGGTCCCCATGCTTGAATTAAGTTACGTATATAATATTTTAGTATATTTAAGGGAGTTATGATGGATAAATTTCTACAATATGTTACCTATACCAAATAGCGAATAAGGACATAACGTATAATATTATTAGCTTATTTTATCATGCCTAATTTATCATACAGACACAGTGTTCTGCAAAACAATGCATAATTTTTTTTCTTTTTTGGTTTCTAATTGTATTCATTAAGTTGTGACCAACACATACAATATTACGTTATATCAAATATTACTATGATTTTCCTATTACAAAAATTCTAATCTTAAACCACTAAAAATAAAATCATTATTACTTTACTTCTTTACAAATTAAAATTAAATATTATTATCTGAAGATTTATTATTTGTATTTATATATAGATTATGTACAAACTATAGCTACAGAAAAATAACAAAAATCATTGTAACAATTGTTAATATCCGCGCTAGCATTTTATTAAAACAATTATAGCTAATAGCAAAACTAAGAATGGGTTCCTAACGTCATTCCTCATTTTATTTTTATTTTTTTGTTGGGTGAGCTGTGCAATTTAAATAAATTTGCCTATTACAAGACTAAAGGAGGAAGGAAGAAGGACCATCAAGGTCCATGGTTCATGTAAGAAAGATCCCTATTTGTAAAGTTTTCAGAGGATAGTGGGTTGTTGAGCTAACTATTGATGAAGCAGTATATGGTATGATATATTGTAAAATTATTTTACACTGATAATATATATATAAATTAAATATAATAAAATAATAATAAATTATATATTTAATTTAAAAATTTTATGTGTTTATCTTATTATATATTATTATATTAATAAATATGATTGACTCTCGTATATACTACATCCCCACTTTTACTTAAATAAGTTTTAATTCCATATATATAGTTTAAGTTTCACTCCTCTAAAATTTTTGTTTTGATTTGGTTCCCTACTTTTTCCCTTTTTTTGTTTTTTCATCTCCATCGTTTTAAATTCTATTGTTCGTATAAATATTTTAAAATGTGTTTAACAAGTTTAAATATGTAAAATTTTACTTTTTCATAACAAATATTTTAATAATTATTTAAGTCTTTATAAATATCACCAATTACTTAACATTTTTTTGGTACATTTTAAAGGCAATGGGGTTTGAGCCTATGATGACCTTATATGAAACTACTCAAACCTCTTTCTACTAGCTCTATCTCAATGGCTTATCGATTACTTATCATTGAATCTATATGCACTGTATGCATAAGGGAAAAAATCTATGACGATGGAAAAAGGACTTACCAAAATCGAATCATAGATTTTAGAAGAACCAAAACTAAAATAATTTATATTTATAAGCATTAAAAATATATTTAAACTAAAATTTTTATATTAGTCATGTATATAAAAAAAAACAACTCCTAAATTGTAGTAACAAAAATTTGGCAATGTAATTATAAATTTTTAATATTTTTCATATACTTAAGTGTAATTAATGATAAGCAACTTATAATTTTAGAGAAGTATAATAATAAACAAACCATGTTTTTAAAGAAGTGTGGTAATAAACAAACTATATATAGATCAAAGTTCAAATATTATATAAAATAATAATTATTAAAAAATCTCTTACTCGCGCATTAGGGTCATACATTTTCTTTTGGGCAAATTACTCTAACCTCCCTTGTGATTTGTCAAAATTCGATTCATCTCCCTTCTAGTTGTTTGCCTTACACTAATATCCCCTTATGACATCAAAAATCAAGCAATGGTAGTTGAGTTACCAAAAATGTCCCCACCCCTTCATTGCAAAAGTTCTTCGTTCATATTTTTTCCTCCACCACTAAAAACTCCATAGCTAAGGCTATTACCTCTCTCCACACAAGAAAGAAAACAACGCACCTATACAAACCACAGATCGCAACAATGAAATTATCAAGAAAAAAAGGAAGAAAAAAATGGTTTATCCACACATGAAAGCATTGTAGCACCTTAGGCTCCCGCTCTACACACGATGCACTGCAACACCTTTACCACCATGAAGGCGCCGGTTGTGATGCATCAGGTCCACATGTCCCTAAGCAAGTCTAACACAGCCTTAGGGTTCCCCTAGAACTCACCCATGTTGGGAAGAACCCAGATGCATGAAAACCCAAAGATGTAGAACCTCTTCCTGAAACCACTATAGCGGAGGGATAGCTATAGGTGGTTGGTGCAATGGCACCTTGTTGGGTCAGCGGGTTACCACTACCGATCAAGGACCATTATAGCTATGGCATCTTTGGTGGACCGCTATAATGGTCAGGTTGTTCAGCTCCTATAGTTTTGGTCGTTGGAGACCACTATTGCGGTCATTTGTTTTACATGTAATGGTGCTTCCTTCTGTTAACTATTACAACAGCCATAAATCGCTATAATGGTGCCGATGTCAAAACAAGTTCAAAATGAAGCAATTTTATTAAAACACCCCCTCTCCCTATATATATAAACCTCTCCCCATGCATTTTCTACCCAAAATTGAAGCCTAACACCCTCTCTTCCTTCTCCCACCTCCTTTCTCTCTTCATCCTTCAATCCTACCTCATCCAAGCTTCAAGGTAAGGATTGTTCATGGTTTTTGGGTTATTTCTTCTCCTTTCCTCCATGTTTATGAGTTAGGTATGTTTATATTTTCGATTATTGTCAAGTTGGGTGCTCTCCCAATATTCATAGAGTTGTTTTACTAAGCTTATAGTTTATTTACGTGTCTATGTTGTACTATGGCAGTTGTTAGATGTCACTCCAGCTTCCAAAAGGTCAAGTGGATAGTACTCACGCACACCAGCTACAAACTTGAGTGGATTTGAACTCATGACTATATTTTCGATCATTATAGCTATGTTCCTAATGCTATGATTGCTACATATGAATTTAAAAATGAAACTATGCCATGAATATGATTTTACAAAGTATGCCAAGTTTAGAAGGATTATGAACCTTGGAGTAGATAATGGATAATATGTTTTTGAAAATCATGGCACCATGATTGATTTGTTGTGTCATGAAATTGTTTTATATGCTCTTGAAAGGATTTATTGAAAAATGCATGATTTAGAAAGATTACCAAAGTTGTCAAACATGTTTTTATGGATTTATGATATTACCACATTTTCAAGACTTGGAATTTCAAATTAAGCTTTTAGAATATCAAGTTAACTTATATTAAAAAAGGCTAAGCAGAGTATGATTTATCTTCATAAATAGATATGTTATTATGATTTTAGAATTATCATGATTATGAAATCACGTTATGTCAGATTTGTGTTATTGAAAGTATTGAATTAAGTATGATTTAGAACATTGACCAGACACATTCTCTGGGTTTTTTTAAACCTCCATGTTGCAAGGCAATACATTGGGCATGATTTCAGAACCCAATTATGCTTGACTGCTGTTTGTTAGAATTATATGAATTCAAAGTTTTTAGAGTTTTTAGATTATTCAATTTTTGTGCAAATTAGTTTTAAATATTATGTAGAGAGAAATAGATAGTGAGTTAACGATAATATCGTTAGTTGGTACCAAGTTGTCGGCAGATGATAATCTCGCCCTTAAGAGTATTCAAAGAATGAAACCTAGTTATGTATATGCTTTATAGGACCTCATTAAGAGCCCCTTTTAAAGTTCAAAGATTAGAGTAAACATTACTATTATCATGTTCAAAGATCCTGTTTCTTTAGTAATTTCTGCACCATGTGTTTAGAAATATTTTCCTATGTAATTAAGCATGTAGATATTAAAATGATTTTTTCTTGATGAATGTATATTATATATATCTTGTTGGTTGTCCTATGTCTATTTACAGTTACAAGTTCAACAAGTTATCAATCAGCCACCAAGTTTAGTAAATGGGGCTATTCCAGTGGTGAAATTTACTTTGTAGTAAAGCTTAGTCTTAGGTTATGTTAGATTAAGTTCTATAGATGTATAGGTAAGATCCAAATCATGCATTCTATTTTAAGATTATGTATTTATTTTCAGAATTTATGTTCACCCCTTATGTTTCAGAATTCAAGTATGGATTTGAAATGTAAATTATAATTGAAATTTATGTAACAAGCTAATTATGTATTCACGATTCAGTTTCACATATTAAATCGATTTTAGATTATGACTAACATCATGGAATGAAACAATTTATATTTTCACCAACTGTTGTAGCCCATGTTGAATTTCAATAGGATAAATTCATGATTTTATACGTTGAAATATTTCAATTTTATGAATTCTACTATTATGTTTTAAGTATGAAAATCATGTTAATCTATGCATTTAGTAAGTTACGTTACCCAGGAGGCTTACATGTGGGCCTAGCCCCTCATGTGCCGGTCACGTTTCCAAATCGGGTCATGAGAGAGTGGTATCAAAGCTTGGTTTCCATGCATGGTCCTGGAGCAAATGTCCACAAATGATATGATGTTTATGTGAATGGAATCGCGGTCATTTGCATCAACGTAGTGTTATTTGAGACCTTTAGGAAGAGTCAGTCATGTCTAGCTTCAGTGTGAGTCCTTGTCATTCATTTGAACTCCTGATGATCTCCTACCCTTTTTCCCTTCTCTTAGGTGAGCTATGCCACCTGTTTATTGTTGTTGTTGTTGCTGGCTATAGCAACACTACAATAGTTGATACCAATTGCATTTAATGCCTTGAAAGGGCCATTCTAAACTTGGTGGAGGTAGTCAACAACCACATTAGAGCTGGAGTACATCATAGGAGCACAACCAGGCATGACTAGCTTAGGAAGAGGTCGGCAAGGCATTGTCGTAAGGGCCACCCTAGTGCCCTCCCCAATATGTCCTACCATCACCCAACCTTGGAGTCAAGGTAGCGGCTAGTTAGAATGGCTAAGTTAGATGCGGATTGGTTGGTCACACCCAGTCTTTCGACATGCGAAAACGCCACGGAGGCCACTACTTGTGGGGCACATTCACGTGCTATGGATGTGGTCAAAAGGGAAAAAGAAAAATGATTGCCCGCAACTTCAGAGGATTACAAGTCAAAGACCGAAGCAACTCGACACCTCAGCACAACCCCTTCACCCAATTAAGAATGATGCAGCCACCACAGCCAATGGGGGCTCAAATGGGACGACCCAGAGTTAGTAGGTAGAATCATGATGGAATAGGCATATTGTAGGAATGTTGAAATGCCTCTAATGTGTTAAATTAATTCAAGTAATCCTTGATGCCATGAATATCATGCATGTCATGTTCCTCAAGATACATTATTTTATGATTTATGTGTGGGTTGAGACTTTGCATGATATGAATATGCATTGAAAATTTTTGCGGAGCCACTGCCCACTTCCCATAACTACCCTCCGCCTCTAGGAGTAAGGAGGCTATAACTTACTTCTACAGTAAGAGTAAATGGATTGGATCCCCACTTTAAATAATATTATACAAACAATAAAACAGCATTGTTTTTGTAAATAAAATAGGTTATTGTCGAGTCTATATATAACAGGAGTTTGAAGAGATTATTTATTTAATAAATAAAACTTAAGAATTAAATCTATAATTATTTTTAGCACTATATATATATATAGGGTAAATTATACTCACACTATTTGCTTGTCAAATTTTAAGTATTTATATTATACTCACACTCCTTATTAACAGAGCACTATTATTAAACTTAACAAAATGATATTTTTTTATATTAAATGTTCTTAATTAATAAAATTATAATTTTATTAATTAGGAAAGTTAATATCACAAAAATCATTTTGTTAAGTTTACTAACATTACTTTGTTAGTGAAGGGTGTGAGTATAATATAAATACTTAAAATTTGATAAGAGGAGTGTAGGTTAAATGTCTATCTAGGGGATGTGACTTACATAAATACAAAATTATAGAGATAATATATAATTTATATATATATATATATATGGTATTACATAACTTTTTGCATGTCAAAAATATATATGTTACGATTTACAATCAGTACTCGTAGGCTCGTGGCTAACGCACAACAGCTTCGCCATATCTGCACCTGAGCAAAAGTAAGCATGAAAATCAATGTGGCAGAATAAAATTAAATCAGAGTCCAAGTTGAGAAAATTAAATAATGACGTTGGGTACAGAGTTATATAGAACTGCATAAAACTGGCAAAATGGGACCGTTCATACACATGAACCAGTCTGAAATGCGTAGAATGATTGGGTGTCAACACTTCTTGACATCGCACGATACCACATGCATTACCTTCGCGTTTCTCATTTCTTATGACGGGTGAAATCTCATCGCTCGTATATCCCGGCCAATATGCATGTAAGCACGATACGTTTTGCTCCAATCTCGCATTGATATATTGATCGGCTTAATCTATTCTGCCAAAAACATATCACCCATGGTGTTTAACTGTTAATCGATCATTAATTGTATTTTATTCTTATTATTTTGATTATTTATTATTAGATGTTGAAGTGTAACCAACAAGGTGTGTTGGTATGGTTGAAAGAGGCTCTAGTCCATTAAGAATAAAATCTTAACTTTGATCTCAAAATTTTGTGTATGGAAACCACACTATTGGAAGAGGCTCTACATGCGATTAGTTTCTCGGTGCCTGGTGAAGGGATACTATAAGCCAGTGACAGATCTAGAAAATTTTAATAATGGGGATAAAAATATTAAATAAATATAAGATGATGTTTCATATAACTTTTATCATAGTATGGGATCAAACTTAATAAAATAGTAAGGGCAATATATATATACATCTATATACTTCTATAAATTTTTAAAACTTTGGTGGGGGCATATGCCCCCTTTACTATACAAGTAGATCCGTCCGTGACAATAAGAGGAAAAATGTCAAAGTGTAATACAAATTAATAATACGATTAAGGTGTAGACGCCACCCCTCATGAGAAAAACTAAAGCTTCACGTTCAGACATCCTCTTATACTACCGCAAAATGGCCAGCATTCACACATGTATACACATGAAATGGTGACTGAATTTTGTACTTCGTGTAAAGTTCTACTTATTTATTTTTTGAATATGTGTTCTTTTGTAGGATTTAAGAAAAAAGAAAGAAAGAAAATGTACTGTCAATAAAGATATTGAATCCCAGTTTTCAGGGCATCGTGGATATCCCAAAAAAACAAGAGAGAGAGAGAGAAAGTAGATGAGAAAAAGAAGTTGGAAGGTATATATATATGGTTTTGCTAACACGTGTTTTAAGAATATTGATGATTAAGGAAAATAAAAAGTGTAAGTGTCAATATTTTATGATGGATCTCTAACTGTAAGATTATAAAAACTCTATTTTTTTCATGTGAAATTTTTTTTAATTTTTTCATTATTATTCTAAGGACACTGGTGTTATATATATATATATAAAGTGGTGGATGTAATGTGTTTTTCTTTCTTTAGCATATGTCTTGAATTTCACAGGGTTAAAACAACATTGCTGAGAAAATGTTTGTGTACCTATCATTACTACATGAAATGTTAATTTTAACGATCATTTTGCAAAAGGGACAAGATCATGAGAGACCACACAGCTAAGCATGGCAAGTTTCAAGAAGGAAAGGAACATGCATGTTACTTTACTGTTTACTCTTCATGTCATGGTACTCCTGCCCTGTTCATCCCGAGTCCTGTGAGCTGACAATCACAAGTTCACCCAAGTTTGCTCATTACTCTGAGAAAGAGAGAAGAGGGTACGTACGGATACATCACACGCACTATCTAAACTACAGGCACTGGTGTTTGCACATGGCGATGGGATGAGTCCAAGTGGGAGAATGCGACCCACCGTTATGACAAGAGCATCACCGATCCCTTTCACTGACCCCTCACAACTAGTTGATAAAATCAAAGAAAAAATCACAACCTCTTCTAGATTTAGTAAAATGTAACGGACAAGTCTCTATTTTTAAATTTTACAACACAAATCCATGAGGTTTATAAAAGCTTACATTGCCCTCCCTAATAATAATGATTGTTAGTGTTATTAAATAGGTCATGTGATATCAATATAAATATTGAGGATTATAATTGTAAAAAAATCATAATGTCCTTTCACTAAAACAATGAATATGAGAGCAATGTTGTGAATATAAAAAGGATGTTTCAGTCACAGAGCGTGCAAATTGTCAGGGAAGGATGATTTTTTCATTATTTAGTAAAAGAAAGATATTATGTTTTTACAATTATAATGGTAACCTCAATATTTATATTTATATCATTAAAAGATATGACATATTTAATAGTACTAACGGTCATTGTTATTATCAGAGGCCAAGTGTAGCTCTTATAAACCTCAAAAACCTGTGCTATAAATTTGAAAATAGAGAAATATTTGTTACATTTCAACAAATATTGGGAGAAGTGAGTATAATTTACATAATTTTATGGTTTTGATGTTGTTTTAGAGTCGTAGATATGTTTGGTCCCTCAAATTGGTACGACAACAATACGAATCCTTTCATGTGTTTCTTATTAATTTATTATACACACAAGCTCTCAATTTGGAACTGTTGTAGCTGTGCTTCTTGGGTTCTCTGGAAAAGGATAAGATCTCGTCCAGCAAAGATACCGTTTGGCCAGTGCACTTTCGGCGAAGCGAGAAAAGAAACGAATTTGGTTGCAATCGACCGTACAAGCTTCAGAACTGAAGTGCAAGGCGTAAGATTGTACGTGAGTTGGGCTGTTATATCAAATCCAAACTCGTCTTGATTTTTAGATTGAATTAGTTTTAAAATTTAAATTTGACCTGATAATGATAAATTAGTGATGGGATCTAATCAAATAACCACCATTCAAATAATATATGAAAATTTGAATACTATACTATACATATTAAAGTTATGAAATTTTATAATAAGTAAGAAATAAAATTTGAGAGATATTTTATTATAAATATTTCCAAACAAATCATATCAATATAAAAATAATATCAAATTATATAAAATACATTAATAGAACTATAAAATCTTATAATTTATTATTAATTATTATAAAAATATAAATCTCCATAAACTTATTTAATTTAAAGTAGTTGGTGAAAATATAAACCAAACACATATGAAAAGTGTCCAAGTCAAATATTAAAACCCGAATCTATCCTAATAAGTTTCAACAGTGAGGCTAGGTTGTGAACACCCAGCAAGATGAACCAACTAGAAACCATATATATACAAAAAGTTCAACAATATTATTAAGCACTTGTATTTATATTTTATATTTTTAATTTTTCACAAAAATATTTTAATTTTAGCTTGTTAATATTCTAATTTTATAAGATAGACATACAGATGTAAGATACGTATCTTATTACAAAAAAAAATGACATACAGTAGTTTTCATACATATCTTGTATTAGAATTAAAAATGATGTTTTGATAAAAATTTTATTGACAAATACGATGAGTCGATGACACACATTTGAAAAAAGTTAAAGAGAGGATCCAATCGATGAAACTCGAACAGTATTATTCTCTCTCATATCTTTGTAATGTGTTGATTTTGGGGTGTTGAACCCTTTTGTTGTCCAATTAAAAGTTGCCTTTTTAATTTCTACATTGAACTTTATTAAGTCACCAAGCATATGGATATAGCACTTTTATATTAATTTGAGCAATTCTCTTCTCTTAAATTAGTTTTTTTGGTTAATTTTGGTTCAAATCTCCAATATTAATTTTAAAATAATTAAATTTATAATATATTTTGCACATACTTGGATTTGGCCGAAAATATTTGTAAAGTGTAAAAATAAGGAGTATTATCAAATTATTATATGGGATTTACATACAATAAAAGTTATTAATCTAAGAGGGTGGAGCCAAAAATTTTGAAAAAAGGAAGGCAAATTAGTTAATATAAATAAAATAAAATAAATTATTATATAGAAAGCATAAAATGAATCATAATATAGTTTTTTTATCCAACTTATTGATAAATTAGAGTTTATTTCATCATTCACCCTCTTTTTTTATTAACAAATGAGTCAATAATTTTCTTCTTAGATATCTCTTAGGCTCAATAAAAAAATTTGATAAGAGAAAAATCCTAAAAAAGATATTCTAAAAACATTTATATGTTTCATACTTCTATATCATATATATAACTATATTAAGAGACTTTTATTATTTGTTATGTATATTACTCTCTCCATTTAATTTTTCAATGAGTCCAATTATCCAAAATGATTATTATTATGAAATGGAAGTAGTATGTATAAAGATGATTGATTTTTCTAAAGAAATCATCATAATATATATATATATATAATAAAATTGTAAAATTTGGGGGCATGGCACTCGCTGGCCCCTTGCCTCCGCCACTGAATCTAACTGTGATTAGTTGATTGCTTTTTCACATTGCTATCTCTTATATTTATGTTAACCACCTATAGCAATACACCTCCTTGTCTAGATTTTGATCTAGAGTTAAACTAAAATACATTCTTAATTCTGTTTAAATTAATGAGTATCCGTAACTTTTCTTAAACGAAGTCTTGATGATATCAGCAACACATTCTCCTCTTTTTCGCGAATGGGACACTTGCTTTTGTGGCTCCGCGTTTCTTTTATGAATGAAGGAGGAAAAAAAGAAAAGGACAATTTGGTCATAATCAAACGAAAATGAAGCCCTAATTAATGTCACAGCCTATAAATTTGGGAGAAGTATTTCTTTTCTTTAATTTCTTACTAACTAGTGTTTTACCGTTGAGATGCACGGATTTTATATTTATAAATTATGAGAAATTGATAGAGTAACTATATACATCTATTTATAATATTAATATTAAGACTAATTGAAAAAATTTTCAAGTGTCATTTAACTAATAATTTGGGCACAATTTCATAACTTTAATCTATAATTATTTTTAAAAAAATCACAATCATAATTATTATATATCATTAAAATCTCATTGAAGATTATCAACATTTAATGAAATATCTCTTTTATCATTTAAATAATACATATGATGATCTATCTATTTTGAATGTCACCAAATCCTTCATTTTTTATTTTTTATAATTTTTTTTATTATTAAAGATAGATATTTGAACAAAATATTATCATATTTTGTTTGCATATTCTTAACCATTTATCAACTTAATGTACTATATCTTGAATTGATTTATTATGCATATAAGACTATTAAAAATTAAATAAAAAATTAAGAAGACAATAGCACGTGCCAGCATAAAGACTCCAAAATAAATAAAATATCAAGACACAAATATATAAGAGAGAAAAACTAAGAGCTAAAAAATAATCTTAATTATTAATTATTTAAAAAAATACTTTCATATCTCTATATCATCAATGCAACCTAAATACCCTATATGAAATATTATGGCATTTATTGAAAGCAAATGAAATAAGGCTAAAAAATATTATAATTGAAAAAATTGAAATTTAAAATAATAAAAAAAAGATAAAGGAAATAAAGTCAAATATATTATTATAGTATTAAAATACTATAGTTATAATATTAATAATTAATAATAACTAATAATTAGATAAATGAAACAACTATTTTGAAAATGTTATTATAATAGATTTTTTGAAATTGTTTCACCATGTGTCATTTTCTCATAATTTATATTGTTAGAAAATTATTTTTACTTCTTAAATAAAGGGTACTCTTTTATACAAAATAAAATGTATATTTAACATTTCATATAATATGAATACAATTAATTACAAAAATTTGAATTTCGAATTGAAAATCATATTCAATTAATACATATATTTTCATATGTACAATAGATATCAATTACAATTCACAATCATATTTAATCTATAATACTAATATTCTATAATCATATTGAGCAAAGTTTTCAAATGTCATTTCTAGGATAATTTAGAGCCCACAATTTCATAACTTTAATCTATAATTATTTTTAAAAAAAAATCATAATCATAATTATTATATATCATTAAAATCGCATTGAAGATTATCAATATTTAATGAAATATCTCTTTTATCATTTAAATAATACATATGATGATCTATCTATTTTGAATGTCACCAAACCCTTCCTTTTTATTATTTTTTATAATCCATTTTTATTATTAAAGATATATATTTGAACAAATATTATCATATTTTGTTTGCATATTCTTAAACTGCATTTTATCAACTTAATATACTATATCATGAATTGATTTATTATGCATATAAGACTATTAAAAAATAAATAAAAAATAAAGTAGATAATAGCACGTGCCAGCATAAAAACCTCAAAATAAATAAAATATCAAGACATAAATATAGAAGAGAGAAAAACTAAGTGCAAAAAAATAATCTTAATTATTAATTATTTTAAAAAAATCACCTTCATATTTCTCTATCATCAATGCAACCTAAATACCCTATATGAAATATTTTGGCATTTATTGTAGCAATTGAAATAAGACTAAACAAAATATTATAATTGAAAAATTAAACTTTAAAATGATAAAAAAAAGAAGATAAAGGAAATAACAGTCAAATATATTATTATAGTATTAAAATACTATAGTTATAATATTAATAATTAATAATAACAAATAATTAGTTAAATAAAACAACTATTATAAAAAAGTTATTATAATAGATTTTTTGAAATTATTTCACCATGTATCATTTTCTCATAATTTATATTGTTTAGAAAATTATTTTTATTTCTTAAATAAAGGGTAATCTTTTATGCAAAATAAAAGGTATATTTAATATTTCATATAATATGAATCAATTAATTAAAAAAATTAAATTTCAAATTGAAAATCATATTCAATTAATACATATATTTTCACATGTACAATAAATATCAATTACAAAATTCACAATCATATTTAAATAAGGAAATATTTCTAAAACTTCTAAAAAAATCAAATCTAAAATAAATACCGAACCTATTGAATATGAGAAACTATTATGTTGTGATTTACCTCATTTTTACATCTTTGTTGAATTTTTTAAAAATTCAAATCTTTGTTCTATAAAATTTATTCTTCCACATTTACATACCATGTGTCATTTTTTCATTATTTTTTTAAACTTTATTTTCTTCAAAAATAGAAAATATATTTCAAAATTCATATAATTAATCAATTAAAAAATACCAAATTTAAATTTTAAATTCAATATCAACTTTAAATCAATATATAATATTTTCATATCTACAATAATAAATACTAAGTTTCAAATTTTCCAATATAAATTTTTATCAAGGTCATTTTTTGCTATAACAAACCTCTCAATATTTTTTAAATTTGTTAGGTTATTTTATTTTTGTCTTCATACATCAGTTTTTGAAATTTTCTATATGAACGACTCTATGATTATTTGCTTTTCATCGCCCTCAATTTTGTCTTAATTTGTTTTTATCTTATTTTACTGTTGATGAGTAGTATTGTTAATTTCATTTTGTGATTTACTTATCATTATTCTACAACTCTTTCATTCCTTTTTATAAGATATCTTTCATTCCCTCTTTCTCACTTCTCTTCTCTCACTAACGGCCATTGTGAAATTTTTGCAGTTGTTAATGACAGCTTCAATGCCATCAAACATTACCTCATGTTTAAAGACGAGTTTATTCATTTCTTATTTTTCTTATTCATTCCTTTCTCTAAATTTGCTTTTCTTTCCTACTCTTTCATTATTCTAATCTATTCATTTTTCGATAATTTTCATTGTAAATTTTTATTCTTTTATTTATTATATATTGTTATATCAATTGTGTCAAACAAATAGTATAGTTTGAATTTTTAAGATTGATATCTTTTTTAAATATTTTGTATTTGTCAGTATTCTCTATGCATAGGAATAATCCAGTTGAGTTGTTATATTCCTTTTATTTACTTCACTCTTTTATTTTTTACTTTTAATTGATTCGCTCTACTTCTATAATTTACAACGTTTTATCAATTTAATATATTTCCTATCATATATATTTTCAAACAACACCATCAATGTTAGAGTTTTGACATATGTGTCTTATGATGTGTAATGTAGCAAAATAGTATTTTTTTCACCCTTTTTATATATAATATACGTTTTTATCAATTTTCATCATTGGATTGGATATGGATGTGTTTTGATTGTTTTATTTAGATTTGTTATTATGATGTTCTTTAAGGTGTGTTATTGAAATTGAATTTTAAAATATGTCATTAATTCCAAATTTTAATTGATTGTAATTAAAATTTAAATATTTATCCAAATGATACATCGTATAATTTCATAAGTAAATAGTCACCTAAAATATTTTAAAAAAAATGTTAAACCTGGCCATATATATAATATTTAGGAATATTAAATAATAATTTAATAAATTTTTAGAAAAAAAGTAGAAATACATTTAATGATACATATTCTAATATAAAATTCAAATCTTCTTTAAATTAATGCATATTATTTTACAATCTATCTATAATTGTAATAATAATAATATCATAATAATTTATATTTCCTACAATCACTCCATCATTGTATCAATATCTATCTTTCTATGGTTCATCAATAATATAAACTCAAATAATAATTCTTTTTTTATGGTTTTCTAGATGTGATTATAGAATGGTTTGCAACTAATAGAATGGTCCTCTATTTATTATATACAATAATATAATTAGTATTAATCTATAAAGTAATTATTAATCTATAGAGTAATATAATATTAATTAATCTATTAATATGATTTCCTATATTAGTTCTAACAATGAGTCATACTAATTTCATATTAGAATTATTCACTTATAGAATATCATAAGTTATGAAAATTCAAAGTTCTATATTTATGAGAAAATGGGAAAAAGATAATTTTCAATGTTATCAAAATTGATATGGATAAGTAGTATACCTTATTTTAATTTACAATAATTTTTACTACCATTAGTTCTACATATTTTTTTTTTATTATTACGTTTATATTTTTCATCTTTTATTATGTATTTAATACTTTTCTTTATTTTATGTGTTTATTTTTTAAGTTCATTATCACTTTGAATTGTCTTCACCTATTGTTTCAGAAACTTTGAAAATAGTTCAAGATTAGAAGGACAAGTTATGTGATCAAGAAACATCCTTCAATAAACACATTGAATTGTACAAGTTGTTCCAAGAAGAATATTATAGTTAAGAAGGACATCAATTTGGTTATAAGTGATATGACTAATTTCATATGGTAATGAAGTTTGGAAACATAGGATTATAATCTTTTTTGGATTCATGCTAAAACAATATGAATGACATAACTACTAGATATATTAATGGTTAGTATAGGTAGTTTTAATGGTATAGATTTCTAAAACGTTGGAGATTATATATGTATATATATTAGTTATCAATAATAATGATTTTATTGGAATGTAATGGTCTTGGTATGAAATTATTGATATATTTCAATAAAAAAAATCCAATTTACAAAATATTTATGATTATGTTTTCAATTATGGGTTGCTAATTCAAAATTTGAATCAAAATTGTAAAGCTCAATTCCATTTTTTCCTTTATATACTATTATTGTATTAATTTTTTTAATCTTGGATTTAATTAATTTGAATTTAGTTACACAATTTTATTGTCTCAATTTTGAATAGGATTTTATAGATGAATTTTGTGCTTTAATTGAATACAATTGTCCAAATGATATTAAATTTTATGATACTCTTTTATATTTTGTTCATTATTTAATTATTTAACTATTAATTTATTTTTAAAATTAATTTATATATTCAATTTGTGATATGGTATATTTAATTAAATTGTTATTTCTTTTTAATAATTACCAACAAATCATTTTTCAATATAATACGTTAAATGACTAGTATATATATATATATATATATATATATTAAAAATTAAATTAAATTAATTTATTAATTTTATATGATTTATCATACATATGATTTTGAAAATAAATAATCAATATATTTACTCATGCGACACTTATAAGGTATCAAAATATTAAAAATAAATTAATAATCCTAATAAAGGATAATTGTAATATTATAAGATGTACCATTGAATATTTTGTTACTCAATTTGCTTAAATACAATTATGATATGAAATTGTAATAATAAGTATAAGTTGTAAAATTCTTATAAATTTTTTATTCTAGTGGTTTTTTGAGCAATTAAATTTCTTGTATTTATATTAATGAAAAGGTAAATAAGATTTTTTATTAAAATAAATCATTACATTCAATATCACTAATTGTTGTCTATGCAATTTATATATTTGCATTACCTATGTAAGATTATTTATTATCTCCCATGTATTATATATTTGATATCATCACCTAGCTATTTAGGATTTTCATATGCATAAGAAAATTATTCTACAATTTTATTTGTCATGTGAGTAATAATCAGCTAAATAAGAATTTAATATGGTTCATTTTACAAATAAATATAATTATAAAAGAAATACAAATTGGTCCAATCAAAATAAAATTAATTAGTTATTTTTAAAAGATTTGTTTAGGTTTCTCATGTATCTTAGTGTATAAATATGTTTTTAAAATGTTATTCTTGCAATATATGTGTACATATATATTAAAAAAAATTTATATTAGAATGAATTAAATTAAATACTTATATAAATTAATATTAATAATTTTATTATATTAATAAAACTTAAAGTAAATTTAATATTAAATTGATTTAAAATAACTATTTGATTTAAAATAGAAAACTTTTGAATTGATATTGAATGATAAAATTTCAAATAAAAAAATGATTGTAGTATAAGAATAATATCACATTAAATCTCTGGATAAAAAAATTAGAATTGATATTAAATTAATTTGATATGACTCAAATATTTAAATAATTAAAATGAAATAACAAATTGAATAAGCTGCAATATTCATGTATTATTCATTAGATTTTTTATTATTTTATTTGATTAGAAGTCTATATATTGTCAATCATAAAATACTCATTGTTTATTATTAATTAGATAATTTATTTTATTTCATATCTATTTGAAATTGTTGTGATTTGCTTTCATATCTGATTAGTTATATTTGATTTCATAATTCTTGAGAAATCGTTATGATTTGTGTCTTTTAACATTTGAAATATTTTTAAATTTTATTAACGATGTTTTTTTTTTGGAAATTATTTCTTCTGAACTATCTGTATATTTATGTTTATTTATCAGCCTTTAATTGGCCCTCAAAATATCATTTAAAAATATTTTTCAGATTTGTGTATATTAAATCAAATTTTTACAAATAAAAATTGATCTTTTCAAATGATATAAAAACTTATTTAAACGTGATATCATAAATAATATAAATTAAATTTTTGGGTTATAAATATAGAATCTATATCAAGAGTGAATATCAAAAAATATGTTAAAGAAAAATAGAACAAAATATTAATGAAATTAATGCCACATAAGTCAAACATTTTAATTGCAAAAAAAATAACATAATAAACCATAAAATAATACTTGGGCAACCACCAAGTATATCTAAAATATAAAATTAGTCTAATGAATAAAATTTTCTGCATCCACATATAAATGTAAAATGAAATAAATGTTTACCAATAAACACCAATAAAAAATGACAATATTAGGCAAAGCACAAAAAAAATCATATGTTCCTAAACTTGGATCATCAATTATTCTTCTTTGAAGATTCTCCTGATCTTATTTGTTGAAGACAATTCATCTCTTAGAGTATTCTCAAACTTGGCAATCTATTCTCCTTGTGATATGCTTCTTTTCAAAGATGGAATTCCAATATTTGAGAAATTTTTGCCTTGTTCACTTGTTTAGTCACTATTCTAGTATTATTGTTCATCAATGGTAATTGCATCATAGCAAAAAAAAATTATTTTATTATTAGACATTATAGTATACTTTGGTAATCGAAGAAAGCCTCAAATATTCCTTGTCCTTTTTAATCATATGTTTTTGATTTAATTGATTCATGCATTACTTGATATAATATGCTATGTTTTTAAATAGATTTCTAATTGATCTAATAATATTTGTTTATGATTGATCTAATAATAATATTTGTTACATTTTTAATCATTTATGAGAAATTTTTTTTATTGAAACTATTGAAATGTAATAATTAACATTATGAGAATGGAAATTGAAATTAGGTATATTTATATGTTTAGATCATGCATTAAATGTTCAAATAAATGTATTATTTGAAATAAATGTAACAAATGAATGATCTAATAAATGTTTAAATAACGTAATATTTGAAACGTATATTATAATCATGCATTAAATATATTTATTATTATTTTAATTATTTAACTAAATAATTAACTTCCTTTAATCAAATTGAATGAAGGAGGAATAAAAGAGAAATTGACACGTTGGATTTCCTTATGTGGATAAACTGTGTTATATATATATATATTACTAATATATTTAATATATATATATCAATTAGCTTTGAAAATTCAAAGCTTCAAAAATTTTCAAATCTAGAAAATAACATATTATATTCTCTAAAAATTGATTTAATAAAAAAATTATTCTACATTATTGGTAATAAAATATAATTAATTATACTTATTATAGTAATTATAATTAATACATTATCTAAATAAATGACCTAAAAAAATCTATTTAAATTTTTTCAAGTCCTCCTTCAAACATTATCCTTTAAAACCAATATCTATTCTAAAAGAAAATTAGTATATCTGATTTCACAAAAAATTAAGAATCGTGATTGCTAATAAAATTGGCATCAAGTATTAAATATAATCAATCAATTATATTTATTATTATTAATGAATTAATCTCAAATTCAATTCATAAATTTAAAAATAATCAAATCTAAAAGATGTTATCTCATATCATCTAAAAATTGTTTAATAAAAATATGAATATTAATTATATTTATTATAATTATTTTAAATGATATATTCTCCAAAAAACAACCCAAAAAAATTTGGGTTAATTTTTTCAAGTCTCATATGAAATATTATTCTTTATAACAAATATCTAATTCAAAAAGAAATTAGTATATCTTATTTAACCAAAAATTAAGAATCATGATTGATAATAAAATTGGAATTGAATCTAATCAAGAAATTATATAATTTTTGGGTATACATGATTACTAATGATTTATTCTCAATTTCATATTCAAAATTTTAAAAATGTTCAAATAAAAAATAAAATATTATATTATCTAAAAAATTATTTAATCAAACATTATTTTATACGATTGGTAGTAAAATATAACCAACTATATTTATTACAATATACACAAACTATATCAATTCCCATTTCCTAGTTCTATATCAATTTTTTTCTTCAAAACAAATATATAATTCAAAAGGAAATTAGTGTATCTTATTTAATCAAAAATTGGGAATCATCAATTATAATTGTTAATAAAATTGAAATTGGAATCAAATATAATCAATCAAATATATTTATTATTACTAATAATTTTATCACATTTTAAATTCAAAAATTTCAAAATTATTAAATCTAAAAGAAATAACAATATATTCTATAAAACAAAATATTTAATATATTGAATAATAATTGGTTATAAAATATAATTAATTATATTGATTACAATTACTATGATACATTCTCTAAACAAATAATTTGAAAAATATTGTTTCCTATTTGAATCAAGTCCAATAAATTAATCATATATATGATTACCTATTATTTAATATCAATTTCAAATTGAAAGTTTTGAAAATGTTCAAATCTAAAAAAATTCACACATTGTATTATCTAGAAATAAATTAATAAAAAATTATTCTACCTGATTTATAATAAAGGATAATTAACTTTACTTATTACAATTATTATAATTGATATATTCTCTAAATAAAATAATCTAAACAAAATAATCTGATCAAAATTTTTCCAATTCTTTATTAAATATTTTTGTGTAAAAAGACTTACTGTTTTATGTAGAATTTTATTGATTCTAAGTTATGATTGCCTGAAATAAAAAGATAAAAAGATGAAAGGTAAGACATAAAATAATGATAAAAATGAATCATAAATTAACACTATCACCAAGATTGACAAAAAGATATTACTGATATAAAATCTATTGTACCATATATTCTTGCTCACATATATAGCCTACTTTCTTAAAACTTCATGGGAATATAATTATTTAATTAACAATGGTACTTATTTTATTGAAAATTATAATTATTTAATCAGCATTTTGACATTCTATGAGTTTGATTGGCAATCATGATTATTTGACTCATAATTATAATTATTTAATTGATATTTTAAATTTATTAAGCAAGATTATTATTTTTAATTATCAATTATTATTATTAAATCAATTTCTTGATATAATTGCTATATTTATTGCGACTTTTCATGGTAGGGGATATCAAATACACAGTTGACACGTTATCTATTTTCTTTCTTACAAAATCTGATTTTATATATATATTCAACTACTAAAGCGATTCATGTCATTTGCTCATATTATATTATAAAACATGTAACAACCAATAAGCCAGGAAAGGGGAAAGAGAAATAGCATACATTCAAAAAATATATATTTATAGAATTTTTAACGGCACCTATATGATTATTATTAGATAAAAAAAAATAATATGACATACTTATCCATATAAAGAGTAACAATTATAATACCTTCTAAATGTAAAATTGAAATGAAATTTCTGGTTGTTTAGTAATTTTAAAAGGGAAAAAGGCAAACAAAAGTAAGAGCAATAAAGAAGAAAAGGTCAAATGTTTCAAAATGCACCCAAAATTCTCTGGAAATATACTTTTAATTTGAGTGCACACTCAAATAGATAAAATAATTTCATCGAACGATGGGTAATAGATATGGATGATAGAAGATAAAACCAATTTTTAAGATGCTGTATCCGAATGTATATTTTGTATGAATGACAAGACATTATTTAAGTTCAAAGAAGTTTTCTATTTAATTACAGGTAATATTAGAATTTTATTTCTATTCATCGATATTTTTATATTATTATCCAACTAAATCATCTTATTTTGATGACTTTTTAAGTAATAAATGTGAAACTCAACTACTTTTGTTAATGTGATAATGATGATTAGATGAAATTATAAATTTTTTTTCTTTGATATCGTTCATGGAAATTAAACTTCAATATATTAATTGGAAAATCATCGGTTCAAGATCAAATTGTTTTTAACGATTTTCGTAAAATAAATAAATGATAAAATGCAAACGCATTGCTAGTGGCATTATTTCATTGCGCCACGAATTTCTCAGGATAAAAACGAGCATTTTCTATTGTGCTTCAGTCTTTCAGGTTTGAATCCTCATATGAAAAATGAAGACTACACAGTTGTTTTGATCTCAAACGTCGTGTAAATGTGTTAATCCCCATTGCGTTTGGCCTACCAGATGAAAGGAAATCATCCATAAAATCCAAAAGTTTAAAGGTGCAATAGTGCTACTATGAATGTAATTGAGAACTGAGCCAGCAGTTACATCGCCCTCTTTTAAAGTTGCAAACTTTGCCTCTATACCGGGCCTGAGCTTCACTGTGTTATTGCATCAAAAGAGTGTGTTGTGTTGGTGTGTGTGTCCGAGAAAGAGAGAGAATAACGATAATAACTACCGACCAGAGCCATGTTTTATGGAAAAACACAAGAATTCATTTAAAAAGAAGGAACAAAAAGGGTAAATTAGGAAAAGGACAAAAACAGGAAAAAAAAATCTAAAAATATTTATTATGTAGGGATCCAAATCAGAGCTTTAGGAAGTTCAAGTTGACACCCAAAGAGATTCCCCCCAGTTTATTAACAATTCATTGTTCTCATGTTCACCAGCTTCTTTGCACCTGCTTCTTCCTCTGCTTCTTCTGCTTCCCCTCTCAGTCTCATGTTTTTCCATTCTCATCATCATCAGAATCTCATACGCGTCCCTCTCACCATCCCCATTTTCAACACCTTCCTCCTCTGTTTCTTCCACGTTTTCCTCTTCTTCTTCTTCTTCTCTTCTTCTTCCTCCACGTCTTGTCTTTGTCCATTCACTTCACTTTCGAATTCTTCTTCAATCACTTCGTTCTCATCTTCTTCCGGGTCAAAAGGTGGATTAGGATTCTCCAAAAAGCTTAGTCGAAGGCGGCCATGGCTCCTCTCAGCATGGAAACAAGAAGCAGTTGATGGGGCCCTGGTGACCTCAATCACAAGCCTCCCACCTTCTCTGTGGGGCCTCACTCTTAGAGACTCCGTACCCCTTATCGTTGTCAAAGGAGGTGGGAAATTCTGGGCCTTCGTTTTCTTCTTCTTATCCCCAAAACTTGACGTGATGATATCCTTTGCTCCCTTGTCCCCAAACCCGAGGAATCAGAAGTGAGCAAATCATCAATGCCGCTCTCAGTGATGTCAGTGCCTGTCTCGTTCCCTAAATTCTCAGTGCAGAGTTCCAAGCTCTTGGGACTCAGTCGAAGCAGCGATGACTGCTTCGCCTGAGGGTGAACATAAGTGGTTTCTTTGTCTGATGGTTCTTTGGTGACATCGGAAAGTGCTTGAATGAAGCTCCAACCACCTTGGTTGTGGTTGATGTTGTTGGCGGTGTCGGTTTTGTAGTTGTTTCCCTCACAATGGGAGGGTTTTGTGTTTTGTTCCAGAAACATGATTTGAAGGCTAAATCAATGGGTTGAGGTTGAGGTTGAGGGGGGGTGAGTGGTTTTGGTTTTGGGGAAGGCAACCTAAGCCTGTGTATTCTTGACTCAGCGAGCTGAGACTCAAGGCATGACTGCAACCCGTGGCACACAATTGCAGCCATGATAGTGGTTGATGGCTTTTTAAATGTGTTTTGATTTGAATCTGAAGCTGAAGAAGTCTAAACTCTAAAGCAAGAAGTAGCAATTGAAACAAATTAACCTGAAAGTGCCTTGGGGTGCAGGGGAAAAGCAGAGAGGATTACAGAGTGTTCTGTTTTTGTGAGGACGGTGAGATGCAGGGAAGAAAGGCAGAGAACTTCTCTGATCCTCTCTAGATTGCAAATAAGTGTTAGTGTGTGCTGCTGCTGGAGGGAAAATAAGAGGGAGATAATGGAAGAGGAGAGGGGGGCAATGGCATGTGGAAGCTGTGAGGGGGTGGAGTGAATTTGTAGTCTCCAAAAGTGACCTGGGTATGTCATGTAGGGAGGTAGGGAATGGGGCCCTTTGCCCCACTTGAATTATAAAATTCTCAATCCACCACATAACACAAAAGTGAAAGAAAAAGATATTTCAACAATGAGAAAATGGGAGGGAGTAAAAAGAAGATCCCAATGTTGGTTGTGGTTAATAGTCTCTGACCTGATTTGACAGGTTAATAAATCTTATGCACAATTTTCCTTTCTCACAATTCTCAAGTGTGATGAGATTTAGATCTTAGGCATGTCCTTAGGAGGAAATCAATGCATAAAGGTAGAGACAGATGGGCTTTTATCTTTGCTGCAAAATTACCAGCTTTACTATTCCTTTCCAAAAGAAAGCCAACAAAAAAGCCGGAGCACCAAATGGATTCTCCCAAATATTGCCCGATAGTGATTGCTTCCCAGTTTATATGCAGTGTCTATAAATAGTTTTTTTTTAAGGCAATCCAAAATTCTGTGTCTATGGTTCAAGTGCCATATAGAGTCAAATTTTAGGCCCCGATTGCTATTCCATTCCAAGGGAGTGGAAGGATGAAGGGTCTATCAGCCAAGCCGCCTTTGAAAAATAAATGGTACGTGACTGCCCAATTAATTCTATTCTGTTATCCAAAATTACTATTTGAAAATGAACAATGCTTTTTTAAAAAAAATGAGGAATCTATAGGAATCTATGTACAAATTAACTGACGATATAAGAAACAGTATTATTGATTATAATTATAAACATACAGTTTGTCGAAAATTGTACAAAAAATAACCGTGGATATTATGCATAAATGATTTTGTGAAAAAATTTGTCGTATCATTCACTATTTGTAACAGAAGAATAACCCATTCAGATACCAAAAAAATGGTAACAGAAGAATAATGAGATTTATTCATTTAATACGAAAAAATTCGAAAAACTATCAGTTGTTTTTTTCAGATCAGGTATGACAACCTTTACAAATGCAACCAAGAGAAACATGTTTCCACTCCCGGATGTTAAGCTCCCCCCACTCCAAGAATACAAGGGACTGCCCCCCGCTTGGCCTCTACAGGTTCTAAATAGAAGTGTCGGTGGATTGGGTTGGTTTCAATGGGTTTGAGGTATTTTTGTCAATGTGACCCGACTCGTTCCACTCATAAGTGGATTGGATTGTGTTGAACCTATAGGTTCGATATATATTTTTAAAAAATTTACTTATTAAAATAAAGGGTCATTATTTTGGATATGGATAAAGAGTGGTGTTTTAAGAGTGTTATTGGAATTTATAAAATTTAAGAGAAATATGAGGTTTTTTTTTATAAATCGTTATATAGCGATTTGTCAAAGTTATCAATTAAAAAAGTAGTATGTTTTCACACACAAATCACTACCATGTTATAAAAATTACATAATAATAATGAGCGAATTATATTAATAATTAATTAGAGCTTTTTCGTATTACACATGCGAATAAAAATTACATAATAATAATAATGGGCCAATTATGTTAATAATTAGAGCTTTTGAATTACATGTATTAATAAAAATTACATAATAATAATGGGCCAATCATGTTAATAACTAGAGTTTTCGTATTACACATGCTAATAAAAATTACGTAATAATAATGGGTGAATTACATTAATAATTAGAGCTTTTTTCATATTTTATATATTATACCTCATTTCCCATGTTATCAATAAGTTGTTTTAGAATTTCAAGATCTCTGAGTGATCTATCCCTTGGATACTATGTTTGATGCCAATTGTGACATATTATGTTAATTAGGTATAACTTTAACAATAATAGATTTAAAATTAAATAAATTTTACCTCATTAAAAGTGGAAAATCCACTGCATTAGGAATTGGAGCAAAAAATGGGAGTTGTTTCCATACCCATACTTGTAATAGAACCATGTAGCCGTTGATTCGGTTTTTTTACGCGATAACAACATAACCCCAATATAGCACAGCAGGCAAGCTGAACTCTAACTGTAGGACCAGACTTGCTTTAAATTCTCAAGCAGTTGAAGGTACTTTGTATGTACCTCATAATTACTCTTGGTAGGGATAATAAAATTGGCCAACAATAAGAATATGTAGCCTCAAGCATGGAATTGTATCTCCATCTCAATTGTAATAGGAAAACCTGCAAGATGGTTCTTCAGACCAACTTAATTTAAGTGCCCAGCCATCAATATCTCATGGTCAGGCACACTGCCAACAGATGATTACAATACCAAGGGAGTGTGTCAAAGTTTTCGATGTTAGATCTAGTGATAGCTTTACCATGGACAGGGAGTCCAAGATGAAGTGCAACATCTTCCATTATTATTGTGCACTCACCACATGGGAGTTGAAATGTATGCCTTCTAGTTGCCACCTTTCCACCAGAGCACCAATTAGAGGCCAGTTCAATTCTATATCCATTAGTTGTGAAACACGTATAAATTGGCACGTTGAATGTGGTGAACTATTCCCTTCATTATAGGAATAGACAAATGGTGGGGGTGCAATACTCGATTTACCTAGTGCCCCCGTGGAAGAGAAGAGGTACCCCAGAGCACCTTCGCACGCGCAAATCAGGTGGCACCCCATGGAGGAGCAGATCACGTACTCCCCATGGAGCCGATAAGGTCCCCCCTCCAGAGCACATCATGTGCCCCTCTTTCCTATTGGAATAACCCAACTCATTGGTTTCACATGGTCAACATACAGCTATGGTGCAAGATCCACCCCAATGATCATATACGATCCAATTGGATGCCATGGTGGATCAGGATCTAATGAGATGATTTCCAGTCAGAGAAGGTCCATTCACTTTGGGAACGGTGGGCTAGAAATGTCATGGTATAGAGGAATGTGTGATTTTCCCCATGGTGCCCAATCACCTACAGATGGAGCTACCTTTGATCTCAATGTGCTACCACCTTACATTCCACAGATGCCACCACCTGTGTAGAGTCCTCATGCACATATATTATCGATGCCGATATGGACATGTTGATCCAAAGTTTTCAAGACCAGGACATTGAGTCAAAGGCCAGATCTTGAAGGTGAGGGTGGAGGATATGCAGGTGGGGGAGATGAGGGTGAGGGTGAGGGTGAAAGTGAAGGCGATGAGGGTAAAGGTAAGGGTAAGAAGGAGGGCGAGACGATGACAATAACAATGGGGGTAGAAGAAGACGGGCAACAAAGGAAAAATAACTGATTTCGTTGATCGAACATTGCAAAAAAAATACTAGTGTCACCTGATAGGTATAGCCCGTTACCATTTCAGCAAGATAAGGGGAAAGGAAGGGGAAGGGGAAAAGGAGATAATGTATCTTTGTAAGTGTCAAGTTCTTATTATGTAGTTGTATTTGTAGCTTTGTAATTAAACAAGTATTCTTTGTTGATGGACTTCTTATTATTATGTAACTTTTATTAGCATGTGTCATCCCAAAAAAAGCTTTGGTGATTAACATAATTGATCCATTATTATTATGTAATTTTTATTAGCATGTATAATTCAAAAAAACTCTAATTATTAACATAATTGGCCCATTATTATTATGTAATTTTTATTAATATGTGTAATACAAAAAGAGCTCTAATTATTAACATAATTGGCCCATTATTATTATGTAATTTTTATTAGCATGTGTAATCCAAAAACAACTCTAGTAATCTATACTATTAATAAAGGGGATTGGGTGAGTAACCACCTTTTGGTGTCTTACTCTATTGAAATTTATTTTCAAGTCTACCAACCACTATTTCATTTACTCTCTACTTCTCCATATTTTCTTTTTCTTTCTTTTTCATGTAATCAACCTCTTTTTTAGTCTAATAAAAGGAATATAAAAGTTAAAAAAAATCTTTAATTTCTATTAAATATAATATCAAATAATTTTATATAAAATCATATATTTCAGGGGATTACCCAGGGCAAGCTAAAATTTTTCATCTTTTCCTACATATAAAAGGAAATATATGATTTTATATATTAGGTTAAGTGCTTAGTTACACCAAACTTGATTTATCCTCATATTTCTCTCTTTATCTTCACAAACTAACACTAATAAAATTGCTACTTGAGGGTACTTCTCCTAAGTCCGCAGTTACATAATAGGCCTATTATTATTATGTCATTTTTATTAATATGTGTAATCCAAAAATAACTCTAATTATAAGCATAGAAATTTATCATCATTATCAATTAAAAAATTAGTATTTTTTCACACGCAAATCGCTATGTAGCAATTTGTGTGTTTCTAAAATACACAAATCACTACATAGTGATTCGTGTGTGAAAAATATTAATTTTTTAATTGATAATGGTGATAAATCATTATGTAGCGATTTGTATAGGAAAAATCCATATTTTTCTTAAACTTTATAAATTTCAATAACACACTTAAAACCCTACACTTAAATCATTATAAAAAAATTTCCCTAAAATAAATCAAACTATATAATTAAATATGATAATAAACCTAAACATATATAATATAAGTTCTAATATAAATATTCAATCTTCTATCAAGTACAACATCTGTATAAATCTCAACATGTATTAGTGTAAGAAAATAATCATAAGTCCCAAAAGTTTTCAAGAAAGCACACATAGATTCTAAAAACACAGCAGATCACATGAGCCAATTAAAGTCAATGTCATCATATTAGGATTGACATAATTGTTGACTTTCACTCTCAATCTTTTCAACACATACACTGTCAATCTATCATCCAAACGGTGCATCAATACGGTTTTTTTTAAAAAATAATTTTTAAGCCTAGTAAAATTAATCTTTAAAGCCTAATAAAAAAATCCATTGCATTGCACATGCTTTACATAATTTTAAAACCACTAGAAAAACTGGATAAATTGGGTTGGATTTAGAGATGTCAAATCAATTAACCCTTTGGTGTCCATTAAACCCCTTATTTTTAGCGGGTTGGGTTGAAATTTTAAACCCACTAAAATTTCAACCTGGGCCCCTGAACCCCGACTTAGGCAAGTTGGGTGCTTGGCCGTCAGGCCAAATCTTTTGTATTTTTTTTAAATTCATAATTTATTGGCAAAAAAGTAAGAAACATATGACAAAAAAAAGAAAAATATACACTCACTAATACAATACCACCAGTTGATATTATTCAGTTAAAGTTAAAGCTTAAAAATAAAATAATATCATAACTCACAAATAATACTATTAATAATAACAGTTTTTAGTCAAAGTTAGTTTATAATTGTTATGGACCTTGAAAATTGGGTACACATAAATAAAAAATATTTTTTAAAATATTTTTAAAAAGAAATTCATCAAAATATTAAAATATGTTTTTTAAAATTTTTTTATTTTTTGCAAAATGAGCTAAACTAATTTTCAATCCATTTTATTTTGATCTGCTCATCCCATTTTGTGAACTTTTGGCAGGAATTGGTTTTTTGACATCTCTAGTTGGATTGCATGAGTTAAAAATTTTCAACTCCACAGCGCAACTCAAATCTTATGGGTTAAAGATTTTTCAACTAAATCTACTCCATTAACTCGAGCCGACTTGACCGTGATGTAAGATTGAATCCAATAGATTTATGAGCTAACCCAACACACAATTTTGGAAATTATATATATATATATATATATATATAGAGAGAGAGAGAGAGAGAGAGAGAGAGAGAGAGAGAAAATTGTCATATTATTTCATCAAACAATAATAAAAATAAAAAATAACAAATCTTTGTACCATTGTGGTAACATAAGAAATACAACTATCAATTTTAAAAATGAATTTAATTTATATGCATTGATATTGTAGAAAAATTTTATATGAATATCAAACCATATACAATTATATAGAGTAAAATGGTGTGTTTGGTGTGATGTATTAACATGATAGTATAAGTTAATATTATATGTTATGTGATTATCCATTGCTTGGTGCAGACAACATATTGTATAAGCTTATACATTATAACCTCATTATATGTCAAAATACTGAATAACTTAATATAACATGAGGAGACCAGATTAGGCTTAATTAACTTTTAACATATAACTTCTATTTTATTTTTTAATATTTTATTAAATAAAATATTTCTTAAATAAATAATAATAAAGGAAGTTATAACAAAATAATATTTAATAAAATTATTTAATGATAAATAAATACAAATAATATATGATATAAATTTAGTTATATATAATAAAAATAAAAATAAATATAATTGATAAATAATAAATAAAATAATAAATATTTTAAATAAATAAAATATAATATAAAATTATAAATTATTAAGTAATAAAATATATATATATAAATAATATGTAATATATAAAAATAAGGATTAATAATTTAAATTTAAATAATTATGATTAAAAATATAAATATTAAAATATATAAATAGTAATTTTTATTTATAATTTATTGAAAAAATAAATAATTATAAAAGATTGAAATAAATAATAATATTTAATATAAAATATATTTTAATTAATAAATATTTATGTAAATATAATATTTGAAAATTATATTAAATAATTAGTAAAAATCCTATTTTATTTTATTTTACATTCACTTATAGTATTAGAATTATTTGTAAATAAATGATGATATTATAAAATTAAAATATAATATTTTATATAGTGTTACACCAAATATTGTATAATATTAAAAGTTTATCAGATCTTATACTATCAACTTTTACCCTATTGACGTGCCTAGCAAGCCCAAAATGTTTGACTTAATGATGTACTCCCTCATTTTCACTCCATTTGTTCAAAAACAAAAAAGAAAAAAACACATAGAATAAGATAATAATAAATATATCTTGATAGTGGTAAGATGTATGGATAGACCATATTACCTCTAATAAAATATAAATTTATATTATTACAATTTTATTAAATAACAAACACAATTAATTATATTATGGGTATTATTGGAAACAAAAAGTTTAATGCTTCCTGATATAAGAAATAGACAAATATTTTGTAATAAATAAGATAAAAAATAGATAAATAAAGTGAAAAATGAGGGAGTATTACTTTAAAAGTCAAATAAATAAAAGCATATAGAGCATCAAAATTATTGTCTTTAAATATACAATTTGTTGAAAATTAAATCGTGAGTAATCATAAGTGATTTCGTAAAAGAAGTTGTTATCTATGGGACAACAAAACATAAGACACAAATAGAATGTTTTACCAAATAATATAACCATTGAGAATTTATGATCCAATAAGTGGTCTGTTTGGTTGATGTTGGGGAGATGACTTCGACATACATCAATGATTATGTTTAGGGAAAATTTGGAGCCATAACAACATAAGGTTTTTTTTTTACATAAATAAATAAAAAAAAAACCAATTACAAACTTTCAGTAATTTTAATCCTTTTATAGATATGTCATGTTTTCTATATAATAAGTTGAACTTAAACTAACTTCATCACAAAATCGAAAATGTCATTTGAAATTCCATGGAAGTTAATTTAAATCTACTTTGTGCAGATCCAACCTGCAATTATGATATGCATAGGTCACATCATGTCAAGAACAAAACTAAGTTTATTTAATCACTTTGTTGTAATGAAAGTTGATTTTAATCAACTTTGGTTTCGATGAAGTCTATGTAAATTGATTTTAAGCTTCCTCAATTATAAATAGAACTCCCTGGGTTGGATTACCATGTTAGAAAAATTGAGTGATTGAGTGTAAAAAATTATAGTGAAAATATAACATAGAGCTATATTCATATTCTTGTACATTACAATAGTGAGATTGTAAACACAATGGAGGATGAGACATTTTATAGTGACAGTTAAGCTTAGTTGGTTGTCGTCACCAATTAGTTTATTAGAGTTTGCAGAGTAGAATACTAATGCTCGCAAAGCTCTAAAACTAGAATTATATATTTATTACAACAAATAAATAACATATTACACATAAAAAATTAATGCTACATTTTATTAAAATTAAAGTTTAATAACAATCAGTGATAAATAATATACAACATTAACAATAAAAATTTTCCCTTGCTTACTGAAAATAAATTGAACTACTATTATAATATACATTACAACATTCTACTAAATCACACTAAAATAAAATACAAGCAAATTAAATAACAACATACTTACTTATATTTTTTAAATTTCACAAATTAAACTAAAATATGCTACCTAATTCCAGAACTACAACTTTTAACATACACATTACCATAAAAATATAAATAAATTAACATCTACAAATCTCTAAACATACAAATTAAAATTTAATACTATTAATGATAAAATCAAATGCTATTGATATTAAAATGGACTACAATAAATTAAAAGATAAAATAAAATATAATGCTAAAAAAATAGAAAATTAAATAAGATTACCTATACTGCCAATTGCCTGCAATGTGATCAATAGCATTAAGACGATACAGTTGTTCTCCATGGCTACTAGCATAACATCCACTACCCACTTCCCACTTAAAATCTCTACCACTGTCTCCTTCCCACTTCAAACCTCCGCTCTCCTCCCTTCTTCTTCTCTCAAAATTCCTAAGGAAATCGTGTGAATCGTCCGCTTGTATAAGCAAATTGCTAGAGGAAGTCAATTAAAATTGTCTTCCAAAACGTGACACACTCTGAAAGTCAGTTATAATTGACTTCTCTAACGTTCTACGCTACTTTCAATAGTTGATTATAATTGACTTATGCTTGAACTCTAACACCTAGAAGAGCAAAGATGCTGATTGTAACATCCTAAAAAAAATTAAATTAAATTAATGATTAAGATGAAAAAAGGAAAACCAATAGAAATTGGACAAGTGTCATGAAATATAACAAATAATATTAGAATAATCAAGTGTGTCTAGAAAAATACAAAAAATTACAAAAATGTTATTACTTAGTGGAAATTATGAAAATATATTTACTATGTAGGAAAAAAATTACACATAACTCTTGTCTTATTAATAAATGACAAATATAACTATTATTTTATAAATGGAATTAGAAGAATTCCATTATCATTGTCTAATTATAAAAATATCATTGTCTTGAAATAAGAATGAATCTAAGCCATTGGATTAAAAGTAGAAAAAAATAAAATGGGTGAACTAACTAAAAGTTACAAATCTCTAGTATAGACTATGGAGTTAGTGGATAATTATGTTAAAATAATTAACATGGGATTCCAATTATAAGAATAAAATAGAATAGATTGGTCATGATATCTTACAATATCATTTATTTAAAAAAAAAAGATTATGATAAAACAAAATGCAACACATATACATATCATATCATACATGACAAAGTACATGAAACAAGGTAACAGTCCAAGAAATTCCATATTACAATCCCTTCATGTATATATGAGCCAAAAATTAGCATCATCATGATAGGAAACAAATGGATTTGATGAATAAATTTGTGTCATAAAGAGATCTTGATTTCCACTAAAATTAGCACTACACTAACCACTAATTCTAACATGATGATTATGTTTAGCAATTAGTAATCTAAAATGATTATTACTCCACTCACAAGAGCATCCAAGAATAACAAATTGAAGTACTAAAAACTCCACTATACCTTCAAGTCGTGGCCTCTTGGCCTATAAAAGGGAGGGAGTTGTGTGAACTCATTGCTCATAACACACTCTTACTAGTCTTCAAGCTTTAGAAATTCCTAAGTGTTCTTTCTCTCTTATTCTTTCTCTATCATTTCTTCTTATGTTATTCTCTTCAAAGAGTTCTCTTCACCCTTTAAACCTCATCTAAACACTTAAATCCTAATCCCAAACCTTCACTAGCCCTCACAAGAGTTACAATCTTTAACTCTAGTAAGAAATATTTTTCTTAAGTATTCAAGTTCTAGAGTCAAGATTCAAGGAGGGTCATCCACTCCAAGGACTCTTGTCAAGCTCAAGGAAAAATAAGGACTCCTTTTAGACCCTACATAAGAGGTAGGAGTTTCATCTTTAATTGTTCAAGCATTGTTGGCTTCTAACTTTACCCATGGATAGAATGCCTCAAGCTTGAGTTATTATCAAAAGTTTTGAATGATTGTTGTAAAATATATTTTTTGATAGCATAATATGTTCTATTATGTTCTGAGTACTTTTATGATGTTATCATACTCAAATATAGCTTAAAAAGATGGTATGTGAAGCTTGATTTAATAAAGTTGACTTAAGACATGAAAACGGTAGGTGCTAGAATTTCTGGCTATTCCCAGTAGGCACTTCGAAAAGCAATATTCACAAAATATGAAGTATCTCAAAATTAAAATATTTTTACCATAAATTAGACACATTATAGAACACTCTCCAAAAAGAATCACCCAAAACGGAGTTCTCTAGATCAAGATATAAATTTTCAAAATTAAGCTAAAGACTGAAACTTTGAATCCGACCTTTCAGCAGTAAAATAGGTGTAACTCATTCTAGAAAAATGCAAATAGCCTGATTTCAACTTTGTTGGAAAGCTAATACACAGAGAAACATATCCATACCATGCATAAAGCTTTGCATCATGAAAATACAGAATAAGAAATAACTTTATGGTACATGTGCTGAGATTCTGAAAAGGGTAATTTTACAAGGGTTCTATGGCATAACCATAAATGTGTTTTTAATGAAATTACCATTAATGAAAAGCTTGATAAATTAAGAATCTGGAAATACTTTTAAAAGATTGAGATAATAAGTATACAAAAAGTTACAGCTTTTCTTGTAAAAGATGTTAGAACTATAAATAGAAGATTAAAGTCTTGAAAAGAGATAGTTTTAAGAATTTAACATGCAATAATCTTCAAGAGGAAAAATATATAAAAATCATAAAGGAGCTTGAAAATATATAAAGAACCTTTAAATAACCAAGGATAATATTTTAAATTGCACTAATGTATTAATGGAATGCTAAGAGTACAAAGAGAACTAAGAGAAAAAGATTTGGTTAGAATTTGTAAGAATGGAAAGAAATACTCCATAATGTGTAAATACTAAGACTTCCATAAATTTTTAAGAACCTTAGGGTACTTGATTTATTAGCTTCAAATGATGAAATATGACATACAATTTAGCATGAAAAGCCTACTATTTGATATAAGAATGTATATGAGATATTGTCTATGTAAATGTAAAGTGATGAGTTATGAAATGATGAGGATGAATGAATGATTGTCCATGATTTATTTATGATTACGTGATGATATGCATACATTCATTTTCAAATGAAAATATAAGTAAAGCCTAGAAAATTGGCAATGAAAGTCTAGAAAAGAGGACGAGCTAAACTCATGACATAATCGTTGAGATTATGACAACGGAAAGAAAATAAAAGTAAAGTCTGGAAAAGTGGACTTAAACTCGGCTTAACCCTCTAAACCATTGAGATTACGACAACGGAAAGAAAACCAAAAGGTTGTGGCGACGATACGGTATGAGCTCATTACCCTTTAGGGTGGTCTAAAGCATTGATGCATTCATCCCGTGAGTGATTGAGAAATATGTTAATGAAAAAAAAATAGAATGAAAGAAAGATGATGATCATTTTGTTGATGAATAATCATGAAAATACATGCATCTCTTAAATTATTATTGCCCATTATTAATTTTATATGATATGCTTGGGTGTATACTTGATGAAGTACAAAATGGATGTTTCTATTATTGTTATAAGAGTAGTTTAAAAGCAACTGCACTTTAGCTAATCACGTTGCGAAAAGTTTAATATTTGAATCCTTACATGTTCACTTTTTTATAATAAACCGAAATAACTAAATGACAACGATGACACTTTTAGTACAAATAGAAACTCCTACTGAGAAATTTTGTGTTCTCACTCCTATATTTCTTTTCCATTGTCGTTACCAGAGGTAGACGAGTCCACTTAAAGTAACGAAACTATAGTTAAGGAAAGGCAACACGTGAAGATTTCAAACCTTTAAAGAATTAGCACTTCGATTTTTAGTTATGAAGAAGACTAGGAACAGTAGAATTTATATTGTTATTTGTAATAAATTATTATTATGGTATTAAGTAGTATATTCCAGTATGTGATGATATATATACTTTTAGTCCCTTATTCCGCTTATTTAAATTAAGTAAAAGAGTAACCTTAATTATCATCTACGTAAACAATATGTATTTCACTTCTCATTATAGACTTAAGCTTTCAAAGAGTAATTTATAAAAAAAAAAATATCTACTATTTTTCTAAGTTAATTTCAAAAGAAAATGAATGTAAGGCATAAGTAACAACTAATAGAATTCAAATGCGAACTTAAGTGTAATTGGGTTCTACTAGGGTGTTATACTAATGGATTTGATCATTGTGTCAAAAAGTGCCATTGTAGGTCTTATACGAAGTCAATTTTAATCAACTTTCACCTATTTTGCTTTGAAATTTTGAATTTTATTTGAAAGTCGATTTAAATTTACTTCTATTATATAAAACAAGGACAAATAATATAAACGGATGCAAATTAAGGGGCGTGTGTAATTTGTTATTTTTTTATTTTAATAATGTGAAAAGACCACAACATGATTCCAAGGCTTTATTTTTTTCGTAGTCTTTAAATTAAGGGATAGAAGCAAGTCAACAGTCACTCCCACCGACATGACCTGTTGGCTTTTCTTTCCAGGGAACCATGATATATTTTCAAAAAATGATATATCATCCTATTTTATTCTTTTGCAAATCATCCTAACTACTAAATGAAGTAAGTCTTGATTTTTTTTAAGATTCTAGGACATAAATTTAATATACTTTCTTATTTCACTTAGCATGTAAAAAAATTTATAAAAGGATGTGCATGAAGATATATCATTGCTCTATATTTTCACACATTTTTTTATAAATAAAAAAGAAATTTGAGCAAAAACTCATTAATACAGAATTGGAATGTATCTCTAAGGTCATTCAGTACTTACAAAGATATTTATAAATCTTTCATTAAAAACAAAACTTGTGAATTGAACTCAAATCGTAATAATACATAAACAGAAAATCAACTAAATGAGTTAATCCTCATCTTCACTCTCTTTAATTAAATCCTTTCCATAATGTGTTTTCACACATTTATATCATCCATCCTCTCATATTATCTATCAAATTCAATTACTTATATTATAGCTTATTATTATAGCTCGATATAATAATTTCAGGGTCCACTTTTATCATAAAGTAAATTAATCATAAATATGCTCCGCAATTTTGTTTCAATCAATGAGTTATAAAAATATAAATATATTTCTTTTAAAATAAGAAGAATGACAAGCAATAAGTTTTTGAAGAAATTCTTGAAGATTATTAGCACAACTGAAAAAGAAGAGTTAATACTCATTTTAGTTCTTCACTTTATACTTATGAGTTATTTTAGTCTCTGCTTTTAAAATGAAATCAAATTAATCCCTTATATTATAAAATGTGAATTATGTTAGTCCCTTAATTTATTTTTATTTAACATTTCATCAATTAAATGACAATAGGTAACCTTAAGTGATACATTGACATACCATTTGTCTTTTGAAGCAGAATGAAGTTTAAAATAACTCATTTTGGTGTCTAACATTGCATAAAATGAGTTATTTTATGATTTGTAAGAGACAATTTAAATGACTCATTTTGTGTAATTTTAGACACCAAAATGAATCATTTTAAACTCTATTATACTTCAAATGATATAAGGTATGTCAATGTATCATTTAAGATTACCTATCATCATTTAAATGATGGAATGATAAATAAAAATGAGTTGATGGACTAAATGACTCACATTTTGCAATGTTAAGGAGTAAATTAACTCATTTTAAAAGTTAGGGACTAAATGACTCATAAGTGTAAAATCAGGGACTAAAATGAGTATTAACTCAAAAAGAAATAACAGTTAGAGTTGCAATTTAGTTAATTTTAGACTGAATAATTAAAGAATCAATTATTTAAAAAATAATGAAATTGTTATATATTTTGTTAATATTATTGGTCAGAGAGAGTGACATGTCTTTTTTCTTTGGTAGAGATGTAATCAGGTTGGTTTGATAGAGCGACATCTCAATTATGATATCCTTAATAATGATATAAGTAAATACATTTTTTTAAACAAATACAAAGAGAGGATAAAAAAGTGACTCTATTAGGCTATTATTGAAAACTCAGTTGCAAAACTTTGAAAGTCTTAACTTCATTAAAAAACCATTAATCAGGGGATTGGGTTGAGTGTATGGGTAATCAGATGAAAAAACATAAATCCTATAATTTGTTTGGATTGATTTCCCCTAAAATGAATCGACTGTGCAAACCGAATTTATGATTAGTTAAATTCTTTTGTTTTATTGAATCATTTCGATCCACTCACACCTCTAGTAAGATTTTTTTTTCATTGGCGGTAATAAGATTTAATCTATGGCTTCATATAAATTATGAAAGCCTCTCACCCCATTCCTAATGACTTACAAGTAGAGGTGGAAGAGGCTAGGCGCGTCGTTGGAGATCTTTGACCTAGCCTACATTCAACATAGTTTGACCTAGACTATTTAGTAAATAAGTTACTGACTTTTCAAAAAGCTTTTTTAGCAAAATAGCTCAGACTCCAAGTATTGAAAATAGCCTATTAAGCCTAACATGCTAGTCTACTTATATTTCCATCATCATTAATATTTCATTGAAGAAAATTTAATGATAATCGAAATATTTAAATCTATATATAAATAATACTTTTTAACTTATTTAAGAAGCATTTTAGCTAATTATATATATATATATACATATTTAGAAGTCACTTGACTTATTTAAAAGTAGGTATTTTTTCATTACATTATAATTAAATAGGCCTCTAAATAAATAGGATTTCAAGTAGACCAAGTTTTCCAAAGGCTAGGCAAAAGCTATAAAAAAAACCTATGTCAGTGATAGGCACAAAGCTCAAGTTATCTGTTAGGAATATGGGTTAGATCTATTTAAGTCAAAGCCTTACTTAACTCAACCTACTCTCATCCTCTACTTACACCTTTAGCAAGATAAATGAGAGATTAACGTGCTTAAGATATAGGGGGAAAAACGGGGCAAAAAGTCTTACTCAAATTTTTTTTTTTGTATCTCCTACAATGGTAAGATTCTAAACTGTACTTTTCCCTTAAGTTTTGTTTATGGTTGGTGCGGCTATTTCCACAGTAAACATATTAAATGTCAATGCTAGATAAGGTTTGAAATAATACTAGCATAATTATCACTTACCTACTTTTATTATCTTGATTGATTTCGTCCGTAATACAGTAACCCTATTAATCTTTTAAGTAATGTGCTCAAAATGAAAGAGAATTTTCCCATGTGAAATTGCACATACATGACCTGATCTTGTATATATCATTATTATTGATTAATGATTATCTTTATAGACTAAAATTAAAGTTAAGGAAAAGTTCGTCACAATTCAAGATTAGGCCATGTTTTTGAATTCATCTCAATTTTTTATATGTACTTTCAACTTACTAACCAATAAAAAACTTAAAGTTAAATCCTAATTAAGACGATATATGAATATAAAATCGATGAGATAAACCAACTCATAACAGCATCATTATAATTGATTAGACTATATTAAAAAAAGTAAAAATTATATGGTAAAAATATAGATATAATCAAGTCATGTGAAAATTTCTTATATATATCAGGAGGAAGAGCTTTTTCTTGCTCCAGGTGAATTGCCTGTTGCAACCACTAAATTTAGAAAAAGTATGATAGAAAAAAATTATAAAAATACAAATGAATGGTGTAAATGTCAGTAGTACTGTATAACAACGCGTGTAATTTGGTTATTTGCAATTTTCATATAATAGGATATTCTTCTGCTCAAAATATTTAAAACGCGTCAAAAAAGATAAATAAAAGCTAGACGATTGCGGTTAGATTGGTGCTTACATAGGGACACTTTAAACCCAAAGCAGCAAGTTTGCCCGGCCACTTCCCTAAAACGTACGGATATCTCATAAAGACAGGTCCAAAAGCCATTTGAAAAGGAAAGGAGAGATTCTCCACTCAGACGTCCTTTACTACTGTCGGCTGAGATTAACCAATGAATCTTAAACATGTTATCCAGAGAGAAAAAATATGTAATGTCTCCTCTTGATTGACCTTTCGCCCATTCTATAATTTCTTATTTATTCTTTTAATTATCATTATTATTCGTTTATTTCTTCTCATTGTAAAAGCCACAGTACAAAAGGCTAAATTGGGAACCCGAAGCCCACATGGCAGACCACAAGTTAATGACGACCTACCCTAAATGCTTAACAAGGCATTTGGAAACTCTAAATTCAATTTCATCAAAGAAATTGAATTGAATTTCATATTTGGAAGTAACTTCAGTGAAGAAATTGAATTCTTATGGAAATTGAAATCCACCAAAACTAAGGAATTGAAATTAGACCCAAAGGGGTATGATTTGGTGTAGGAATTGAATTCCAATAAATGAAAATACCAAAATAACCTTACTGAATATAATGTTTCCAACCTATTAATGAAGAATAAAATAGTAAAAATAATTAAATTCATTTATTTTTAGACCCATTCCAAATCAAAGAATTGAATTGAATTCTTTAATTTCCTGGTTCATTCCAAACATAATAATTCAATTCAATTCTATCTCATTAAAGGTTTCCAAACTCCTAAAGCATTTCCAAGCCCGTTGCCTTGGAATATATTAAGAACTTGTAGTTTCCTTGAATAGAAATTGAGACTTTAAGAGCATGGTTGCAGTGAACCATGCATTATTAGAGGTAAAAACAACAAGAGATGGCACTAATATATAGTGTATATAAATCACTAACAAAATTTTGTGCACATGTAAAAAATTAGCATTTCATATTTAATACTCATAATAAAATTATTGAGATATGAAACTAAATAAGTATGTATTGAATAAAGTTGAGAAGATACAACTGTTACCTAGAAGTTGAGGCATGGATGCAGTGACTTCGATGTCCATGCAAGTGGGGATGGGATACTTGCAAAGATACTCCAATGCTAAAGTCTAGGGGATAAATGAGGTAGAGAATCATGAAGTATGTGAAAGTGATGAGAATCAAGTGTCATACATGGAGGCGTTAGTCCTTTTATATAGTGAGTGGTTATCCTGTGAATCTAAGACAATCTTCCTGAATAAGGGAGATATTCATGGGATTTAGTTAGTGCTAGATATGTTTCATATCAATAGGAGATATGATTCAATATAGAAGATATAAGGAGATAATGAGAGATATAGAGAAATCCTGGATATGATTTAGGAGATATCCTCAACTAAATCAATGGTGAATTTTCAGGGACCTGGCTACCACGTGCCTGATCATTGGGCCTTGTGTCCAAGCTCTTCTGCTTGGGTAAGGTATCGGCCCATATTTCTAGTCTAGTATATAGCCCCCAAGCTTGGTTAAAGATCAAGTGTCCTGGGCCAAACATATGTGAGTCAAAGTGTTTGGGTTAGAGCACTTCACTCCAAGCTTGAATGTGTCGATATCGTGTACATCTTGTCAATTGTCATGGTTATGGTTATGGGAGAATGTGTGGTGACACGTGTAAGGTCCTGAATGGTGGGCAATCATGTCTAATTAATGTGGGATCGTGCGATTGCATATGCGTCATTGGATCAAAGTGGTTAGCCCCTATTGCTGGATAGGATGAACACCTCAGATGCATGGCTAAGTGGACAGAAACATTCTAAGCGGTGGATAGGCTAGGGTTTAATTGAAAGTGGGAGAGAAGGGTTGATGTGGAATCCTATGGATATCAAAACCGAGAAACCCTAACACACAATTGATATGAAAAATAGGATTGAAAACCAAATAAAATACTATAGGGGAATCACTCTACTTTGTAATTTTCTATCCAGCTTCCTGATGCAACAAGTTAAAGGAATTACTCAACCTCATTATACGCACAAAGTTTCTTAAAAGAAACCATAGAAATTTCATTCAAAACCAAAAAAAAAGGGGCTAACAAGTTTAAAGGTATTTATATCTCTTATTTAGGTTAAACTTATTTTCTAATCCTACTAGACTAGATCCAAATTACTATACTAACAATTGGGCTTAACAAACATAAAAATAAACAAGTCTTGAAACATTTTAAAATATAAACTAATAAACTAAATAAATCAACTTGGCCCAACATGGTCAGAATATTGTCAATGTAAATTCACTAATAATAATATTTTGGGCTGTTCATAATTGTCAATAGGAGTCTTGGATAATTCTTGATATATCTCTTCAATAAATGATTTGGCCAAGTTTCCAAAATTGTCTTGAATCTTCTTAGTCGACACCATTGTGATAAGTCCTATAGGCATACTACAATTCTCATCTATTCTTCCAATGCTTAAATGTCCAATTTGCCTTTCTAAGCTCGTATCATTCCCTCTCTCCTCAAAAGGATTCGTCCTAAATCTGCATCCATATAAAATGGAGAAAGGTCAGAAACATTAAATGTAGCTGACACATTATACTTACTAGGAAGGTCAATCTTATAAGCATTGTCATTGATCCTCTCGAGCACTTGAAAAGGACCATCTCCCCTTGGACCAAGTTTAGATTTCCTTTGACAAGGAAACCTCTCATTCCTCAAATGAACCCAAACCCAATCACCAGGGTGAAAGACAACTTGTGTCCGTCCCTTGTTAACTGTTCACCGTCACCTTGTTATTCTTTTCAATCAACTCATGTGCTTTTAAGTGCATTGCTTTAACCTTCTAAGCCTTGCTTTCAGCATCTAAGCTAACAAGATCAGTCAAGGGCAAAGGCATTAAATCCAAAACAATTAAAGGATTAAAACCATACACAAGCTCAAAAGGAGAGAACCTTATAGAAGAATGAATAGTTCTGTTATAAGCAAACTGAATAAAAGTCAAACAATCTTCCCAAGTTTTCAAATTCTTACCAACAACAGCACATAATAACACCCCAATGTTCTATTTACCACCTTAGTTTGACCATCAGTTTGTGGATGACAAGTAGTAAAATATAACAATTTAGTTCCCAACTTGCCCCACAACACTTTAAAAATGACTAAAAAATACAATGGTCCTAGGGACACCATGCAAACGCACAACTTCCCTAAAGAACAAATCAGCAATGTTTGTTGCATCATCAATTTTATGGCATGCAATAAAGTGAGCCATCTTACTAAATTCGTCAACCACAACAAAATTCTATCTTTGCCTTTCCTAGTTCTAGGTAAACTAAGAACAAAATCCATAGATATATCAACCCATGGATTGGTAGGAATAGGCAATGGTGTGTACATACTATGTGGCATAGACTTAGATTTGGCCTGCTACATGCAATACATTTAGCACAAATATTTTCAACATCTCTATGCATGTGTGGGCAATAAAAATGTTAAGATAACACATCCAAAGTCTTATGCACACCAAAATGACCTATTAAACCACCACTATATGATAAAAATCTTTTAGCTTGATAAAAATATTTTAGAATTACATTAGGATTCAGACTTAGCTCACTCATTAGTGCAGCCTACCGATTAAAAGAACTTTTACTTTGGCCCCTTTCAGACTTAATACCCAACATCTAAACCTAATGACAACTCCAAGTGCACACAATTCTCCCATAAAGGTTAATTGGCAGCCTCAGGCTATAAAACCTAGTCGTATCTTGTTTGGGCTCCTTAACTAAAGGCTAGACTAATGAACCGCAAATTCAGGACTAACTGCATCAAAAACCATCTCTCGATGTCTACACAGATTATCCTCCTATGACACATTACCCACATCGTCTAGCTACGTGGACCTCATTAGAACTACTTTCAGCCTTAAACATAACCACTTCATTCTTTGCATTAATGACCTCTCCATGCTCAGTCCAAATCTAATAGTCAGGCATGAACCCCCACTTGTACAAATGAACCTTCATGGTATCATCATCTAAATACTCCCTACATTTGCGCTTATTACATAGACACTTAACTTTTGCTTCTTCAATGAACTATTGTGTTTGACAAGCTACCCTAATAAATTCTTTAACACTATTATAGAATTCTAGTTTAATCCCCATTCTATTAGGATGCAATTTATCATACATCCATGATTGGGTGAAGGAAATATAGCGTGTGTGAGTAATCCTAAGCCTTACAATTTTTTAAAACGTCACATTATTACTTTCAAACATATTCAATTTGTCTTTGAATTTTTCTAATTCAATTACTTTTAATTTTATTTCCCTAACAAAAATTTTCACAAAATTTTGACAACATCTCTGCTTAAACTAAGAGCTTCTATCATCAAATAATTCAGCACATTCAATAATCATAGACATTATTAAAGGTCAACAACATAACAGATATATTTAAATAGTTACATCTTAACAATTATATACAATTCATATAATCCTAAAAGCTATTTTAGAGTGCATCCCATATAACTCCACAACATGCATATCTTGTAATCTCCGCAAACACAGAATCCAACAGCAAATAATGCAAACAAGTTGGGAAAGGATCTATGCCCTTCTCCCAGCCTTGCAATTCTTATTTCTTACAATTTTATCATAGAAATCATCAGTTTCTATCCTATATACATATTAAAACATATAAATAACAAGGATTTCATTACTAACCTATAGTGCAATACAAAAAACAAAGAATGAAAAGCTCCCTGCAAGCAACTAAATCCAATCCTAAATCCAATATGAACAAATATTTAATTTTCCACACTTATAAGCATTGATACATAGAAAACACATAATAAAATTAGGAAAAAAAATGGCAAACCAAAGCTCTTAATGTCAAACTATCAACGCCACCCTCCAATACAACTCTTATATTAACAAAATAGCAACAATAATTACTCTTCAACATAATGCATTAAAAAACAACACTTTGGGCAATGAAAACGAATGAAAAAAATAAACCAAATAAAAAAAAATAAACTGATTAAAATGTTCACCAACATACCTAGATTGCAATGATGGTCTTGGTTTTGCAAACGAAGCTTTGGAGCGAGGTGAAAGAAGGATGAGAAGAGAGTTGAGAAATAGGGAAGGAGAAGGATCTGTCAATAATATTTGAGTTACCGTCAGGAACCATTAAATGAAATAGTGTGTTTCGCGTTCCAATAATTATTGATGGATTTACCAACATTTATAGGGAATCCTAAGAAGCAAGTGCCAATGTTCCAAAAGTTCAAAAACCAGTCAATATACCCGTTGGCAATTGAAATGAAAAAATAAAAAATATATTTTATTAAAAAATAAAAATTAATTTAATAGCCCGTCAATAACTGGAGTAAAAAATTAAAATTATTTTATGTGGATCTGTCAATATACCCGTTGGTAAGGTATAAGAATTTTTAAAAAATTAAATATAATTCTTACCTTTGGTGTACCCATCAGTAATTTAAGTAAAAAAAAAATTAATTTAAAAATAAATTTTACTATTCTCGTTGGTAATGCATACAAAATTAAAAATATTTTATTTTATTTTCATTTGAACTCATTGGAAGAGAATTCGCACCACATGGCACAATTGCTTGTACTGATGAGATACTGACGGGCTTTAAATTATTAATCAACCAATCGGTAAATCCTGGTACACCAATAAGAAATTGTGCGTGTCATATATATGACGCACAATGGCACCATCCACTACCGATGAGTTGTAGTCTATTATTATTTTCAAAAGCTAAATAATGAAAAACATGTCAACTCATTGGTGGAAACCTTATTGAAAATTACCATGGTACGGACCCATAGGTAAAACCCATTAGTGTCCTACAGATTTCTAGTAGTGATTAACTTTAGAAACTCATCACATTATAATAAAGCCCTGCCTAAATACGAGCGCCTCAATATATAAAGCCTATAGGGTCAGTACAAGAGAAATAGCTTGACATGCTTACCCATGCATGCCATCAATTGGTAGCTTTGGCATATGTAAAAAGCACAGCTATATTAAATTGCATAGAGACTTAAAGATCAAGCAGCGCCCATTCTTAACCTGTAGTATAATAAAATGACGTTGACGATAAAAGACTTGACCGCAATTCGCCCAAACTTGTCACATATTCTGAATTAGGGAATAAGATAAGCTTCCCTCTTCCAACCTTTTGTAAATTAGCTAGCATGGTACCTTGACCCAAAAGCTTCTTTAATTTCACGAGTAATTCTAATATGCTCATCATAAAAGGTAGTATAAGAGAGAAATAAATGGAGATGATCTTAAGCTTCGATAATTGTTTATTTGGATCAAAATTTATTTTAAACTAGTATATATATCAACGGCTTAAATACACGGTGCATCCATTCTCCCACACTTTTTTTTACGAGTATTAGATAAGTGCAAAGTTATATTAATTATATATGCGCGACTAATAGGAAATGCGAAAGTGAACAATATAACATGGATCAAATTTTGCACAGTACCTAGATTGGGTTTCTGTTTTCTGCTTAAAGGCTAAAATCTAGCTTGCAAGCTTATATATGGATTGGCCACATACTTGATTAAAAAGAGAGAGAATGATATTTGCATCCGAATCCATATATAAATAATTAATGTGTGTTCTTTAGCATTGTTTTCAGTAATGGAGCATCTTTAATGAAGTATGCGTCATGGCTCTTTGGCCTTAAGTGAAGCCTAAGGTTACTACTTGTGCTTTCAAATTGGTTCCCAATATATATATTATATAAATATATGTAGGAGCTTTATTGGGAAGGACAAGAGAATCCAAATCATGGCTTACACAAGCAAGTAAATAAAGGCCAAAATGTTCCTCCAACCTATCTGTTCGGCCATGCGTGTTATGTGCGTCACCGTTCTAATAATTGTAGTTATTTTTAAACCATGTTCTTCCTTTTCTACTAAACAAAACAATGAGGTTGCGAGGTAACCCATGAAAACATGTTAACTGACTAGTATTGATCAAAGTGCTAATTGCAAGATTGGTGAACTGGATGCACATCGAGCCCACGAAAAGGTTTAGAGGCCAACCGTAACTATCAGTTGAAGATTGATTAGTTCGATTAAAGAGAAAAATTTTCAAGTGAGCACAAATGTAACACTTAATCCTTGTACACGCTCACAATAAAGTTGATGGGTTCCATTATCAAGTAATTGTATAATAAATACAATTAGTGAAATTCATTTTTATTGTAAGTATGTGTAAATGTAAAATATTAAACTTATGTTTAAACAAGAATCTCTCCTGTTAAGATAATGACTAGCACTACTCAAAGTATAGATATCTGTTTCTAGCTAATCTCAACTGACGAAGTGACGTATTAATTAGTACTTGTTACTTCGACTAGTGCGTGGTATTTTTTATTACTTAGCTCCTTTTTCTATTGATCATGGTTAATTTGTTTAGAATGTCGTCACTGGGGGCTTCCATGAGTTGGATCGATGTTGGAAACGAATTGGCATTTGTGAAGAGAAACATTAGATATATAGAGTTTTTTTGTATGTTATATATTAAAACATGTTCCTTATAATTCTCCTAATAGTACTTAATGAAAAAATTAATGTATTAATACATATTTTGAATATAAAACGGATGGAATATTTTCTTCATTTAGAAACTAAGAAGATAAATTGATTAGGAGGATTTTATTTAAAGGAACATCATGACCAAAATTTATTGCCCAACAGGTCAAGTTTGTTGCCTACGCGCGTGCAACAAAACTGACATGAAGAAGTTAAATAAAGAATGTTAAATAATAATCGTTCCCAGTATTTAAAAGCTTTTTCAGCCAGATTTAGATTTTAGACTCTTCTTGTTTACTGAATTTTATAGTAGAAAGAGTAATCAATTGCACAATTAACTCTGCATAATCAGTGGGATTTGTTTGTTGACTTGGTTTCTTGCTATCTAGTCGGCGATCCTCCTAAATATAATTCGAGTAGGGCCAATAATGTATATCTATCGTATCTTGATGATCATATGATGCTTCCTTTGATTTTGGTTATGATGGAGAGCAGCAGCATTATCAAAGGGATTGTTTCCCTTAAGTTGGTGGGTCGGTGCGAAGCTGAGACGACAAACGCATCCTTAGCTGATTTGGTTTTGCAAAGATGCATGCCACGCCATGTGGTTGGAATTCAGTGTTGCGCCCCATGACGTACTTTTCATGGACAATGTGATAGTCAAGCTCAACGACACGTGTTTCTGAGCATGGAACATTGAGTTGACCGTCACATGAGGGCCACTTTTTATTATCCCAGAAACAAGTTGTTATGGACTCAAAAAAATATCCCGAGACTTCATTACAGTCTTAGAGAGCTCGGACAAGGGTTCACCGATCGCCCACGCGGTATGATAATCCCCAAGAGATTTTCTTTCAATTTAATCAAGAATATCTCCTAAATCATCTAAAATGACTTGGAGATCTTCTATTATCCCTTTATATCTCATATTATCTCACCGTATTTTTTATATTGAATCATATCTCTCACTAAATATATAGAACACCCAAATAAACATTCCCTTAAACATACTTCATCCATTCCCCAGTGAAGAAAACCAAGTATATATGAATGCGAGAAATAGTTGTGTCGTGCCAGTATGGCAAGGAAATAGGTTTATGCATGGTGAAGGACTGGTGGCCCTTTTTTCCTAAGTAAAAATGTTATTTCAATATTTAAAAGTGAATATCTCATTGAGACACCTAATTTTTTACCATCAAACACATGATTTCAAATTGCAGTCGGCAACCACACTGTAGTGGCAATTGTGGCCCTTATGCTAACACTTTTTGGTAATTTTTCACGTTGCAACGCAATTACAATCACAACTGCAACCACAATTTTAAATCATGATTGAACATGATGAATCAAGTTAGCCCAATTAAAATTAATCAGTGAAAGACGAACCTGCAGAGATATTCCACCAGGCCACAATTCTATGTGCCGTCGAGAGAGCTGAGTTGCCCTTGACGACAGTGGGGCTGCTAAAGTACTGTCGTTAACAAAATACGAATAATAAATATCATGGCATGTTATAGATATTTTTGTGCACCTACTGACTACAGTACCCATCTGTAGTTACATCTGCTACACGAGGATGATAACTTCAGAATCAGAAGCATGTTTATCCTTATGTGGGGTACGGAAGCCTCTTAGTTTGCCCCTTATTGGCAATTCGCTAGCTCTTCCATATATATTCACGGCGGCTCCACTCTCAGTATTGGGATCATTTTTTTTCCCTTAATTAAAAACTTGCACATCATGAGTATTTTATCTTAACTAGTACATTTCTCAACTGAAATGATGAAGTCATGAACTCGTTTTTTTAGAACGGGTTACGTACTTTGAATATCAAAATTCAACACTAGCTATCTGTTCTCTTACATACACGTTACATATATATTCTCTAAAAGATAAATAATTAGCTGTTTTGAGAGTCAAAAAGTCTATTTACTTTATTCTATTTAATAAATGATATATCAACTTTGTAAAGTTATTATTGTTTTCAATTTTTCCTACACATTTAATATAATAAATGATGTGTCATTTGTTAAATGGAATAAAGAGCAAATACATTCTCTTACTTTTAGAGTACCCAAAAATTTCTCATATATAAAATTTAGGAACACCTATATTTATATCATATTGCAATAATGTAAATTCAAAAATTATTTTCTCTAATGTGGATAAATATAGTCGTGTCAAATAATGGATCCAGCTTGGGAAACCCGATTCACTTAGGTATGTGTGAACTAAATGAGTTTAAACGGGTTGGACTAATTAAATGAGTTAGGTTATTATATTAGCAGTTCAATCCGCTTTAAATTGATCACAAGACTATAAGATCGGGTTACCCTATTTATGTTGATCTCTTTTTTTTTTCAAGTGATATTTTAAGTCTCAAATTGTTTGACTCTATATGAGTTGAAAAAGGGGTATATGTCAAAATCGTTTGGTTAGTTACAAAGCCTAGATAGAAGAAGATGGACTCGCGCACACAAAAGTGTGGGCAAAAGGCTTGGACTCATTGCAAATCTTTTGTCTTTCTATATTCTTCTTCAATTTAAACCTTTTTTTCATGATAAATTAATAAAAAAAACTAAAATAAACTTAAAAAGCGGATATTGAGAGTGCGATTGTTTCATTTTTTTTTTAAAATGAAACTAAAATATTTGATATATAATTGAAAAAACTAAATACTGATTTTTTTAAGTTATTCTTTTTAGTTTTCAAAAAATTGAAAATTGATTTTTTGTTAGAGTCTAATTAGTTTTAAAAAACTATCCAAATGTATGGAATTTTTTTTAGTAAAAAAGTGATTTTCAATCCCAAAATTCTATGTAAATGCACCCTAAGTTTAGCATTATAACTTATAAAAGTCACTTTGATTAGATTATTAGTCATGAGCTATATTGCATCGAATACTTCACCATCCCATTATGCACAATATCTAAGACATATCCTGTCAAATATGATACTTCATAATATGTCAAAATCAATATTTTGGTTTTACAAGTTGGTTTGTCCACAAAGTTGTGGTACAGTGACGCTGTATGAAACCAACTAGCAAACACAAATTCAATCGGGGTGGATTAACAAAGGAAATTTCATGAATTTTAAAAAATGGAAAAAATCTATTCCACATTTATAATTATAAAGTGATGTTTTTGACTCTTAACTCCAATTAAAAAATGCCATTAGTATTTTTTTATATCTTCTTAATTAAGATAGTCATGATAAAAATCAAATAAATTTATTAATTATTGAATTAATGTGTGTGTATACAGGCACACATGCACGTATTTTCACATCGTAAGTTTTAGAATTTCACCATTTTCCCATAGTGATATTGGATCGTATGGGTATCATATGTTATTTTAGTTCTTCCTAAGTCACAAGGGATTTGAGTAGATTTTTTATGAAATTATAGGATGAAATCTAGTTGTATATCAAATATAAAAAATAATCGACGTAAACTATCAAGAGCTCCCTTCTCTCGTCCCTCAACTCCATGGAAAGAATTTATAGCTTTAATATTTATGAAAAAAAAAATGCTTTTAACAGGCCGGATCAAAAGTGACTTTGCGAACTGTCCGCATGAGGAGCAACTGACAAAAATGCCACGTTCTAACAGCATTTAGATTTTTGTTTCATTTTATTCTTTTGAATATAGAGGTTGATGTAGCAAATATTTTGTTATGAATGGCGTGGGAAAGAAGTCAGGCTAGAAAGAGCAAAATCAGCCGACACGCATATACACACTTATCCAATAAGTTTTTAGAGAAACGAAAAATTATTAGTAGTACTAGTTTTAGATTTTTGGAGAAAAAACTTAAAAGGTTTCAATTCTTTAACGAATTTAATCCACCGTGACGTATTAATGTAGCACTCAGCCTTATAGGAACTGCGCTAACTCGGACATCAAGCGTAACTACTAATTAATTGGAAAGAAATGCTTGGAGGATACCATTTCTTTAAACAATTAATACATAGAGGCACATGATCCTTATAAAAACTTGTTTTGTCTTCGTATGCCTCTATACTAAAAGCATAAAATTATTATAAAAGAATGTTGTACACTGAATATTTCTCAAAATTAGAAATGCAATGTATTCCATCTTAAAAAGTGATTGAAATGATAAATAAGTCTTAGATTGCTCAGTTAAGAGATTTCTTTCAAAAATTCCTACAATAGGAAATATTCATAAAACAATAACAATTTCGTTACCTTAAATATAATCAGATTAGCTTCACAACTACAGTTCCAACCAAAAACAACAAAACCTACATAATACAAGAAGAAATACCTAATTTTCTTTCTGCAACAAGTTAGCGTTGGACTTAGGTAAGCAACCATTTGCAATATTGTAGACCAAAAGGTAAGCAACCGTCACCCACACACATATTGATGAATTCCACTTATTAATGGCCAATGGCTTTACACTAAATATTCAAAGATTCTTCCAAAAATCATTTTTATATGAGCATAATTTAAATATATTGTTAGTGAAGTTTTTTAAACCAACTAATCAATTGTATATTGTATTCATTTTTATAATAATTATTACAAAACTCAATCACTTTTAGTGATATATTAATATACAATTAAATGGCAATATAAATTAGTATGCCGAAAATTATTAATTTTTTTTATTTATATAGGATATGGACTTAATATTTTACTGTAAAACGGAGATTAGTGAGAAAAAAATAGCATTTGATGTTATTCATTCAAACCCTCAACTAAATTATAGATTTTTAATTAATTTGAACAAAATGTCAATATAAGGGAGTCTTATATTGCTCTTCAATCATATATGCTACTAGTATTGGATTCGCATAGCTGGGCTGACAAATGCAATGAATAGACATTCAATTCTTTCAAATAATAGATTTTGATTACAAAACAATTTAAACAATGGAATGGATTGTCTATAAATTATACTAAAAATGTCAACTAACGATCTTAATCAAAACCTATATTTTTCTAAACACTTGTATACAATATAATTGGTTTCATTATTGTTCTCTAAATCATCATGGCAGATTAAACAGTAGTATGAAAGTCATTACCCATATTCCATCAAAAATTAATTTTATCATGCAAACCTTAATAAGATTTTAATATAATCTTCGGCCATTAGTTTTAAACTAAGATCCTAAATCTCATGAGTAATTAGGCCAATGAATCTATAGATGACTTCCTCAGTCCCATTTCAACAAACTTGAGGATGTGAGAATCCTCCTATCACCTGTGCAAATGGAATCATGGAGTCTAAGATTTTTCTATTAACTTCTCAACAAAACATTCATTGAAATATTTATATTTATATTTATAACATGAGCATTTGGACACGTTTCTACACCAAATTATTTTAAGGTAAGATAATAGCATTTCTAATTTTGTCTGTAGCTACGTCTTATCATATGATCAATGATAGAATAATTGATAAGCAACTTCGAAAAAATAAAAATAACAAAACCGAAATAAATCAGAGGGTTTTAAGAACATAGAGGCATAATGAAGGGTTTTAAGAACTAAATAACATGATCTTTTCGCCAATGCTAAAACGTAAACTTCAATGTTAGAGGATATATCATAAACCGAAAGAATTGGCTACATAAGTTATGAATACAAAGAACAGAAATGACAGAACATTATATACAAATGAGCAAATCCATTAGTCCAATACTTTCTAAGTTGACCAGAAACATGTTGAAGGGTTGAATCTATTTGGCTCAAGAATATCAGGTTCCACCTCAGTTGAGTTCAGCTACCTAATGTTTCTTCAGGAACTTGATTTGTCTTCAAATTACCATACTGGTTGTATCCCATCTGAATCTGAGAACATTGCATTATAATTGTGATTATCTAATTGTTTCAGCTGCATTTATTTTAAAAAAGTAGTCCATGATTTTAATAAACACAATGCAACCATAAATGTGGTCATAATTTTAAACCATGGATGTAATTTTACCATTATTATGAACTTCTAATTAATATCAAGATTTAAGCCACTTTCTGCTTTAAAATTGACCAATCTATCATGATGAATACTTAAATTACTGCCTCATATACCACTATGCACGCTCGTAATCTAACAGCGCGTGCCTTTTGTTTCGACATAAATGTGAAGCATCTAGTCATATTCATGCTTGAGGATAAGGAAATCTAGAACTCTGATGGCATAATGAATTTACACCTATTGGTTGGCAATTTTTTAAGCTAAATCGACCATAACTCTTCTAAAGTCAATCACACTTGTGACAAAACTTTTTTGGAAAATATACTATGAATTTGTATGGTTGCCGTATGAAAAAAAATTAACATTAGTAAATGAATATAGAAAGTGCCCCACATATTATGTCAGATCTTATATCAGGCATGACTGGAACTCCTTAATAGCTTCTTAATCTGTGAAACTGATTACTGGACTCAATGTCAGCTCACCTTGATCCCTTATACTGCCCAACTACCAAGGGAAATCACTTCAATATAAATTCCCAATACATTGCAAGTCATGTCAGAGGTAATGTCTAAATAGATTTATTTTGTGCTCAAAACCGGTCAAAAGCAATTTCAACATATAATTAGTTCTCAATATATGGTTTCTCTTGAACTGTTCTAAAATACCTTATGACTTGGCTAAAATCGTCTGTGACATACTGACATAAGAAGGAAAAGAATCCAAGCCTTCAAACTCTATCTATCAATACTGGAACCACTTGATTTTTACCACCGTTTCACTCGGGACAAAACAAACAAAAGAATGCAATACTCAATAATTATGCCTAACACATTGATAGCAATGTCATTAAGTTCCGGCTCATTTTAAGATATTAGATTCTATATGGAACTCTGCATTGGAAAAGCAGCAGTGATATAGGATTGGTATATAGGTAATCGAATGCTCTTAACAACAGAACGTCTAAACTTGCACGATTTCAGTAACTTTTCTAGAGTCCAACATTTAATACAAAGCATAACATGTTACTTTTTTTGTATATAAGAAATCATTACTACTTAATAATGCCATTCTCAATTCTCAAAGCATGTAGACTAATAGGGATATGCAAGTTGTGTTTTTGGTTCTCGTATATCAGTTTTTATTATTAATATTAATTAATAATCCATTCATGTCCCTAGTCGAGTAATTAGAATGGGTTTTCATCTCCTATATGTCGAGGCCACGGATCTGTTTATTTAATGACTATTTTACATGATTGTAGTATCATCCATATTCTGTGATCTTAAAGGTACTACCAAGTAAACATGGTGAACTTTAAAAATTATTCAGCACAATAATCATTCTATTTCTAGTATCTCAACTATATATATTACCTCACACCGGTTGCTTTTATTTCATTTCATGTAATGTATGATGTAAAAGCCAACATGTAACTTGTGTTCTGATGCATATTGTAATGCTGAAATATCAGTAATACTCAATGAGGCAAAAAAATGTTAATTACTTTATGAATTGGTAATCTTAAATATTTGGTAGATCATTATGAAGGAATCCAAAAAGTTCCCTCACTGTAGCATAGCAGAATATGGTTTCCATAATAAATAAGTTGTTGTGTTTACTTATGTGTGCGCAAAAGTGCTAGCAAAATAAGTTTTATTTCAGAAGAGATTTGTGTCAATGGTGTTTCCATTTTGTATAGTTTTCATTAATCGTGTTGACAGTAAACTAATCAGTGCAGCCATTTAAGAGTAAGAGGTAAGATTTGTTATAATCAGCTTCCTCCATAATCTGTAATATCAAAATATACTAATACGATAGATAGGAATATTGCATCAAGTACAATTTATAATTTCCATTTCTTGTGCTTTATCATAATGAACACTTCATTTATCATAAAGAATACTTCTAAATCAGTTTTCAAACCAATGATAATAAAGATTATCAAATTATAGTCTAAACTTGGTGACTAAACCAATAGCTATAGCTATTCTCTTATACACTTGAACGTTGTGTCAGACTTGTACTTTAATTCTTGAAGTTTTTAAAGATGCTAGTCCATTTAAAAGTTAAAAAAAGAATAACAAGGCAAAACAAAAAAATGCATTCTCAGCAGATGAAACTTCACTGTCATTAGTTAGTTAACTCAGATACTTAGCTTAGCTAGTTAGTTTAACCTTAACCAACTCAGTTAGTTAGTTTCTCTTGTAACTACTTTTCCTGCGTATTTCTTTCCTTTCCTTCTGTTGTATATAAACCTTTTTGTACACGTTTTCTTCAGTAATGAATACAGAATATACATTTTCATTCACACACTATAACCGTTTTCCCTCTCTGTGAGCACCTTCTAGACAATGAAGCCTTTGGTGTAAGGTTGGAAGCCAAGAAAAATGCATTTGGATGCTCGGTGGTCAAATTTTTTGCGGTTTGCGCATAAGGTGTTGGAGAAGCATAGCAACAAACACGCGAAGGTTAGAGTATGAGGGTTCAGTGTTGTAAAGTTTGGCAAAAAGGGTGGAATTGTGAATGATGGGTGAGGGATTGCGGTTGATAAGGAGGACAGCATGGGCAATTGCATATGACCAGAAAATGATGGGAATGTTTGATTGAAATAGTAATGCATGAGCTACAGCTAATATATGTTGGTGTTTGCACTCTTCCAACTGCGTTGCTTAAACTATGATCATATTTTTTGTCATTATTACTATTTTTTCAATATTATATAAATTGTTTATGAAATTCTAAAATGACTTATGCCAAATACTTGCTTTCACGGATTATGCTAATTTTCAGAAAAATTATTATTTTTCATAGTTATCATGAAAACCTTATTTTAGAAAGCTCATTAGACCATATTTGATATTTTGCATGTGATGAAATATCTTTTTCCAGTTTATAAAATTATGAGACCTCAACTTAATGTTTATAGCAGCAATATTGATTACCATGTTTTCAGATTATAGATTTCCTATTAAGATTTTAGAACATCAGTTATGATTTATTGAAAGTGTTAAACAAAGTATGATTCATAACAATTGCCAATACATACTTAGACTTCTTAAATCACTATGTCTACAAGATGGTGATCTCTTAGGCATGATTTTAGAACCCTAGATATGTTAAAGTCAGATTGTTAGAATTATATGAATTTAGATCTTTCAATTTATTCAGTTATGTACAAATTATCTTGTAGTAATTAGTGAGAAAAGAACAATGAGTTAACGACTAGATTGATTGTTAATCTTAGGACCAAGTAGTCTGCTAGGACTAGCTCACCTATAGTAAGAAACTCAATGCGGTGTCTATTTAAGGGACCTAGTTAGTTGCCCATAAGATTACCTATTAGCTCAGGTTCAGCTTTAGTTTAGATTTATGTACAAAACCTCTCTTGTTTCTCTAATAGTTATTGCCATGAATTTAGTTAAATTATGGTTTTCAGTGTAGTTATATGTAATTATATATAAAATATTTTACATTAGTCGCATTTATATGTTATGTATATTTGTTGTTGTCCCATGTGGGTTATGAGTGTAGGCTCACTTATTAGTTTTGATGAACTCACCCCTCTCTTTCTTACCTTAGAATAGTATAGGTTCAATTGCACCATAGGATCCTCCTTAGTAGTGCTACAACTTCTTTGGTGAGTTTCGCTTTGGAGTGGAGCTTAATATTGGTTATGTCAGTTTAGTAGTGCTCCAATAATTGTGTAGGCAGGATCCTAGATATGCATTTTAGTTATTTTAGAATTTCAGTCATATATTTAATTATGTTTGGCTTTGACCCAAATTATGGATTTTACACAATTTTATGTTCAGTATTTATGATTAGAAACATTTTCAAAATTATGAAATTTAGTTAAACTTGAGATATTTTGAATATATTCGATTTATTTATGCATATTAGCCAGTCACGTTATCAGGCTTCTGGGATCCAAATCCTCACTTGCCCGTCACGTCTCTAGGCCCATGAGAGTTTCGATGCAAGAAGTTTGATGGATTATGCCATGAGTTTGGTAAAAAAATTTCATGAGGAATTCAGGTCCATCATCACTTCAAATGATTTTGATTTTCTTGTCAAATTGAGTTGTTATCATTGAAACAAAATGTTGGAGTTGTTGTTGTGCCTCAGATTTGGCATTTAGCAAAAAAACACAAGTAAAACGAGAAAAATCATCCATAATTGTGAGGAAATAGCGATGACCATGAATGGATGGGGTAAAGTAAGGACCCAAATATCTACATGAATGAGTTCAAAGGAGTTATTACACGAGGTTACACTTATTGGAATACTAGTTTCTTTTGTTTTGCAAAATGAGAAGTATCACAAGCATGAAAGTTACAAGATGTAATGGCTGACACTTTGGAAGATAACAAGTCCAATATTTGTTGGGATAAATGTCCTCAACGAAAATGCCATAAAGGAAAAGCATCAGGTGTGGTAGTAAGTAGGAATCACAGAACTAGGTAATGGAGGCTTGATAGGATTAGCTAGGAATTGATATAGACTCTATTTTGCAAACTATACCAATTGTCCTCAAGGAATTTTTGTCCTGAATAATGCAATCATCATCAACAAAGGTTATTTTGTAACACAAAGAATTGACAAGTTTGTGAATGAGAGAAGATTAAAGCTGAATTGTGGGACATATAAGACATTATTAAGTTGGAAAGAATCTGAAAAATGAACAACACCAGCAATATTAGTGTAAATGATTTGTTGATTTGGTAAACAAACACTAACAAGGGAATTTTGTGAAAGTGGTGTATTGAGATAAGGAAACACATATGTGGTTACTCGCTCCTGAATCAATTAACCATAAATTGGGGGAAAGATATTACCCAATAGGTCAGGCTTGGGAGTGTTGGAGGATTGAGCTGCAAGTGCATGGACATTTGAGTCAAAAGGGCGATTAGGTTGTTGGATCAGTTTGAGCAAGGCTTGATACTATTGTGGAGTGAAATTGTAACTTTGGATTTGTTCTTGATTATCCTATTGAGAAAGCTCATATTCGGAGTAGGATCTCCGCTTCAACAAAATTTGTAGCTTGCCATAAGTTAGATTCCTGAACTTGAATCCAGGGGGAAGCCATGCTTCCAAAAGCACACATTTACAGTGTGGTCACGTTTACCACAGTGAGTGCAAACTTTCGAACTAGAACCAATCTCCACCAAAGCACCACCTCTACCTCGTCCTTGACCACGACCGAAAGAAGGAGGTGAGGAATTGAAAGGACGAGTGGAGGAATCATCAAGGTTGGTACCAAAAGATGGAGGAGAATTTTGCCACTCTTGTTGAACGACCATAGCAAACACTTTGCTAATTGGATGAAGTGGTTCATGCATGAGAATTTGAGTTCTATCGATAGAGAAAGGTTCATTGAGACCTTTTAGAAATTGAATCATCTTATCTCGAGTGTTGCGAGTACGAGATTCAGCAAAAACATTACAGGAACATCATGGCTCACAAGACAGATCAATTCAGGTCAAAAATTGTCTAATTCATCCCAAAGAACATGCAATTGAGTAAAGTAATTCATGACAGAAAGGTCATGTTGTTAAATGCTGTAAATCTCTCTTTGTAGGTCGTAGATCCATAACAGATCGGCTTGAGCAAATTGAGTTTTCAAATCTTTCCAAATATCATAGGCATTGGTCATGAAGATGATTGTTTCAAAGATCTAGTAGAAACTTACCTAGAGATCCAAGAAACTACCATATTGTTGCATCGCTTCCAAGTTGAATAAAGAGGATCATCTCTTGAGCCATCCCCAAATCGAGTTTGTTCTTTGCTATGAGAGCTGCAACCATGGATCTGCTCCATGTGTTGTAATTGGACACATCAAGGACCGATGAATGCTTGGATGCAAGTAATAAGGAGAATTCGGATTAGAGAAGGATCAAAGGAGCTTTGATGCATGGTGGAATTGGAAGAAACCGAATTATCATCGGAATCCATTGAAGGAGCTTACAGAGGCAAGAGTTAGGGAATTTTATGCTCTAGATACCATATTAGAAGGTGTTCAAAGAGAGAGAAAATGGTTATAGTCTGTGAATGAAAATGTATATTCCGTATTCATTAATGAAGAAAACGTGTACAAAAGGTTTATGTACAACAGAAGGAAAGGAAAGAAATATATGAGAAAAGTAGTTACAAGAGAAACTAACTAACTGAGTTGGTTAAGCTTAAACTAACTAGCTAAGCTAAGTATCTGAGTTAACTAACTAATGACAGTGAAGTTTCATCTGCGAGAAGCATTGATAACATACAAATCAATTTATTAGTGAGAATATATAAATGGAAACTTCCTTTGATCTATGAATGTTGTAATTCAAACCCATAATTTTCTTATAGCTGCTAAGGTGATAAGAAATCGCTATGACAATGGAGCAAAGAGGATATGAGAATGAAAAAAATTCTAGTTGTGAGAAGTTAAGTAAGACTCCTTATATCCATATTTTGTTTTCAACAAAGACACCCTCCATCAAAATGTGTTCCACTTCACTTGGGTGGGAGTGGTTTATTGCTCCTTCTCAACCCACACTCAATTGTTGATCATATGTAACAAGTACCACAACTTTTTTTTTAATCTGTAGCAAACAAAAAGCATAATCTAATTGTGAACAGAGAAGCTAATACAGAAGAAGATGTTGTGTCATTCGTTTTGAATAGAGACCAAGGTGTAAGCAATGGATAGATATGAGCCATTGTGGTACTCAAAGAACCAAAAAGAATCAAGAGGTAAAAGGATTGGCAGACAATAATGATAGGTTAGATGCAAGAGCAAATGTGACTGACACAAAGTCTGGCTAATTTTTGTAACCAAGAACCCAAAATCATGTTGTTGTCCTCCAATGACAATGCAAGTCATATCCATGTGAATCAGCCAACAGACACTATATAGGGCAGCCTATATGAGATGCAATGATGACAAAATTGCATGAACTGGAATGCACGTATATTAGATAAAAGCATCAAGCATGAAGTCTTTTATCTGATTCTAGCAATATGAATCAATAAAATAAACTTCATTCAACTTCAAGTCCATACTAAAGTCATTTATCATTTATGCACCACCATAAACTACTTTAAAGCTTTTGAATTCAATTTAGAATCTGTAAGTCTATGATTATAAACAAATGACAGGACAATTTCAACTTTACCTTAACTAGACATCCATGCATACACTATTGGGCAAAGAAAAAGGTAATGTTTTTCTCTAATTTTGCCTTTCAACTGCCAAATTAAAGCTATGTCAAGGTTGATAGGGCAAAAGAAGTAAATTCCATTGACAGAATGCATTAAAGAACTACACAAGTCCACATTAAAACAATTTTCACAATTGCACGTCAAGCTTGCTTCCATCTGGAAGGTATGCCAAGTAGGAATCAATTTCAGGATATGATCGCGACAAACAGAAGCTATCCTATCTCTCTTCACCACACTTTCTTCTTAAATGCAGAGGTTCTAGTTCTAATCTCCAAAGTTGCCCAAAGAGGGTAGCTACATTTTCAGAAAGAAATGAGCAATAGCCATCACAGGCAAAAATTGCAACAACTAAAATTCACCACAGACAACTTGCATAAATTATAGAGGCTTCTCCTTACGCTCATTCTTGCGACCTGCACACACATCTCATTCTCATTCTCAGCTACCAGCTTCTTCCGCGTGAAGGTTTATGCTACTTGGAGTGGAGTGGAGACGCCGGGCACCCTTCAATAGGCGAGTCTCATGCTTCCTCATCTTTTGCGCCTTGTCTTCTTTCTCACAATGGCCTTCGAGAGGCAGCTATTCTTCTTCCTCACGATATGATATGTAACATCTCATGTTGTTTTATAGATTGATGATTGTCCCTACAAACCAATACGGGTTGTTTCAGCGTGCTTTGTCCTCACTCACATGCTCCTTGGGAAAACTTCTCAGGAGGTCATCCATCCCAAACGCTGCAAGTTAAGCACGCTTAACTAGAATTCTTTAGTGACGGCTATCAAAGAAGATGCATCTTGTATAGGTAGTATCAATCAATTCATATAAGTCATCCTCAGGATAGTCCTATACCTACACTTAGGATCCTTCTTATTCCTGTGTGTAATCGGTTTATTCATGTACCCTGGAACGCCTGGTGATGAGGGAGGAGTAATTGCTGATGCAATAAGGCACTGACAAGGAGTAGCTCTTGGCAAGGCCTCCAGCCCAGGCGTACATGAATGAACCAATTACACACCAGAATGAGAAGGATCTAGGCTGTATAAGTATGAGACTATACAGTTGATGATGAATTATATAAATTGATTGGTATTATCTATACTAACAAGATGCAATTTTTTTATAGCCCATCACTAAAGAACTCCATAGTTAAGCGTGTTTGACTTGGAGAAATTTTAGGACGGGTGACTTCCTGGAAGTTTTCCAGGAAGTGTGTGAGTGAGGACAAAGATGCTGAAAAGACCTGTTGGTTTATGGGGACAAGTCATCAATCTATAAAGTAGCAGGGATGTTACATACCCTTCCACTTAGAAGCTTGCCAGGAGCCGCTCCTTATCCGTGTCTCTTGCACGGATCACTCCCCGTCCTCGTCACCATGCGTTACATGCCCACCAGCTTCCGCTTGGTTCATCCCTAAACCACACCGTACTGGAGGGGTGCTGCTTAATACCATTTGTAACATCTGTCATATCTAGACGTGCTACGTATTGTTGTCTCCAATGTGAGTTTAACTCCCGCATGAAGATATTGTTTGCTTTGGGGCCTAACGGGCGCCCTTCATGGATTTGCTCTTCCTCCTTTCAAGGAGAAAACATGTCTGCATAGGGAGGTATCCACACCCTTATAAGGCATGCTTCGTTTTCCTCCCCATCCAATGTGGGACTAGTTCCACCAAGCCTAGCGAGGGCCCAGCGTCCCCCCAGCCGGCACACCGATTCCGAGACCGGCTCCGCAAGGCAACATTGACTTGGACTGCCCAAGCCACTCGCACACCTCGTCTTGGGTGGGAAATCGCGACCCAAACTCGGGGCCACTCCCTTCAAGGCTGATGCACAGGCGGGGCCGCCTGAACTCACGTCCAACATTGAAAGAAATGTAGAGGTTTAAGGTGTTCTCAACTGAACCAACCCAACCGAAACTTATTTGAATAGGATTGGGTCTTAAAATTTGATTCGCTGCATTTTTCCTAATTAGTTCCAGTCATACTTTGGATTGGCCTGACTTGCTAAAATCAATAATTATTTTGAGGATTTTTTTATAATAATTAATGACAAATTACAAAATTTTACAGTTCAATTAATATATTTTATATAATTTGATATCATTTTTATATTGATATGATTTGTTTTGAAATATATATATGATAAAATATCTCTTAATTTTTGTTTCTTATTTGTAAAATTCCATAGCTTTACTATGTATAAGATTCAAACCCTCATGTATTATTTGAAAGTCAGGTTATTCGGTCATTAGTTGGGTCAAGTTTAGGTTCTAAAAATTGATCTGTCTAAAAATTAGGCCAAATTCAAGTTTGATCAAACCTAACTCAACCTTCCCTTATACACCCTGGAACATCCTCCAAGTACAACTTCATTCACCAGACTTAGGTTCCGCTCCTTAGAACTCAAGGATATAGATGTACGATCCTATAGAACAGATCATGTTCAAGTAAGGTCGTACATCTATCCTTGAGTTCTAAGAGAGAGGAACCTAAGTTTGGTGGATGAAGTTGTACTTGGAAAGATGTTACATTATGGTATCAGAGAATCCTTGTAGGACCTTGAGGAATAGACTGGCTATGCTTCCTTAGTAAATGTCATGCATTATAATTTTATATATGTGTGTGATTGCTGGTTGGGAATGTTGTGGGTTGCTGCCACACTTAGCTTGGTATTGAGCCTAATCAACTCAATATTTCTTGTTTGGTGTGATAGGAATCGATGACTTCGTATCGGCATACTAGGAACGATGCGGGAGATGAAGCTGGTATGAAGGACACCTTCCGTGATGGCGGCTACCATGAGAGAACAAGCTGCTATAACCAATCGGATGATGGAAATGTTAGACCGATATGCCGAAGGAAATCCAGTTGGCAACCCTGGAGGAGCAAAAGTGGACATAGAATACTAGAAATTAACTAAGTTCAAGAAGGCAACTCCTCCACTATTCTAGGAGCTTTTGATCCGAGTAAAGTAGAAGAATGGATCAAGGTATGGAGAAGATTTTCTGGGCTCTTCCTTGGACGGAGACCTAAAAAGTGGCCTTTGCTATTTACATGCTAGAAACTGATGCAGAATTCTAGTGGGTTGGCACCAACGGATTGTTCGAAGCCTCTCAGATGAAGTTACCTGGGAATTTTTAAGGAGGCTTTTTATCACAAGTACTTCCTTGCTTCCATAAAAAATGCAAAGGAGCTGGTGTTTATGACACTTAAGCAAGGATCTATAAGCATTGCAGAGTACACAGCCAAGTTTGAAGAGCTTTGCAAGTTTTCTACTATCTATTAGCATAATCCTGATGAAGCTTGAAAATGCATGAAGTATGCCGTTGTAGGTCTCTTAGAGATCTGGGATTATGCAACCATGGTAAACAAGTGCCGTCGTGAGAGGACTCTAACATGAAGCTAGCAATCGCTCAATCTGCGAAGGACACTTCTAACAAAAAACTGCCACTTGAAGACCAAGACTATGGGGATGATCCGCCCTTAAAAGCAGTTTCAACCAAGTTCACATAAGGATAAATAGCAACAGTGTCGAGGCTATGCCCAAAATATAGAAGAGATCACGGAATAGATCTTGCTTGGTTGGACAAAATGTGTGCTATCACTATGAAAAACCAAGACAAAAGATTTGGGAGTGTCTAGAGAGATATCTAAAACCAACAACTAATCCACAACACCAAAGTAGGTCTTCACCATAAGTGTTGAAAGGACGTCACCACCCAAAAATCAGATCTAAGGTAGGAACATTTTTACTATATTTTAGGATTCGATTGTTACCTTTTGTTTGATTGTGTGTGGATTACTTGTTTGATTTATGAAAAATGTCTTTTAAAATCTATTTCACAATGAATTTTAAGGGTAAAATTCTTTTTAAGGTGGGTGGTAATTAGCACCAAAAAAATTATTTAAAAATTAATTTGAACTTTATTAGTGTTAATTTAAAAAATCTAATATTTTTAACAATAATGAGGATGACCCAATAGATGTATATAAAAAATATGAATAGTGACTTGCATGCCCCCCATTTGGATAGTCAAAATCCTAGAACCTGGACCAAAAGATGTCCGGGACTAAGAAAAGATGGGGTTAAAGTTAGAAATAGTTAGAAATGAAGATTTTATACCTGGAATTAAGTTTCAGGCAATATCTATTTACCCGATACGCAGTTTCGTTCGGTAAAATTTCGGTGTGTGATTTTTAACACAGAAAGATAGTTTAATCTTTATAAAAGGATAATGTTTATTCTTTGGGCTGTAAGGCTAAAATTTAATCTTGATTTACAAGATTAAATCCTAGCCATTCATCTCTTTTTATTTTAGAAAGACATTATACTTTATTTACCTAAACACTACATTTATTTCAAGATAAAAACTAGCCACCAAACTTTATCTTGAAGACTTATCATTCTCGGCCAAAAAGAGAGAAGAACCAGCCATCATTTTTGTTTTCTCAAGAGCTCAAGTTTTAATTTCAAACCACCCAAACACTTGCCCAAAGTTGCTAAAACCACAAACTTTTTTCATTAAACTTGTTCCACTCATCAGGACTTACCAAACTAACAGATTGAAATTTCAAATTCTCACCATTTCTCATCTTTATACCTCATATCCTACTGTCTAAAGGAGGGTTTGGTGTTAGTTTGAGGCTTTGTAGTGAAGGAAATCATTCTTTGATTACCCTTGAAGCCAAGATCCCTAAAGCCCCAAAAGTAGGGTTTTTGTGCCTTATTTGATGCATTTATGTTTTCTTGTAGATTTTGATTGGTTGAATTCGATATTCTTGGTTATAAGGCATGATTACACATAGATATAGGTGTATTTACATTGGTGTAGTGTATTAGTGTTGTTGGAAAAACATTTTTGTCAAAAGAAGTGTTGAACCATGTTGCTGAATTTTTGGTTTTATCATAGGAGAGATTTGTCATGATTTTTTTGATGTATTTTTAGGTATTTTTATGAGATAAAAAATTATATGTTGAAAGTAACATCCTAAGGCAACTCTATGATTTTTCTTGGGTCATGATAATTACTTTTACTGTCTTAAAAAAATCAAGAACTGAAACTATGCATGTACTGCCTTAATTGCTATACTTGAAACTGTGAATTTTACTAATTTTGTTACCATAGTAAATGATTGAATTTTCCTCTAAAATTTTTACAGGGTGTTGATGACATATTGAAATCCAATCCTAATTTTTGTGGGATTTGATATGTTCGTTTGATATGGTAATAAAATTGGGAACTATGACTGCGGCTATAATTAGGGGGTTTTTGACATTTGAATTTGTCTAATTATGTTAACATAGTTAGAGAATGATTTTTGGTTTGAAATTTTCATAGGATCTTGGGAACACATTGAAGTGTATGGGATAATTTTTGTAGTCTTGGAATTGGTTGTTTGATATGCAAACTAATTGCTGCTAGATAAGTGCAAAATCTGTCATCGTGCTAGAAATGAGTCGATGCTTTGAATCAATGAAATAATGGCATTTGGTAGTAGTATGACATGTGTCGCAACCTGGATTCGCGACGACGAAAGAATTAACGTTTGAAAATTGGAGTCGCCACCAAGTTTATTCAAAATGGAAAACATGGAAAAACCATTTATTTTAAAAAAAATCTTTGTAACCAGATTTCAAGTTCGGAGTTTATGCATAGAGAAGGGTAGGGATTAATCCTACGCACCCTAGGACACCCGTCCTTAGGTACCCATTGACTGTACAAATTATTAATAACCTTTCAAAACATTTATTTTACCATTTTTATTTACAAGAAAATTTAAAAATGAATTTTTTAAAAGAGAAATTTTGGAGTATCAAATTGTCGCGATTCAGATGTCCAAAATACGAGTTAACAAGCCGTTACGGCTAAATTAACATCTTTATTTGAAATACAATATTTGAAAAATAAATAACAAAATTAAAATGAATACATGAAAATAAAATGTCTTATGAATTAATAAATATTTACAAATAATAAAATTATTTTGATTTTATATAAAGAAAAAAAATACAAAAAGAAACAAATGTATTTTAGGGAAATTTTCTGATCATTAAACCTTCACAACTCAAATACCCAAATATTCAATTAATAAGCCGTCACGGCTAAATTAATTATTTATTCAAAATAAAACATATTTCCCCCAAAGAAATGAAAATTAAATAAAATAAAATATCTCATATTAAAAATTCATTAGAAAAATTATTTACGATGAAGACAAAAATTATAAAATTTAATTTTGACTTGACAGGGATTCGAATCGCCTCCTATGTATCCCCTGTGCAATAGGGAACTCAAAGTCACGTAGTTCTTTATAAAATAGTTGTGGGTTGATTAATTTTATTTTAAAGAATTTTTAGAATATCAAGATGTCACAACTAAAATATTCCAAAATGTAGAATTAACAAGCCGTCGTGGCTAAACTAATTCTATTAAAAAAAATGAAAATTTTTTATAAAACAAAATACTCAGGTATTTATTTTAAACTCCAAATAAATAAAACTTTTTTTTTATTTTTATTTTAGACCCAAATTAAACTCAAATAAATGAACCCAAAAGTTAAAACTAATACGAAACTGTCAAATTTAATCTAAACAAATAATGCAAAAACTTATTCCAATAAATAACAATAACTTAAAAACACTAACACCCTTTTATTTTTCAAACTCCTAATTTTACTAACTTAATTTTACTCAATTTTATTTTAAATTAATCAATTTTATTTAAACTAATCCCTCACCTAACACTACCCTCATTCACACCTGCGACATACCCACTCACACTCAAAACACCCTCACACATTCTCACCCACTCTCACAAACACGCACACACACTGAAAGAAAGAGAAGGAGGCAAAAGAATAAGATCTAGAGTGAGAGAGAGAGCAAGCACGAGGAAGAGGGAGGCACTTCGTTGCGCCAGGGAAGGAACTCCGAAGGCTGCCGGGATAGGGCTGGCCACGGCCTCACGTGGGAAGAAAGGAAAGGCGTGGCAGAGCGTCGTTGCGGTGATGGGGATGCTGGTCGCAATAATGGAGTGTGTGGATGTAGATCTGAAAGGAAAACAAAAGGCCGAGGGTGGAGGCGGAGGAAGATCGAGGGCGGTACGGCCACACCTTAGCCGCGGGTGGAGGTGTGCAGATCGGGCGATGTAGAGGCTGGCTTTGGGGTGGTGCGCGGCGGGAGCTTTGGCCAAGAGAGGGGAAGAGGCGCGACTGAAGCGGTGGTCACAGGGCGAGGTTCGCGACGGAGGCAACTGGCGGAAACCGACCTTCCTTCCCTTCTTTCTCTCATGTTTCTAGTTTATGGGTATTATGGATTCCATCTGTGTGGGTTTATTTTGTCTGATATTGGCCTGATCTTGTATTACCTCTGGAATGATTGGCCTCTATTTTTTATTTATGCTGAAATTTTGGAAAGTGATTGGATACTAGATTGCTATTGAATTTATGGACTGGATGGATAGTGTTGATGTTGATGATAATTGTGTTTGGTGTTTGATCTGTGTTTGTGTATGGTTTAGTGGACTTGGATTGGTTTAGAATGGAAAATATGTAATTGGAAAAGAAAATGAATCAACCAATACTTTACCTGTGCCTGTGATTTTTCTTTTCTCTGGATTAACAGCTCTCTTTTGCTTAGGAAAATATGATAGTCTGCTCCGTTTCCTGAGTTTCTTTCAACTCTCTCAAAAATCTCAGAATAAAACTTTTTAGAGAATGAAATAGTCGTCGAGGGAGTCTCCCCTCCCCCTTTATGTCTTTCTCTCAATTACCCTCAAAGATTTCAGAAATTTTTTTCAAAAGTTCCCTCGGTTCCCTCTCATCCGTGAATCTCATCCCCATTTATAGCTGAATTGATCATGTTTTGCAAGATTTAGTCAGCAATTGTCTGTGACAAGATTAAGCTATTTTCCAAATTGCAGCTGATTTTGTGGGATTCTCCAATCTTTTCATGCGTTGTTCTGACACTCACGCTCGCCTTCTTTTGTTTTTTCCTTTTTAATTCAGTCTTTATTCTGAACACATGCAGGATATTTGACTCTCGTCTATCTCAAAATCAGTGAACGCAACTCTCATTTGTCATTTTCATTTTTCCAGAGGACAAGCATGCCTCATTTGTCATTTTCATTTTTCCACAGAAGACAAAATGATGCAAACAAACAAACAAATTTTATTTTATTTTTATTTTTTTAAAACGGGCTAGGTAAAAAGAACAAGAATATGAAATGGGCCAAAGCTCCTCCCCTTTCACAATTCAAAATAAAAAGAAAAAGTTTGAATAGATTGAAACCCTTTTTGTCAACAACAAACAAACAATTCACTAAATGGACTTTTTTTTTTGTAACGGTTCAAAAACTAATAAAAAAAAACTAAAAATGAAATGGATGGACTAAAAATATTTTTTTTTATTTGTGGGTTGAACAAAATCGGTGTTCACAACATACGTACTTGAATATGAATAATTGAACATGTGAAAATTTTGATGATGCTAGGTACATATAGATGTGAATACTTATTACAATTGTTTATATGCGAAAGAAAAACATAGGATTATGTTCCTGTGAGAAAGTAAATCTGTTTGTCAAGGAAAGTAAATTTGACTATCCTTGAATTGAGTTGGGGAAAGTAAACCTGGCTAGGAATGGGTCTGTGTGAGAATTGGAGAAATTAAATCTAATGATCATGTATAAAAATGAGCTCAAGTCCTAAAAAGTAGTCTATTACCCTAAAGCATCAAAACCACAAAAGTCGAGGGCCAAGACAAGTTAAAGTAGTAATTGATTTTAAGTAGTCATTTATCTTATGTGCTAAGTTAAAGGTTTAGTATTGATATTGAGGCCAATATGTTTAAGTTGTAATTTAACAGGATATGTTTTATATGATGTGTATAAGATCCCCTTCAATTTATCGAGGACACGTAAAGTCGAGGATTAATTACTATAATGTTGAGTAGTATGACATGTGTATATTAAGTGATTGAATAGTAAAAGAAACTCACTTTGGAATGATGATTTTAAACTCTAAAATGAATCTTTAATAAGTGTGACATGATCACATTTTCTTAATAAACTGAAGTGGCTGAGACAATGACGATGACATTTATAACTCGTATTTAAGGAAAATGCCCTGCTAAGAAGTTGTGTAATTCTCACCCATATGTTTTGTGTTCCCGTGTCATCTTCAGGTTATCCAACGAGCTATGAGGCTGCTACGTAAAGGAAATTGGCTCAACAGGAATTTAGTGTGTAAGACAGTATTGGTTGTACTTAGTTGTATGTATATGTCTATAAACTTAATAGAGAACAAATGTAAATTAATGCTCATAGAAGAACTTCCTTTTATACTTGACTTTATATTCCATAAATATTGTGTTTTTTTGCTATATACTTCCATAGAATTACGCCTTAGTTATTATACGAATTACTCGAACTTGTTATAAATATTTAAGAAAGGTCCGCAAATTTATAAGTAACAACTCTCACGTCCAGGATCATGACTTAAGGATGAAGTTGTACTTGGAGAATGTTACACACCCCTAGTACAAATGAAGCATGGCCCTTGTACAGTGAAATGCATACTCAATCTTAACCTATGTTACATGGATACTGCCTTATAGGTATGGTACTAGTTACAGGATATGAAAATTTTGGAAAAAAATAGAGTACGAATACATCTATATATATAAAAAAAATTAAAATTTTATAAATTTCGTGCGATGAAAATTAAAATTTTAATATAAAATATGTCAAAATTATTCAATATTATATTCTAATTTTTTTAAATAAATAAATTTGGATAGGGGAAAGATTATGGTTCAATGGAAATAACAAAAGAAGGAAAAAATACCAAAAATTTATTAAACCGGTGTACCTATGCTTAGATATGCATACCCCGAGCATATCTAGCGTACCTTGTCATCCCCAAATTTTTTTAAAAAATAGAGTTATCGAATATGTACCCAAACATATTCAATGCATACCCATACCGAGAAAATACTTATTGTAAAAATGGAGTATCTAAACTCCATAGATCTTAACAGACCATCAGCTATACATAGAGAGCTTAATTTTTGAAGATGAGCAGGAGAATTTAGAAATATTAATAACATCTGACAAAAGCAACTAAGTACACCTACCATGTCGCACAAATAAGCCAATTACATTAAAATGCCATACACGCTGTGAACAGCCCACACGAATCCTTTTCTCAGCCATGCTTAAAGCAAATGATTCAACTCGTTTAATGTGCTTTGCATATAGCATCGAAAGCAACAACAAATCAATAAGAGGTGATCATTGGATCTAACTATAGGCTACATATGCTAATGATCAAAAGATGGCTAATCACCGAAGGCTATAATTGTGGAGAGTCCAAAACTACTCTCTTTTTCACGTGTAGAGTCTCTCCATCAATAAAAGAGTTCGTTTTATGTTGTGGGGTTTTTGGATTTTTAAATCATTCAGGTCCAAGTATGGGCCTTTGAAGTGCCCAACATACATGTAAAATGAAAATCTTTCATTTCAAAGTTCATTGAGTGTAAATGTGGCCACGTGGAGCAACCACCGACACTGTACTCCTTCATTTTCTATGGCGTTCTACAGCTGTGCCACATACTATGGTGTAAATCCCTGATAAGCCCCATGTCTCAGCCTTCTGTATCTTTTTTTTTTTTTATTAACTTCTCATTTTCATTTTCATTTTTTTAGGTGTTTCGTTTCCCTCTTTTCTGAGCTGCTCTAATACAAAAATATTAAAAGCAGTTGCATAAAGTTTTTGGGGGCAGTGGGCTTCTTTTCATTGATTTTTGTTGTTCTTTTGAGTTTTTAGGGTGTTTTACTTTTGTGTGGTCATTGGATTTATATTTTGAGTCTTTAATATGCTTTTTTTTTTTTTCTCTTTGTTTGTACTTTGCACTTCCCATGTGGACTAATCAGGCTTCTACCATTTGACCAGAAAAAAAAAATCAAGCTGTCTTAAAAAAAAAAAGAAGCTTATACCATAAATTTATTAGAATTCTAAAACGATAACAAATTGAAAAGAAGTAAAGCTCCTTGCAATATAATTATTATTACTATTTTTGAAGATACTTGCATGTTTGATTAATGTTAATAAACTTTTATTCTTTAATCTTTGTTACAACTATATTTAGTAGTTATTTCTTTAATCCCAAATCGGTCCAATACTTTTTCTGTTTTAATTAAACACAATCTATATTTAAATTGTAATAAAATAAAGGAACTACTTTTGGTCAACTATAAAATAAAAGAACTATATAGGTTTAATATTATAACTTAATTTTTTAGTTAGTTCGTAGTTAATTCGATAAAGTAAATTGTGTTTAAATATTTCACGTTTAAAAAACAAATAGTTTCGTTTCTTAACTTGAGGTTATTTATTTATTTATTGGGCTTTCATAGTATTTCCTTATGTAATAAGTGGGAGATTATATCTTTGGGATACTAAGGTTATTTAATTATTTACGAAGTACAATAAATTGAAAATAAAAAATAACATTAAAATAAAAAATTATAAATTATAAATTAGAAAATTATGAGTGCATAAAATTTAGCCATGAAATAGTTTAATTCTTTTACATGGATACTGTTCATAAATTAATGTTTATTAACTTAAAAATCATTAAATACTAAACATGATTACATACAAATTAGAATTTAAATTTTATATATTGTATTTAAAAAATAAAATGAGTTTCAAGTTTGCATGAACTCTACAAAGTTTAGGCCGAATTATTGATCTTTGAATTGTAGGATCTACAATTGGACTCAATACAAATTGTTATATATTTTTAGTCTATGCAAAACTGTTCCGGATTGGAAAAAAAAAAAAGCAAAAAAACTTTTATGTTGATATATAGTTAATTTTTTTTTTAGCCTCATTGTAATTGGCACAAGTAAATGATTCTTCAATTCTTTGGTGTTTATGTTAACATCTGAAAATATGTTAAGGAATTCGTTTTCTTTTTCATGGAGAATAGTGATAATAATGGGTATTCACGTGACAAGGATATACCCCAATCCCCCATCCTCATTTAGAGCTTTTCCTTGTCTTTATTTTCATCCCTATCATGAGTTTTCATTTCTCATTCCTTGTGAATATTTGAATCATTACGAATATTTGTGAATTTATTAAAAAAATAAAAAAAAAGAGAAATTTTTTTAAAAATATTTTGAAATTCAAAATATAAATATCTATAATAACAAATACTACTGATATAATATAATCCAAATTAAAAATAAATAAATATATATATAATACAATTTTGATAAAATAAATAAAAAAATGAAAGTGTATAGAGGTTTTCTTAGTATGTATTTATATAAGTGAATATTTAAATTATTCATATTAATATGAATTGGCGAGTCTCCATGGGACAAGAATCTCATTCCCTATTCTTACTCCGTTTAATAAACGAGGATAATTTAATCAATTTCGATGCAAATTTGGTTCTCAATAGTAATCTAATTCCTATTAGGTTGATGTGGGGCTAGACTAAAAAGAACTAATTGCTGGTAAATTGTAATTATACTCTTTTGAAAAGAGTAAATAGCATGATAAACTTATTCAATTTTTGTTTAAACTGTAAACCTAATTTTTTTTTTTGGGTTTGTTCTGTAGTTTGTCTAGGGACTTTATTGAAGTTGGTCAACCTTACGTATATACGACTAATAATATATGAGAGCAGGATTTATGGAAATTGATATGGTCCAATGATAGAAACCACCAGTGCCATATTGGAAAGGGTTTGCATGAATATTGCCTAGAATAGGTACGCGTAAGTGATTTGATGAACTTATTATTTAATAGAAATGACAACATGTACTGCAATGTTTTTATTTGTAAAAGTAATCCATGTATGGTAAGCTACATCCAAGACCTCAACACATCAATATTGGAATACAATGATGTTAGTATATAAATAAATTTTTTATTTTTTTCTTAATGTGTTGGTTTTGTGAACCAATGGTGAGATGAAGATCGGGACTAATTGAAGATAGATACCAATGATGTATAGATCCCACTTTAAAATTTAGATAACTGCATATTTCTAAATATATTGATCGATGTTTTTGAATTTAGTCAGAGGCTTATGTACATCTAAACACCTATCTGCCATTGGATCAATCAAGTTATTCTTGGTTCTGAATTTTGATAGCATTCGGCAAGATTTTATGTGCTGAATTTTGATAACTTTCCATTTACGATTTTTGATAACATTCCATGGCATTATTTGTGCAATATGAAATATTTATATGTTCAGCTAAAGTATATAATTGTTACTTACTCTATCATTTTTTTTCATACTTTTTTGAACTTACACAGGGAGCTATCGAAGCAGTGTAGTTGTTTTTTGCTTTAGGAAGTTGTCAATTAAGTAGTTACTGTGTATTGGAATGATTGAGGGATTGCAAGGTAGCTTTTTTTTTATATAACATATGTTGGTTAGAAGAAGATATTAAGTGTATTAGTTTATGGGAGTTAACTTTGGCATGTGAAGCCTATTATTTTGACAAGATAATATAGGTTGACCATTTGAAGGAAGATAATTAATCCAATGTCATGTGGTTCTTTGCTGTATAGTGCAAATATGTTTCTATTAGAGTCTATTTATGTGTTTGTGTTGTTTTGGTTAAGTTTTAGTATTGCCTTTATGTAGTGAAAATATGTGCTAAACGTGGTGGTATTTCAAATTATATGAGTATTTGTATAGTTTGTGTTAAAATAATGAACTTCAAAGCAATACTCATACCAATATTTTTCTTACTGTTAGGATTAGTATTTTTAAAAAATATGATCATAAATCGTTAAATAATTTCATTTTACATGATCCGCGTAGCACGGGTTTCCAACTAGTGCATTGACAAATGGCTAATAGGTTAATTCAAAATTTGCCGCTCATTTGATCCCTCCTTTAGCCTCACTATCCAAGTTTCAGGATTTAATAGTAAAGTGTATATGAGACAGGTTAATCGGTTTAATCAAACCCAAACCCAACCCGAATTTTAAATCGGATCAAATTCTAAATTGAATTCTACCCAATAATGACTAGAGTAATGATCGGGTTAACCTAGGTCAACCCAACTTTCAAACAATATGACAATTTGAACATTGTATATATTAAAGTTATGAAATTTTACAAGAAACAAAAGTTAAAAGATATTTTGTTGTATATATTTCAAAACAAACCATATCAATATAAAAATAACACCAAGTTATATAAAATATATTAATTGAACTATAAATCTTGTAATTTATCACTAATTATTATAAAAAATATATATCTCTATAAGACTTATTTGACTTCAAGTTAGGTAACCAATTAAGTATAACCCGAATCTGCCTAATAAGCTTCAGGCTGGGCTAGGTGGGCAGGCCGAGTTGTGAACACCCAAATTAATAGATTATATATATATGAGACTTTTGAGATAATAGATATGTGAGTCAAATATTTTTATTAATGTAATACAAGATTGAATGCTTTCAAAAAATATTTTTATACTAACCGCACGTTAAATTTTTTATTTAATTTTAATAAATAGTATTTAAAGGGATGATTCACTATTGTTGATGATAGACACCTCCTGAATAACAAAAAAAAAATTCTTGTATAGTCACAAGTTTAAGCATCACATTTAGGCATACTAAAAATAAAAGTGCATCTCATCAACTTCATTCAATATATACCCACTTATTTATAAGTTCTACTAGCTTTTTTTGTATGTGTGTTGAAGAATAGTTTCTTAGACTTGTGTCTATAAGGATTTTTTTAAAAAAATTCATTTATCACACCCTTGGCTCTTTTATATTGATTTCATTTTAACAATTAAATTACCTATAAGTCGTAGTGCTACAAGATAAAAAATATAGTCAATTAAAATTATGGTCAGTTTGTTTTATAAATTATATAAGGTAAAATGCATTTTACCCCTTGAACTTTAAGCCATATACAGTTTTGAATTTTTGAATGTGCATCGTGACACTCTGGCATAGTATTGAAAGCCGACTTTACCTTTGACCAGAAATTGATGAACCAGTCATGAAACCGATCCGAGCCACTGCGGATTCCCACATCAAAATTGATGCGACCTTTGACTTAGCGGGTTTGTATCAAAACCGATGACTTGACATGTTTTCAAGAATTGGACCGGGTCGGTTTTTTTGGGCTTTTTTTTTTAAATGATGTCATTTTTTAAAATCTTAAAAAAAATTCTAATATGAATTATTGAAAAATGCAATAACATTGTTTGTATTGTCATGACTTGTGAGTTTGTGATATAAAATTTTGTGAGTTTGCTTGTGTAATTATATTTTGAACTTGTCAATTGTAATTCATGATTGTAAAATGTGAACAATATTTAGGAATTCATGTTATTTATTTATGTTTTTGTATTTGAACCCCTTAAAGAGTGTCAAATTGTTAATTGGTTGTCATTTTATTGTATTTTATTTTAATTTTTTTTATATATTTTTATATATATTTTTATATAAATCCAGTCAACTGGCTACTATGACCCATCGGTTGAACCAATGGCTCAGTGACCTGTGCCTCAACCAAGTTGATCACCAGTCTAAATCTGAAAACTATGCACTCTGGACTTTCTAAACGTGCAAAACACCTCTTTTCGATTGAGTTGATATCTATTTCCACCATTAAATAGTGTTACAACATCCCAAGAGGACTGCCAAAACAAAATGACAACAAATAAATTTATTCCTAAAAGAAATAAATTTTAAAATAGAGTCGCCCTTTTGGGTTTTCAATCTAATAGGTATTTTGTGCTCTAACTTTTGCCTAGATCGTCATTTCTCTTTTGAGACTTCAATCTAGCGAGCTCTTTCTTCTTTTTTTTTTTCTTTTTTTTTGCTCTAACTTTTGCCTGGACCTTTTTTTTTAAATTTCCAATCCAGTGAGCCTTTTCCTTTCTTTTCTAGAGTGTGCGCTTTAACTAAGTGCTTTCTTGCAAAGTGTTGCATATTTGCTTGGGCTGTACTTGGTATGAAACTTCAAGACTGAGTCATTTGACTTAAATATTCGAGGACATGTTGCATGATTTCCTTAGTTGATGGTGACAAGATTCAATATTTGAACAAATCATTTGCATAGTTTAGGATCTTCATCATGATCATGATCATTTAAGCTCATTGTAACACAATAATCAATTCATGGGTCTTCTCGATTATTTTCTGCCTCAATCTTAAAAAAAGGAGAAAATAAAAGAAAAAGAGAATGAGGTGAAAAAACAACAATGGTGAGAAAGGAAACAAATGATATAATGACTGAAAGGAACCACACATAATCATGGACAAGTCTCAAGACATAAGCAAAGTCTTAAAGATAAATATAGTAAAGCTGCAACAATGTTCAAGAACACATTCAAGCACCACCACTTCCAATAGGGGCTTCTTCTGCTCTTTCATCTTGTACTTCAATAGCTTTGGCATCAATCAGATCCCACACAGCATCTCTAAAGCTCTTACAATCATCAATCGAGTGTTGAGTGTTGGAATGATATTCACCGACATGATTTGGATTAAACCAATGAGGATATGGTGGCGTTGCAACACCAGCAGGATGTGGAGCTAATAGATTTGCATGATGTAAGCTCTTAAATAGTTCGAAGTTGCTTGCTTTGAAGTTGGGCAAGGGACGACTATTTCTTGGTAGTCTAGGGCTAACATGTTGAAAGGGGTTCTTTGGTGATTTGGAGGCATAGTCTGGTGAGGCATGGGTTTGAAGGGTGCATGTGGTTGAAGGGAGGAGATGTGATTAAATTGATATGGTTGAGGTGGGCAGTGTATGGGGGATAGATAAGGTATGAAAGATGGGTTATATAGGTGTTGGTAGGATGGATAGTGATTTGGGTGGAAAATAGGCTTGTAGGATTGGGACGGTTGTGGTTGTATGGAGTTCACAATGTCTTCTTTCCACAACGACCCTTGCTTGGATTGTGGCTTACTCGACTCATCTTCTATTAACTCCACCCTCCCCTCCTGGATATTTGGTTCAATTCTTTCTTCGATTTCCACCAAGTCCATGAATTCCTTGACATGGGTCCCTAACATATTCTTGAAGAATGGACCCTCTAGTGTGTGAATGAAATAAGAGCACATCTCTTGCTCTAACATTGGTGGAACAACTTTAGCAGCCATGACTCTCCATCTTTGAGCATACTCTTTGAATGTCTCACTCTTCTTCTTTTTCAACCCTTTCAGTTGATCTCTGGTGGGTGCGATATTCAAATTGAACTTGTACCTGATTGGCAAAAGCTTGAGCTAAGTCTTCCCAACATCTAATTTGTGTTCGATCCATCTGCATGTACCATTCCCATGCAGCCCCATCTAAACTTTCAGGAAAAGCTGATTAGGAAATTCTCATCTTTGGACCACATTCCCATTTTGGTAAGGACATTTGGAGGTGCATAATAGGATTGGCGTTACCATAGAATTTAATTAATTCAGGCATCTTGAAATCCTTGGGAATGGTGACATTTGGAGCCAAGCATAGGTCATTGATACTCATGGGGCCATAGGGGTTAGGCCCTCGCAACATTGAAACTCTTGCATGCTTTCTTCCAATTCTTCCCTAAGCTTCAATCGTTCCATCTCCCTTGTGATCTTGCATTTGCTCCCTTCTTCATTCTCGATATTGCATTGCTATTGTTTGCATCATCATTGTTATTTCCAGACCTTCCTTGGATTTCTTTATAATCTCGAAAGCTTCTTTGAACATGACCCCTGTTCAAGCATCATAGTCTTCAAGTCGTCAATCTCTTGGCTCAGATTCCTTCCTCCAGGAGCCATGATCCTTTTTTTTTCCTTTTTGCTAAGATCAGACAAAGTTTTCTAGGAGAAAGCAATGCTTGGGAACAACAAACCTTTGAATCGTGTTTGAAAATAGGACAAATTAACCACAAGAAAAAGGAAAAAAATAAAAAAAATAAAAAATATGAAAAGGCATCGAAAAATGCATGAATGCATATATGCATGGATATGTTAAAGACCTTTTTCTGGTTTGTAAAAGAAAATGTCATGTAGTGAGTGTTTGGAAAAATGCATGCCAATTGGATTTTTTTTTTTTTTTACTTATGTATGTTATGAATGCATGCCAATTTTTTCTATGGGTGTGGGCTATGTGTGAAAGAAAGTGTATGAATGAATGTATGCTATATTTTGAATGCATGAATGCATTTGAAATGCTTTTTTTTGGCATATGGATATGGTCAATGTGATATGAGTATGCATGAATGACCTATGCATGACATGTTTACAAGAAAGATTTTTTTTTTAAAGGAAAAAATGCATATATGTTGGAGATATATACAGTGAATGAGTAAGATAAGAAGGGAAAAAGATGCTCCTTTGTGTCCTAAAAGGGTGGGACCTAATGATTAAGCACCTCTAAAGTTAAGACCCTAATTTGGATAGTCGCTAGGCTCAATCTATTAGTGCATGAATTTTTGGATTGGATCTATGTCCCTAAAGTCAAGGTCCCAAATTGCCCTTATTGATAGGATAAGGATCCAACTCTATGAGCCCAACCAGGTACATAAAAGTCACAATATGGTAGCTCACAGATTCGGTAACAATTCGAGTGGAAAAATCAACGACTTAGGGAAGCTAAGCCTCACAATAACAACGTCAAAACCCCTTCTAGCCCTATGGATTTCCAAGGCCCGGTGTAGAGCCCAAAATGTGTGTGAGATGGGTGATTGTGCAATGTGTGTGAGGAGCATACAAAGTGAAAGTCCTAAAACTACACAATAAAATCCAAAGAATATATACAAAAAAAATAATAATAAAAGTCCTCTACCCAAAGGTTGGAATGATAAATATTTACAAGTAATATAGACAAAATTATTTACAAAAAAGAAAGATAATTATTTACAAAAATAAAACAAAGGTGTTATGAAAGGGAAAATAAATATTGTAAAGTTATAATTATTTGCATAATTAACTTTAATGAGCTTGACTCTCTAAACTCCCAGTAGTTCCAGTTTTACAACGTCCAAGAGGATTGCCAAAATAAAATGACAACAAATAAATTTATTCCTAAAAGAAATAAATTTTAAAATAAAGTCGTCACCAATTTTAATTCTGGCAAAAATTAAAAAATCTTTAATTTGATCATAACTGTTTTTTTTTTTTAAGATTTGAATTTGGAGTCTAATTATGATTAGGGAAGAATGAAAATTTAATCTCACTACACCCCTAATACATCCGTATAAATATAGTTACCTTAGAGTTTATTATGCAAATTAACTTATAACTTGATAATATTTATTTTTCCCTTTTAAAAGTTACAAGTATATACAAAATAAATAAATAAATAAATAGATAAAAAAATAAAAGAATAAAAGGAGAGAACAAAATTTAAAGGAAAATTAATTTTGGTTTGATAGTTGTACGCCATGTATCCTCTGCAATGAAGAACTAAGCCACGTCGTTCTTGTAAAAAAAAGTATGTGTTGGGTTGATTTTATTAAAAGCAAAATAAAAATTCCACTTTTAGACGGGTTTTGGAGAGCTTAAACTATACAATAAACCCTTACATTCTTGTGAAACTTAAGGATGACAAGTCATACATCAACATTACAAGTTGTTGTGTGGATTAATAATTTAACCCAAAAATTTGAAATAACCAAACTCTTTTGTTTTTTTTTTTTCTAAAAGATGAACCAAACAGCTTAGATCCAAAACATCATTTTTTAAAAACAAAGCCCAAATACCCCTAAACTACACAAGCTAAATGGAGTAAAGGCAAAAAAGAGGACCTGACGTAAAAGAAGGAAAACAAAAAAAAGGTAATGATAAAGAAAAGGAAATGAAGTGGGATTTGACACAAGGAAGAAAAAAAGAAGAAGCAAAAAAGCAGTCACCGGTGTACTGGACTGACCACTCTCCCATTGCCTCCATTATCACCATCACAGCCAGCCCTGAAAAGAAATAAATCACAGCCTTCACAACAACAAATCATAACTCTTCACCATTATTATCATCACATTCCTCTCATCAACCATAAACCATCATCATCACCTTCATCAGTATCGAGTCCCATTAAGCCATCGGAGAAGCCCACGCACAGCCACTTGAACTTGCCAGTCACCACCGCAAAGCCGCCGCTGCCAAGGTGGTCATCTTTAAAGCCGCCCCTCCTGTGCTATCATTTCCTCAAAGTCTCATTTCTTCCTTATTTCCACGTTACAGTGGCTAAGTAAAGTAGGTTCAAGCTTCATTTTAGTTTTATTTTATTTACTTCCTTTTCTTCCCTTTCGGTCAGGACCCGTCTTTTATGTTGTACTACCACTTCTATTCTATTTCTTCCTATGTTACAATGAGCCTTCCTTTCTTTTTTGTTTGTTTCTTTTTATTTCATTCCTTGTGTCAGATCCCACTTAATTTCCTTTTCTTTATCAGTACCTTTTTTTTGTTTTCGTTCTTTTACGTCAGGTCCTCTTTTTTGCCTTTACTCCATTTAGCTTGTGTAGTTTAGGGGTATTTGGGCTTTGTTTTTAAAAAATGATGTTTTGGATCTAAGTTGTTTGGTTCATCTTTTAGACAAAAAAAGAACAAAAGAGTTTGGTTATTTCAAATTTTTTGGGTTAAATTATTAATCCATGCAACAACTTGTGATGTTGATGTATGACTTGTCATCCTTAAGTTTCACAAGAATGTAAGAATTTATTGTATACTTTACGCTATCTTAACCTCGTGCAAAAGTGAAATTTTTATTTTGCTTTTAATAAAATCAACCCAACACATACTTATTTTTTATAAGAACGACGTGACTTTAAGTTTATTGCACAGAAGATACGTCCGCGTACCACAACTATCAACCCAAAATTAATTTTCCTTTAAATTTTGTTTTCTTCTTTTATTCTTTTGTTTTTTTTATCTATCTATTTATTTACTTATTTTGTATATACTAGTAATTTTTAAAAGGGAAAAATAAATATTATCAAGTTATAAGTTAATTTGCATAATAAACTCTAAGGTAATAGTATTTATACGGATATATTAGGGGTGCGGTGAGATTAAATTTTCACCCTTCCCTAATCATAATTAGACTCCGAACTCAAATCTTTAAAAAAAAAAACAGTTCTATCAAATTAAAGGTTTTCCAATTTTTGCCAGAATTAAAATTGGTGGCGACTTTATTTTAAAATTTATTTCTTTTAGGAATAAATTTATTTGTTGTCATTTTGTTTTAGCAGTCCTCTTAGGACATTGTAACAAATAGTTATGTATGTGTCACATGCATAATTAAATAGACAAAAAATATTGTTCCTTTTAATCAAATTTCACAATCCTAAACCTTCTCTCACTCAGAAATGGACAAAAAATCTCTTCAGATGCTAGAGTTTGGTTGTAATAAAATAGTATTTTTATCCATTTTTGAGTAGGAGAGGTTTAAGGCTAGAAAATTTAATTAAATAAAGGGTATTTTTATCCATTTAATTATGCAAATAATATATACATAATTACTTAACGTGAAAATTGATATCAACTTAATAGAAGAGAGGTGTTTTACACTGTTTGAAAACTCTAGGATATCACGATGCACTTTCTGAAAAATCTTTGTGTAAACTACATATGAACAAAAGTCCATAAGGTAAAATGTATTTTACCTATGGTAATATAAGCCATAGTTATAGTAAATATTCCATGATTTTATCAATTTTGTTTCAAATTATTACTTACACAGAATAAATGTTATTTACCTATAAATTTTACAGTCCAATATGCTAATTAATTAGGTTAATAACATCGTATGTACAAAACCCAAAAAAGAGATCTAGGCCTCACCAACTCCTTTTTGTAGCTTGTCCTGGAACTCTTTTTTGTTTTTTATTTAATAAAGTGTCACTTTAGTCTCTAAAATTGTAAGTTTGTTTCATTTTAGTCTCTGAAATTTCAAAATTAACTCTTTAGTCCCTGAAATTATATTCCGTAGATCACATTAGTCCCTGATCAAACAACCGTAGTCAACCGTTACATTTCCTGACTTGCACGTTAAGTGACATGTGGCATACCACGTGTCACGTTAATCCTATGTGGCATGCTGATGTGGCATCAGATCAAAATAAGTTTAGATTAGTCGTTGAAATTTTAAATGTGTCAAAATAGTTCCTGAAAGTTTTTAAAATGTGTCAAAAAATTCCTAAATCTCAAATTTCTTTTTTTTTTTTGTTTATAAAATCTAAATCCTAAACAATTCTTAAATCCACTTATTTTTCTCTCATTTTCACACCCTATTTAAATAATCCAAATTTTTAAATACCCTAAATATAATTAAGAACTTGATTAGTCCAAATTTGAGACCCTCCATGTTTAGCTAACATAATTAATTTATTAGCTATTACATTGCATTTCTTAGAATAAAATAGGTTTTAAAATATTAAAAATGGAATTCAAGAGAAACATTATATTATTAAGCGTTGATAGAGTTTATCAAGGGTCTCTTTGGAATATTTTAGTTGTAATTTAGGAAGGAATTTGGTATCAAAAGAATCTAGCGTGACAATGAAAAGAGATTTTACCCTCATGTCAAATGTACTTGCAAATCATCTCAAATATAAGAGCTTTAATCGAGCTCAAGTAGAGAATTGTGTCTTATTCCACCTCAATGATAGTGGGTCGTAGGGAATAATGGCCTCTTGGGGATGTTGATGAAGAGAGCAAACACAATAATACTGATTTAGAATAGAGCATTTATAATTACTTTTCCCCCAACATGTTCTCTTCTTTATGAGGGATTAAATTACTTACCACTCATCCAACAACAATAACTTATTGATGATACATTTTCTTCTCATTATTATTCTATGTTAAAAAAAATATTTGTTTAAGTAGGGTGTGAAAATAAGAGAAAATAAATGGATTTAACAAATATTAAGAATTTAAATTTTATGAAATAGAATAGAAGAAATTTGGGATTTGGGACTTTTTTGACACATTTTAGAAAATTTCAAAGAATATTTTGACATATTTAAAATTTCAGGGACTAATAAATCTATTTTAATCTGATACCACGTTAGCATGTCACATGGGATCAACATGACACATCATCGACATGTGGTATACCACGTGTCACTTAATGTGCCACGTTTGTAAAGTATAGTGGTTGACGGATAGTTGTTTGGCTAACTAACGTGACCTACGAATACAATTTCAAGAATTAAAGAGTTAATTTTGAAATTCCAGGACTAAAGTGAAATAAATTTACAATTTTAGGGACAAAATGACACTTTACTTTTTTTTTTTAATAAAAAAGAGGATCGTGACCCAAATTAAACCTCCTTTTTTGTCATGCACCCAAATTAAACCCATTAGAATTTATACTGTTGGATGGAATTAATTATATTTAATCTTATCCTTTAAAAAATATTATAATTCAATTAGTGTGATTATCTTTTATATATTGAACTTTTTTATAATGACTTATGCTTCCTATTTTTTAACCTAAAATCTTACTCAAATTATTTTAACTAACGAAGAAATTCTAAGGATGACTGATATTAATAATTTCACATTTAACTTATAAAGAGTTAATTAATGTAGTAAATAATTTTGATCCTTCAATATATTAAGGCACAAATTTGATAAAAAAAAAATTATAAAAAATTGTATATATAACCCCTTTCTTTTTGCTATCGAATGAGAATTATTCTTCTAGCGGGTTTTAATCAATGGCGGAAGATCTTAGGGTTGGGGGCAGCCGCCCCCAAGATTTTATATTTTATTAAATATGTTTATGTGTGTGTCTTTTGTCCCTTCAAATATATATATAAATTATTGAGACTATTAGAGAGTTAATATGTCAAGTTATATGCGAAAAAAAGTCACTAATAAATGATAAGACTAAGACTTTTTTAATTAATTTTTTGTATATTAGTAGTTAAGTTTAATTTTTAAGCATTTATATTGTAAAAGCTTTTTATACAGTGTTATTCAATCAAAATATTCTATTTTCATGATATTTTAAGAAGTGAAATGAAACTCAATTATATTTGTTAATGTGATAATACATTGTAATTGAATGTATGTATAATTATTTTTTGTATTATCAACATATTCAAAATAAATCCTTAATATTTAAAATTAATTTAGTAAATATATTCACTCCTCCTAATTTTTAAGACATTTTCCCCTGGTTTTAATTCATGGAACCTAAAGTCTCACCAAACAAAAGTTATCGCACTTATGTCTTCATCATCTTGTTATTATGTACAGAAAAAAAAATTAATTGCTGTTAGTTCACTAACAATAATCATCACCACCAAGCCAAGGCTTTCCATTGTAATTATCTATCGCAAAAACAAAGCCATCATTATTGTTCTTATTGTTCTTATAACCACTACCCTTGTCATTATTATAACTTACCCACCACATTCCATATATGAGTATTCTTAAGGTTTGGACAAATATAATTAGAATGCTTGCATCCAACATAGGCCACACATTTTACCTTACCTTATCTAGAAGAAATTCATGCTCATATTTCCACGGATTATTATCCATTTTAACAAAATGCCGTACTTGATACGAAAAAAGTAAATCTTGTTAACTAATGTTAAACCTTACTGTAAGAAAGATGGAAAGATTTGATGTGTTTTGTAAAATTGAATGTATTAAAAACATATATTTTTTTAAAAAATAATACAAAAAAGTAATATGCAGAAAGCATTTTCTACATCCACATATAATATCATTTATACAACTTCACCCCACCAAATTAATTAGGATTTAAATTGAACTCAGTCAATTTTTCTGTTATTATTTCTTCTGACAAAAAATTCGAGTGAAATGACTTGATTCATTGAAAAGTTAGCATATGAAACCCGTTCTACATGTTTGGATAAGAAAACCGGTAGAAACAATGGGGAAGAAAAAAGAAGGAAAAGTTGCCGTTTAAGTAAAATAAGAGAAAACCTTATTTCTTTTATTGATTGGGAAATACGAATTAGATAGAATAAAACTTACAATATTCGATTTCAATATAGTTATGCGTTTACGCAAACACAATATATTTTTATAAATTAAAAACTAGTTGAGTGATAATGAATCACTTCCCATCCTTATTTCTCAATTTGAAGGGAAGGGTTTCTTGAGTTTTGAGAAAAAAGATAATTTATCTTCATTACAAATCATCCAAATGAAAGTAATTTCGTTTTTCCTTTCTTTCTTCTTTTCTTCCACATCATCATCCAAATAATACGGTTCATTAAAAAAATCATAAAAGAAAAAATCATGCAAATAATACATTACTGTGTTTTTCAAGTGTGGGCCCAAATTTTTTGCATCTAGTCTAAACTCCAAGGCCTTCGGTCTTGGTCCATTTGATCTGAAAGTTTTCATTTTCAAACTGGGCCAAGCCAACAAAATGTCTCAACCAAAATAGATCTGATTGCCAAACTGACAGATTTCCGACCAAAAATAATAATAATAGTAATAGATTTTGACTTCTGGAACTATCCAATCCAATTATCCAATTACACTACCAAATAAAGAATTAATTAAAGTGAAGATCCAGGGAAAAAAAGGTGAAGATTCAGAAAACTGGGATTTGAACATCCACCCTTTAGTGGAAGACGTGGGATTCATTTACTACTATATCATTCTTTTTTTTTTCTATATTATACACTTGCATCTGTAAAAAATAAAGTGTATATTTTCTCAGCTGATCAGCCTTACTCACTCATTTCAATATTTAACTTCACATTTCTTTTAATTGTTTTACTTATCAAGTTCAATGTATAGATCGATACACTACTTCCACAATTCTTAACCTCACAACCGCATCGCTAATCTTATGGTCTGCTTAGTTTTATTTTTTATTTTTTTAAAATTTTATGTTAAAAATATGAAAATTATAAATTTAGTTTTAAATTTTTATTTTCAATTTTCAGTTCTTCTTTTACAAAATCATAAAAACTGAAATCAAACCCACCCTAATATATTTCTTCTGAATTTAAGTTTACCATATTAATATTTTAGGTATTCTTCAGAATTAATCAAAATTATTTATAAAGTAATATCTATCTATATATTTATATATAATATTAAAATTCTTCCACAACTATTATTATATGATATTTTAGTAATATCTATCTATCTATTTATATATAATATTAAAATTTTTACACTACTATTATTATGTGATATTTTTCTTAATTTTAAATCTTTTTAATTTAATTTATATTCTTTCATTATAATTGTTATATCATATGACAGTCTTTAAAGTGTATTTTAATTGTTATTGTTATTAATAATATTTTTTATATTTTCACTTTCTATATTCTTCATTTACATCTTAATTTTTTATAATCATGCAATTTTTTAAAAAAAAGTTAAAATAGCAAAAGTAAAGAAATTTTAATGTTATTATAAGATTTATAAAATATTTCATAAACATATATAAGATAACATGATAACTGAAATTTTACCCTTGATGAATTTAAGGAAAATTTATCAAATCGTGATTAATACTGACTTATATATTATTTTATAAAACAAAATCAACAATTATTACTATTTTGAATATTTAAAAAATAATTAACATAAAAACATTAAAATAAATAAATTTTTATTTAATTTATTTATAAATAGCTAAAAATTACATAAAAATTAAAATTTACTAATAAATTTTAAATTTGAATAAAATTATTTTTCATTATGCTCTAAAATATTATAATTATATTTACTTATATTTGAATTTAACTAATAATATTTAATTTATATGATCCGTATAATGCACATAAAATAAGTGATGTATATAAAGCTACTAAAATTGGTCTAGTAGTAAAAGGTTTCAACAGTATGTATGAAGTTATAGTTTAAATCTCATTGCAATCAATATAATTTAGAAGTAGAAAAAGGTAATGTATATGACTATGCAAGGTCATCAAAAGTTTACTTTTTGTAATATAATTTTCAAAACACTTATAATATCTAAATTAATATAGTCAATTCATATAAAGTATGTATAAGCAAGATCTTACTTCAAAGTTCTAACGCCATGATAAAGCAAACAAAAATTATGAAGTATATGAAATATAAGTTAAAATCACAGATTTTCATAAATACAAATAAAAATAACTTAAGTCAAAACATTAAAAATTTCTATTTTGAAGGTTATAATTTAATATTCTAGTTATGAATTTTCTTTTTGCTGTTTGGGGACTAAATTTTGATTAAAATAATAAGCTTCATGATTTTATTTAAGTTTATTCGCACTTATATTTGAGTTTACTTGAAATTGCTTAGTTTATATAGCTTTAGATTTTCAAACGAGTTCACCTTTTCTTAAAAATATAAAGTCATAATGAATTTAGAAATTCACGCTTGAATTTAACAATCATATGTTTATATATCGAGCAAGCGTATGGAAACATAGTTTTAAGAAGAAATATAACTCGATCAAGATATCGAGTCATTGAGTCACTGATTCAATTGTGATTTATAAAGGTTTAACCAAATTTAATTAAATAAATATATAAAAATATATTAAGTATGTAATATATATAATTATTGGTACTTAATAAATGAAGAGCAAGTTGGCCTAATTGTATATCCATTGTCATTTATCTTGGTGGCATTGATTTGATCCTTAGGAAGAGAAGTTTTGAATTCATTTATATATAAAAATATATTAGGTATATAATATATATAATTATTGGCACATTATATAATATATAAGAAGCAGCTAGCTCCTGTGTGTGCATGTGCCTTATACCAAGAGGTACATGGTTCGAACTCCACAACCAACTTTTGTAAAAATATGATTTTCCCTTAAAAACCGGTCCAAGCCAAACTGGAAGGTTCAACCCGAGTCAACGGGTTTCACCAGTCGAATGAGATCCAGTCCAACAAGAGAACCGGATGGTCTAATCGATTTTTAATACACCGTATGGAGCACTATAAGTCTTATAATAAATTTTTGCGCTAATTACACCTATATTCCTTGAGATTTGTGGAAATGCAACTTAACTCCCTTCTAGTTGTCTAACCTATGCTCACATGACATCAATTATTAACACTTCCCTCTAAACTATTATTAATTTTCCAAACTCACTTTTTATCTCACATATTTTTAATTCTTAATCCCTTCTTATCTCTCCTACATAGCCACCTTTACTTAGGAGTATGATTCGGTTGGGTTGGTTCAAGTTCATAGGTTGTTTGTGACCATACTCAAGTCAAATAGAACTGATTAAAATCAGGTTGGTTAGTTTGGTAATCGAGTTACCCTATTATTATTATTTTGTGTTTATTTCAATTAAAATGGAAATAAAAATCACAAACTTTATATCTCCTAAAGTTTTATTAATTTCATATACATATATAGTTTAATAATATTAATAGACATAACTAAAGTATGATTTATTAACTAAATAAATTATATATAGAAAAAATAAAACATATTATATATAATATATGATTGGTTCCAGTCATTGGATTGAAATTTATGAAATTCAATACCCAAACCGATTATTATTGAGATTAATTGGTTTTTACCTGATATGTCCTGATAACCCAAACTAGCCTGAACCAAATTAATTGGTTCGATTTAGGTTGGTTGAGTTGATTTGTTTGTTTATCTCGATGTGCTTCTACCCCTACCTCCACCAGTGCGCCCTTCTCCTCCTCTACCTTCAACCACACTAACCCCATCGTCACCTTCCAATCCCATGGCCTTTCCTCCCTAACCCTATATCTTCTTCATTTTCTTCATCCTCCCCTTCCTCTAGGTCCCTCAAGAACTTGTTCCCATTCATCCACAACCTCTACCTCACCGAGCTCATCCCCTCTATTGCCTTCCTCCTCAACCTAGGTGGCACCTTTATCTCCTCCATTCTTGTCGTCTGTTTCATGATCTCTCACATCCTCAACTCCTTCCTCACCTCCTCAAAGCTTACCTCTTTTTATGTTGTGTGGCTTTCCCTTATCTTCTCCCAACTCTCCTTCTTCATCACTAACCCCTTCCTTCTTCCAAACCTTCAATAACTCCCTTCCCTCTTCCAACCTGATTCTTCTTTTCTTTATTTTGTTTTTGGTTCCAGCTCTATAATTCCATGAGGGGCGCATTGTAGGTGTCACGATCTCATTTGGATCGTCACTGGCATGTGAGAGACCAAGTCCCCACAAAAGTCTTTTGGGTAACATGACTTCGCCAAAAATGCATAATAAGCATAATTCTCTTCCAAAACATTGTTTAATCATGTATTGTCAAGTTTTTCTATATGAAACCATAGTAAGTAAATCCATAAAACTAAGTTGCTCTAGCATATATAATCATAAGATCAACTGAAGTGATTTTAGTTTGTGCCTCAACAAAACATGAATACGTAATCTGGTTAAATACATAATAATGCATGCTTGAGATTTTGCTTGCATAACTATTGGAACACTCTAAATTTAACAAATCCTGACTAAGCTTCACTTTGAAGTGAAAACTCACCACTAGTACTATTGCAGGAACTTGGACAGAGGAATCTAAGAGGTAACTGGGTCAACAGTTGTATTTGTAAAGGGAAAATAGAAAGAAGGATGGGTTATCAAACTTGTAAAATCATCACCCACCGCCCATATGAGATATCAAGAGGAAAAAGTACATAGACATGCAAGAATTCATATAATAAATAATACATGTAACATAGACATGCATGAATTTACATAATAATCATACTTATGCACATGCAAATCTAATCTCTGCCCTAATTAATCAAATATGTTGTTGGGAACTAACTTTGAAATAAAGTTCCTTGCCAATAACCATATACTTCTATCAAGAACATAAATTTTTGGAAAATTTCTTGCGGGGATTGTATTCTTTGAGTATCAAAGATCATAATAGGTACTGTTATTATAGCGCTTGGTATACCGCCTCCTGGACAACTTGATATATTGATACATTTATAATGTAAAAGAGTTTTATATTGTCATTTGATCAAATCTCCATTTCCATTAACTTTTAAGTAGTGGGATGAAAGTTAACATATTTTTTGATATGATATTTTATGATTAGATACATTTATAAAACTTTTTTTACACCCTCAATGGATCAAAATTAATTAAAGATTAATTAATAGTGCTTCTCAAAAAAAAAACACTGCTTCTCAAAATTTCAATTTCAAATAAATTTCAAACTTAATTAATAGTGCAAGCTAAGTGTGTACAGTAATTTATGATTTGCAGACCCAGAGAAACAGATTAATTTTATTAATTAATCGTGAGATTGGGGGCAGAAAAAAGAGGTGCGATGCGACCATTTCAAAGCGAGGTTGTCGCAAACCCAAACCCAATCTCATAGTCTGTTGCGAAGAGAAGAGGAGAGAGAGAGAAGGAAAAGACGAGTGAGTCGATGGCTACGCTACAAACCATTGTTACTGTGATCCTTCTCCTTATGCTTCTTCTCATCATCATCTTCCTCTTCTTCCTCTTCAAACCATGGCGCTTCCTCTTCCGCTCCCGTTCCCGCTCCCCCTCCTCCCTCCTCCACCTCAAGGTGGTACCACCAACACTCCCTAATAATACTATCCTATCATATCACTCCCCCAATCCCAATCCCAATCCCTTTCATTTTCTCTTTTCCTAACGTCTAATTTTCTTGCCCTAATCCTCAATTTCACGATTCAACATTGCTTTCTCTCATGGTTCCCAATTTTTTTGTAGGACGAGCTAGAGAGGCCCCTTGTTGCGGATGAAGGTGGCGATGCTGCGAATTTATCGTATAATAATAATAATAATAATCCGAGCAATGAATTGCCTAGAGGTTATGATCTTGAGGGTGCTTGCTATCCCACCGAAACCCATTTTCGCTCCCCACGAACCCAAGGGCTTGTTTATAAGCAGAGGCTTCCCAATGTGCCACAAGGTGAACCTTTGGTTTTGGATGTTATTTCTGCAGATGTTGATGTTGGTCAGACACTTAGGATGCCACCTGCTCAATTAGCTGAGATTCAAAAGCAAGGACCACCCAATTTCCAGAATGAAAGGATTCAGGACTTTGTGCAGAGAGATATCCTTGATCAAAGTAATTTCTTGAATCTCATCCTTTTTTTTTTGTTTGGGGGGGGGGTGGGGGATTGGGTTGTTGTTTGTTATGTGTATTTTGCATTGCTTTAATATATGCCAAACATGTCAACATGTATTTCTGTTAGAAGTGCAGGAAGTTGCCTCACTCTGGAGGTTATCAGTGGTCCTTCTCGTGGGATTCGATGTTCTGTACAGTCGACGAATTCCTCTCGTCTGCCGGTGACTTTGGGGAGAGTTTCGCCCAGTGATTTGTTGATAAAGGATTCGGAGGTGTCGGGGAAGCACGCATTGATAAAGTGGAATTTGGATGTAAACTCTTTATGTTTCTCTTGGACCTGCATTTTGGATTTTATTTTTTTCAAAATGTATGGTATGTAGTAATTGTAGTTGAAATTGAATTTTTCAGAAAATGAAATGGGAGTTGGTGGATATGGGTAGCCTAAATGGAACACTTTTGAATTCTAGACCTATCAACCATCCAGACACTGGAAGCAGGCTTTGGGGAGATGCAATAAATCTTGCTGATGGAGATATCATAACACTTGGAACAACTTCGAAAATAATTGTAAGTGTTATGACTGAATCTCGTTTAACTACCACTTATTCAGTTACATAGATGTATGCTTGTACTGCTATGAATGGTATTAGCTGCGAACAGACTGTCTGTAGGTTTTGCAGGTTGAATAAAATTTAGTTGGTGATTTATTATTACTGAGTTTTCTGCTCTCCTTTGCAATAATACTTTGTTTAGAAATTTATTTGAATGCAATTCCTGGCCTGTTCCAGCATACAGAAATAGGAGGACATTTTATTGATGAAAAAAAGAATGTGACTACTTCCGTTGAGAGAGATTGAATCATAGTTTCATATCCAGAAAGAGATTTTAGCTAGATTGAACCAGAATGTAGTGTTTCTTCTCTAATTAAGGGTGAATGTGATTATTTCATGTTCTTTAAGAAAGATATGTTGTTCTCTATATGATTTTCCAAAGTATCTTATTTTAAGAACATTTTTACTGTTCAATTTATTTTTGTCTGTTTTGCACTATATTGTTTACATTCACATGGTGATACATGGAGTGAGTATACTGCTGTTGCTTTTTTGTTTTTGGGTGCTATTATAAATTTTGACATATCTTCTTTTTTAGAACATTCCTATATAATCTTCTTTGTGATTTAATTATATTGCAGGTTCATATTACTTCACAAAATCAGCATCACATTCCCTTTGGAGTTGGTATGGCATCAGATCCCATGTCTTTGCGTCGAGGAGCAAAAAAGCTTGCTATGGAAGATGTTTGCTATTATCAGTGGCCTCTGCATGGGCTGGATCAGGTTCTGGATTTATTCATGGCATTTCTTCAATGAAGGTCTCTTATATTGTTTTGTTTCTCATTGAGGGAGCTAACCCACCTCAATGCCTGATTTGCAGTTTGGACTATTCGGCATTTGTGATGGGCATGGTGGAGATGGGGCTGCTAAACATGCTAGCAAGTTAGTATTTTCTGCCTTAGGTTGGCCATGTTTGTTGTTTGCCATTTTCATGAAACTTACATTTTAATGCATGCCAGTTCTATACTCTTCCCTTTGTTGGTGATTGTGGACAGTGAACTTGATGAATAGAAATAATAATTTAATCTTGGACGGAGTGTTTTTTCATATTTATGAAAGTGGACAACCATGATCCAGCAATGTGCAGTTTTGTATTATCTCCGGACATGTTCTATTGATTTTTCTATAAATTGTACTGTCTGTTCCATTTTTCTTCTGTTTCCTTGTCACTTATTTAGTATGTTGATCAAACTAATGAATATGCAGTATGTTTAATAGAATGTACCTACTTTCCTACACTGGCACCTGATTTCCTTTTGTCATCCTTCGCGTTTCCAATATTAATGGCCTGCTGTAAATTGAATTCCATTGTCATCTATCCTGCATCAATAATATTGAGGTTATAATGTTCATTCAGACACTTATAGCACCCAAGATTTTTTATCCTGCACTAAGTTATATGAGAGAGTTGTTTTAGATCTGTTGAGAGACGGAGAAAGAAAGAAAGGCATAGAGGAATCCGTGTGTTTCAACCACACAACGGAGAGAGTATATATAAATGTTGTGCAATAAATACACCATAGCTACAAATATATATTTTCCCTTATTAGGATATAATACTCCTAATTATAGATATTTACAGATTCTAACACTCTCCCTCAAGTTGGAGCATATAGATCATATGTACCTAGCTTGTTACATAAGTAACTTATTCTAGGACCTCTCAATGACTTGGTGAGAACATCTGCCAATTGGTTATTTGAATTGACGAAGCTCGTGGTGATGTTTCCAAATAGAATCTTCTCTCTGATGAAGTGACAATCAACTTCAATGTGTTTGATCCTCTTATGAAAAATTGGATTTGAGGCAATGTGTAAAGCGCTTGATTGTCACAAACAAGTGTCTTGTGCTTGGTTTCCCCAAATTGAAGTTTTTTGAGGAGTTGTTTAAGCCAGATAAACTCACATGTGGTTGAGGCCATGGCACGGTACTCTGCCTCAACACTAGACCGTGCAACTCCAGTTTGCTTCTTACTCTTCCAGGAGATGAGATTGCCTCCAATAAGTATAGGACTCGGAGGTGGAACGTCTATTAGAAGGGGATCTTTGCCCAATTTGCATCAGAATACCCAACTATCTAAGTATGCCCCTTATCTTCATAAATAAGTCCCTTCCCTGGGGTCCTTTGACATACTTCAGAATACGTATGACAGCATCCAGTGAACTTCACATGGTGAGTTTAGGAATTGACTAACTATACTTACCGCGAAAGAAATGTCTGGACGAGTCACTGTGAGATAGTTCAATTGCCCAACCAATCTTTTATATCTCCCAGGGTCAGATAGTGGCTCCCCTGATTTGGCAGGAGCTTGACATTAGGATCCATAGGAGTATCAAAAGGTTTTGAAACAAGTAAACCTTCCTCCAGAATGTCAACAGCATATTTTCTAGACAGAACTATGCCATCTTTGGATTGTGCTACTTCAACGCCTAGGAAATATCTAAGTTTGCCAAGATCTTTGGTCTAAAAGTGATTGCATAGGTGCTGTTTGATTTGTGCTATGCCATGAGTGTTACTCCCTAATGACAATGTCATCAACATACACAACTAGGTAAGTGCAACCTCTCTGAGTATGACGGTAAAATACAGAATGGTAAGCCTCACTCCTAGTCATTCCAAACTGCGAACCACGTGGAGAACCTTCCAAACCAAGCCCGAGGAGATTGCTTAAGACCATACAGTGATTTTCAGAGACAACAAACCAGAAGACTCCCCCTGAGCAAGAAACCCAGGAGGTTGCTCCATATAAACCTTTTCTTCAAGATCACCATGGAGGAAGGCATTCTTAATATCCAACTGATGAAGAGGCCAATGACGCATAGTAGCCATAGAGAGAAACGGACGACAGAAGCCATCTTGGCAACGGGGAGAAAGTATCACCATAATCCAAACCAAATATTTGAGTGTATCCTTTGGCAACAAGATGGGCCTTAAGACGATCAATTTGGCCATCAGGCCCCACTTTAATCGTAAAAATCCATCGACAACCAACTACAGATTTACCAGGGAAAGACACTAGTTCCAGGTACCACTGTCTTGAAGTGCACACATCTCATCAATCATAGCTTGTCTCCACCCAGGATGGGAGAAGGCCTCACCTGATCTTAGGAATAGACACAGAAGACAAAGAAGACAGACAAGCATAATGCAAAGAAGAGACGGTGGTAACTCAAAGCAGCATAGTGAGGAGATGGGTTACGAGTGGAACGAATACCTTTATGAATGGCAATGGGAAGATCAGGTGTAGGCAGGAGAAGGTGACGGAGGGTTGGGCATGGAGGAGAGTCCATATTAGCCAAGACAGGCTCGGAGGAAGGAGTAGAGCGGTGGGCTGGGTAGGTGCAATGGGTGGTGGAGGTGGGACAAGCTCAGCTAGTTGACGGGGCGATGATGGTAGACCTGAAGGGGGCGAGGCATAGGTGTAGGGATAAGGGGTGGCAAAGGCATAGGGAGCACGGGAAGTTGGAGTTCATCAGAAGCAGGGAGGTAGGATGGTCAGATGGCTCAAAGAAGGGAATAGTGTCAAAAAAGGTAACATCTCGGAGACGAGGTAGCGACGCAGAGTAGGAGAAAAACACCAAAAACCTTTTTGAGACCGAGTGTAACCAAGAAAAACACATTTAAGTGAACATGCAGAAAGTTTGTCAAGACCAGGAGTTAAGTTGTGAACAAAACAAGTGGACCCAAAAACGTGTGGGGAAGGGAATGCAAGGGTTCATGGGGAAATAAGATGGAGTGGGGAACTTGATAACCCAAAACGAGGAGGGTATGCGATTAATTAAATAACATGCAGTTAAAACGGCATCCCCCAGAAACGAAAAGGGACATGATTGTGAAGAAGAAGAGTACGTGTTGTTTCAATGAGATGACGGTTCCTGTGCTCAACAACCCCATTCTGTTGAGGTGTATGAGCACAAGACGTCGGTGAAGAATGTCATGAGAAGCTAAAAAATGCTAAAAATCATGAGACAAATATTCTTTTACATTATCACTACGTAAAGTGTTAATAAGAATACCAAAATAGGTTTTTATTTCTTGATAAAATTTGGTAAAAACAAAACAACTCAAACCTTTCATTAAAAATAACCAAGTACAACAAGAATAGTCATCAATAAATGTAACAAAATAACGAAATCCTAAATTAGGCACTGCGACTAGGACCCCAAATATATGAATGAACTAAAGTAAAGGGAGACAACTCGACTACTAAAACTATCAGGAAAATGACTCCACGTGTGTTTCTCAAGTTGACACGATTCACAAGGCAAACTGGGTAATTTGGACAGGCTAGGCACCATGCGCTGCAAGTTGGCAAGGCTGGGATGACCTAACTGGGCGTGGAGGGTGAGAGGATTGGTGGTGAAGGAACAAACACTTGATGGGGGGTGGAGCCAGGAAAGGCCACGAGACTCAGCGGTGCCAATCATCCGTCCCGTGTCTTGCAAGTAAATAGAATCTTCAGTGAAGAAATAACACACTTAAGGGCTTTGGTTAACTGATAAATAGAGAGTAGGTTGAAAGGAGAATCAGGAACAAAAAAAAAATCAATGACATGGAAGGGAGGGGATGGGCAGTGCCCACCCCTTGAGACTGTGTGAGAACTGTTGGCTAAAGTGATAGCAGGTAAATATCCAGAAGTAGAAAGTGTGGAAAATAAAGCTTTATTCCGAGATATGATTAGTGGCTGCGAATCAAGAACCTAAGGACCCAATGAGGCCAACTGAGAAAGACAAGCAAAAGAATTACCAGTGTGTGTAACAGAGGCAGCGGAACAGAGTTTTGACGTTGCTCAAACCACTTTAGAAAATCAGCGTAGTAAGCTGGAGATGGTTGATGCGGAGTCCAAGGTAGCAGGAACACTAGCCTGGGCAACATTAACAGAAGGGCGCAAGTGAGGGTGTAAAGTGTAACAGCGATCAATGGTGTGGCCTAACTTTTGACAGTGATCACACTTGGAGAGGACTTCCGAGAACGGCCATGGTTGGTACTTTGTGTGACAAGAGAGAGGTATCAACCGAAGCCGAAGGAAGGGCAACTGTGGGTGGTTTTGCGGGAACCGAAGTAGAGAGGCAGACACCATGGAAAGAGTAGGCACAGTCGGTGAGCCCAGAAGCTGATCACGGGTAGCGAGTACTCGGGAGGTAAACCATAAAGGGCCATGAGCATAAAGAAAGAGCTACGTTGCTCCAACTCCTTTGCCGGTATCAGGGGGCAAGAGTTCATTGAAATTATGGAGAGCACTGAATCTTACCCAAATAAGATGACATAGAACCATCAAGTTGCCGAGGAGCAATGACACTCATAAGATCCTGACAAACACGATAGAGATGTTGAGTATCATTGGTGAAAAGGGGCTTCGCCTGTCCAAACGATTCACAAGTGACATGAGCCCGAAAGATCTGTTTGATGGAAAGAGCAATGGTGGACTTGAGAATGCTACAGCTGGGTATCAATCTTAACCCGCGGGGTGGTCAGCACTGGGATGTCAGGTCTTAGTGAGATGGTCGGCATAGTCTTGCCCCAGTTACCAAAGTTGGATGTCAGACGCCCAGGTATCATAATTATTGCTATCAAGCTTGTCAGTGGAAAGAGGCACACTGACATAACTAGTGAATGCTAAGGCTCAGTCTCGAACCCTTATTTTCAAAGGTGGAGTCGTGGTAGCCATGGGCACAAGAAGACGGGAGAACGGGAATTACCAAAAAGTGAGGTCTTCGAGAGCACGAAACGCGAAGCCAAGGATAGATCGGGAAGAGGAAACCAGCGTGAGTCCAACGGAGCAAGACGCGGCCGGACGTGCCGCCACGCGCGGCCATAAGAAACGCGGCTGAAAACGCCGCTGAAACGTAGATCGGGCATGTGGGAGTGCGTGCCTAGCGCCAGAGGAGCGGTTGGTGGGGGTAGGCTGCGGAAGGCGAGGCGAGGCGAGGCTAGGGGTGTGGTCGCGCGGGAATCGCGCAAAAAGTGGCCAGCAGCGGTGAGAGGCGCGGACAGGGTGTGATTTTGCTGGAAAGGAGGCACAGCGGAGGGGAAAGGCGGGCAAACCGGAAGGGAAACACGGTTTGGCCGAAAAAATTTCAACGAGAGGGTAGTGGGCCCTCCTGGCGGCACGGAGTAGGGTTTTCTTTCTTTCTTAGTCTCTGAATACCATGTTAAGAGACAGAGAAGAAAGAAAGGTATAGAGGAATCCGTGTGTTTCAACCATACAATGGAGAGAGTATATATAGATGTTGTGCAATAAATGCACCATAATTACAAATATATATTTTCCCTAATTACAAATATAATACTCCTAATGATAGATATTTACAGATTCTAACAAGATCATCATCGTATGTACATATTGATAGGGATAAAATAAGTCAGGTCAAACAGTGTCATAGTTTCACGGTTTCACCAGCTCATGCATGCATATGTTCTGATGTAATTATGAGTCCTTGTCACAGATGCCACAAATTATGCGTAACTGATTTGTTCTGGTGCTTTAGCTCGATTGTGATGATATACTCATGATAAAGCTAGTTGATTTCGAATATATTATGATGCGGTTTGTAAGCGTGAAGAACTTTGCTAATTGCAAAGCAAAATGTGGACCCATAGTAAAAGGAAATTTTCCAAAAAATATTTCTTGATAATTTATATTCAAAATTCCAACCTACTGTGCATATTTTAGTTATTCATCCATGGTCCTTGCTTTGCTTAATCAACAAAGCATTACTAAGTTTTTGAAATTCTTTTTTCAGACTTTTCCCCAGATAGTTGCTAATATATTATCGGATTCATCAAAAAGAGAGAGAGTTTTATCACTCCGTGATGCTTCAGATATTTTTCGAGATGCATTTTCTCAAACAGAAGCAGGCATGAATCACTACTATGAGGTATTATGTGTTCTCTTCTGATCTTGTTTAGCTTGTCTTTACACCACATATATGAATTTTCATGTTATAATTTGTTCTAAATTTTTGTATTTATTGTTTATACATTTTAATAATAAACTCTTTGCAGGGATGTACAGCAACAGTGCTTCTGGTGTGGGCTGATGGGGCTGAAAATTTCTTTGCACAATGTGCAAATGTTGGAGACTCCGCCTGTGTTATGAGGTATGTTTATAAAAAAATGGGGTTATCAGAAACAAAATAATATTGGTATAATTGTTTATGCGAGTTTGACTTTTCTTCTTGCATTGAGATGCATGCGTTTCTATAATTCTATCGATGGATAATATTTTTGTACATGAAGATCCTATAATCAGTAATTCTAGTATTTTCAAAGTATTAGCTGAGAAAACTGATGATTGGAGGTATTATTAAATTGTTCTAGTTGAAGTTCATATCCTTTAAAGTTTTGTCTAGTTACAAGTTTTTTCTGCATTATGTGGTTGCTTATGTGCTACACTTCCTGTATGTGGTTATGTTGGCTTACCTCGACTGGAATTCTTGTTACTATAGTGGCTATATAAAGCAAATTGATTATTATTTTTGGCAGTGTTAATGGGAAACAAATCAAGATGACAGAAGATCACAAGATAACAAATTATTCTGAAAGACTCAGAATTGAAGAGACAGGTGAACCATTGAAAGATGGGGAAACACGTCTATATGGTACGGTGGAGATTAACTTCATTTTTCCACTGATAAAGAAGTTCATTTTCCAGAGTTAATACATTATTGACTCATTGCTGATTTCTGGCTTCTCACCTGGATGCAGGTATTAATCTTGCGAGAATGCTTGGGGACAAATTCCTGAAGCAGCAGGATTCCCGGTTCAGTTCAGAACCTTATATAAGTCAAGTCGTGCATATTGATCAAGCAAGCAGGGCTTTTGCCGTTCTAGCTAGGTGATTTTGCTTCTGATATATGCTTTTTTATATTTTCCAAGGAAAAATTTATCTTCTGAATATTATCATTCACTGTCTTTTGCTAGAAATAGTGGGTGAAATTCTACTAATTTGTACCATGGTCTTTCTTCTTGAACAGTTCGGGCCCTAGGAACTGTATTAGTGTATTTGTTTGAACATTCACATTTTGCTTTCATGTTGAATGTAACTTCGGCATCTGCAAAATTTTCAGTGATGGGCTATGGGATGTCATCAGCACGAAGAAGGCAATTCAGCTTGTGCTTCAGGTTTAGTACAAAAAAGCTCTCGTTTCCTGCGGTAGTTTATTTAGTTCTATTTCCCTGCAACTTGTTCCAACATTTTGCTATCTCGGCTGTGCAGATGAGAGAAAGATACTCTACAGAGAGAGAGAGTCCAGCAGAAAAGATTGCCAGCTTCTTGGTGAGCGAGGCTAAAACACTCAGAACAAAGGATAATACCTCTGTAATTTTCTTAGATTTTGATACCTTTAACAGATTCTCTTGTAAAGTCGAATCCTAGTATGAATTAGGAATAATAGTGTTACAGTAATAGTAATATATAATTTTTGTTCCCTTGAACTCGTTGCTTTTTCTCCTCTTGTCAAGCTCATCTCACGGAATAAATTAAAATAATAACAACAACACTTATAACAAGGAAAAAGAAAAGCTGTAACGTTATGTCACATTACGAGTTAAATTGGAAACATTGTTTTCAAGTGCGTCAAACAGCAAGGCACGCTTGAAGTTAAGATCTAAAAATGTATGTGTTGTAAGCATAGTTATCATAACAGGACCTGTGTTTAACTTTATTGAGGTATTGGGTTATTGGTTTAACCTAAATTATAGAAATGGATTTATATAAAAAATATATATATAAAAATATATAAAAATTTAAATAAAATTCAATAAAATGATAGTTATGTAATAATTTAATACTTTTTAAGGGGTCTAAATATAAAAATATAAATAAATAAAATAAATTTTTAAATATTATTTACATTTCATAATTATGAATCACAATTGACAAGTTCAAAATATAATTATACAAGGAACTCAAAAGTTTTACATCATAGACTCTCAAATCATAAAATACAGACAAAGTTATTGCATTTTTCTATAAGTATTAGAATTTTTTTTAAAATTTTAAAAAATGACATCATTTAGCAAAAAAAAAAAAAGCAAAAAAAGAAAAAAAAACTAACTCGGCCCGTTTGCTTTAACAAGTGAAACAGTCGCATTTTTTATGCGAATCATTTCAACAGTGACTTGGACCTTTCATGAGCTGGTTACCAGTTTTTATTCAATCCTTCAGCCAGTTTCACATGGTTGTAAGATTATTCAAATGATAAAGGAGAAAAGAATCAATTCAGAGACTAAATATTAAAATAGTGGTTGTTCATTCAGTTTATAAAAAATACCTATTATATATATACAGGGAGATTCAGGAATTAATCAATGGGAGCCAAAATTATAAAACTTAGAAAATTTGAATGAGGATAGCCATTTTTTTTCGATTGAGGTTAGAAAAAGTCTTTTTGGTTTTTATTGTTTTCTCCTTTAGCGAATTTCTATGCTACCACTTGAATTTCAGAAAACTTTAATGGCTAAATAAGATGTTTCTATTTGTACTCTTGAGTCTAAATTGAGACTTAGCTTGGGAAATTTTGGTTATTTTAAGAAAAAATTTACAATTATTTTATAATAGTTTATAACAGCTAATGGCTCAACCTATACTTTGTTTCTTAACTCTGGTCTACCGTAATTTCTCTCGGATTATAATATTACATTATTGACTCACATATTTAAAAAAGAATCATAAAAAACGTTAAAACAACTAATCTATGACATTTGTTTATATATTAAATAATGTTATACTATATATTAATATTAATTTATATCTATATATGCATATATATAAAAAACAATTTGGAAAACTTGGGGCCCACCGTTCCTGCTGACCCCTTGGATCTGTCCCTATATATATATATATATATATGCCATATTAAAGAGGTTGATTTTGAGATAAAAATTTTCTTAAAACTTAAATAGTTAATTCATATCTTAATGGTATAAAAGATACTTGCATAATGTTTAATTATGTATTATTTATACCATAAAAAATGTTTGACTTTATAGTAATTATATTAAAATTAATTTAATGATAATAATAGGAAGATAATTTAGTTGAATTATTTTTTATAATTCTTTTTATCATTTATTTTAAAAGAATATTAGCATCTTTAAAATTTTGTAGATAATTTATGAATTTTAATTTTGATGCATTCTTAATATATTTATACTATCATCCAATCATATAATTCCTTTTGTAAAACTTTCAGCATAATAACGGGTTAAGACTAACTTTTTTAATAACGTTGTCATATACGTGATGTTTATGTGATTTTTTTTACACTAACACTACATATAAATTTAATTGTAATTTATGTATTTAAAATTTAAATATAATTTTTTAAACTGTATATTTTAAATTAATGAGATAAAGATTTTTTTTTTGAAAAAAAAGAATAAACCAATTGATTTGCTGAATTTTGTAAAAGAAGTTGGGGGCATAACCGTCTTTGCAGGTGAAATTTGGGGCGTGTTTGGCTCAAACAAAATAAAAAGGAAAGGCCATCCGTAAATCGTCCGGATTATATATGTAATCGTTAAAAAGCGAAGAGATAGAGAGAAAAGCGGCGAAGAGAGGGTTGAATCGCGAAACGTAGAAATTGGAAGTGAAGGGAGCGTGTTTATCGTTTGGCACCACCCTCACTCACTCACTCAACTCTAGTGAGTCTAAACCACACTACAATCACACACACATAGCGATCAATTCAAATATATAAAAGGGGACCGTTGTGAGGGTCCCTCCCTCCCTCCCGCCAGGGGCCATGGCGGAGCTGCAGAATAAGGCAACCACCACCACCGCCACAGAGCAGCAGCAGCAGCAACAACAGCAAGCTCACAACACGAAAGCTCTGATCAGCGCCCTCAACCTCCTCTCCCGCAACCTCCCTCTCCCTCCTCACCTTCTCAACACCGTTTCTTCCATCTCTCGCTCCTCCTCCTCCTCCTCCGTACGTTTTCCTCCACTTTTTTTTTAATTATTACTCTTCCCTTCATTTTCTCCTCTCTGTTATTATTCCTCACGCTTGCTTTTGTTTCTAGATCCTTCGTATTGGTCACTTGTTTTGTGTTCCACGACTTCTTTTGATTATAGCTTCGAATTTCTGTTGTTCTTTGCTCAGGGCTACGCAGGGAAGTCTAGTGAAGAAGATCTTTTGGCAGATCTCAATGATGCGCTGTTGAAGCAACGATCGAATTGTGCGTCGGGTTTCAAATTAAACAAAGCTAGGGAAAGCCGTTATCAAGGCCTGATTCAGCATCGCCTGACTCAGCTTGAAGGTTAACATTTTTACTCAAAAAGAGTTTTAACAATATTGAGTGCTCACCGTTTTACTGAAGAGTTATTACTGTTTTTGAACTAGAGTTGCCTTCAAACAGGGGAGAGGACCTACAGACAAGGTGCCTGCTTGAGCTTTACGGACTAAAGGTAAACTGATTCTTGAATCTTACTTCAATGCTTAATATTATTGTAAATCTGTGTCTTTTTTCGACGAATTGGTTATGGAATTGCTTATAGTATGGCATTAGGTTGTCCTTACGTTGTGCGATACGAATTCATTTCATAAATAGGACTTGCTCTTTTGTTAAAGCTACAGAAAACTGGTTTCTGTGTATGAGATATGACATATCTATAAGAAAGAAAACTTTTGTCTTCTGTTTTTGTTGTGTTGTTCCTAAAGTGTGACTAAGTTTGACTGATATAACAAGGCAAGTGTTCTACATATGCCATGTGTAGGTTACTCATTATTATATTGAAAGGCATAGCTGAAGAACTGTTTTTTAGGTGAAGAAAGTGTATGATATCTAGATTTGATTGTATCTGCTGGAACCGAGAAATGACAAGAATTTGTGTCCTTGTTGGCAAGGACTTTTTTTCTGGCAGCTGGCAGAATTACAGAGGAAGGTTCGGTTTGATGTCAGTTCTGAATACTGGCTCAATCTTATATGTGCATATCCTGACAGGCAGTTGTTTGATTGGGGCATGATGCGACTGCGTCGTCCGATGTATGGTGTTGGAGATCCATTTGCTATGGATGCCGATGATCAATTAAGAAAGAAACGGGATGCTGAGGTGATTTTATTCTTCAACTCCCCCCACCCCCACCCCCACCCCTTTTTGGTTTAAGCTCCATGGGTGTTAAAGATTTTAGTTCACATCTGTTAATGATGTGGCTTGGTTGATGCAATGAGTGTATGAGCTTGAAGTCAGAGATATTTATACTGTCATCTCAATTGCAGAGACTATCAAGATTAGAAGAGCAGGCAAAAAATCATATTGAGACCAGAAAAAGAAGATTTTTTGCTGAAATACTGAATGCTGTACGTGAGTTCCAATTACAATTGCAAGCTTCTTTGAAGCGCAGAAAACAGAGGAATGATAGTGTCCAGGTACACTATTTCTTCCCTCTTTTCATTTGGTACTAACTACTAAGCATGTATGCTTGTATGGGAAACTGGTATATGAATTTGGGAAATAACTTTTGGGCTGTTGGGACTTAGGATCACAAATAGTTGGGAGCATTATTCTTGTGATAATTTGATGTATTGGGGAAAATATGTATGTGCCTTAGATAATACAGGATATACAAGCACATTAACTTTGTTGATTACCAACACATGATGAACAGTGTTTGAAGTTGATTGTGTCGTTCTGGTTTCTTGTGAGATTTCTATGTGATTTCAGATGACATTTTTGCCCTTTTGTGGGTTGAATATGGATCATGAATTCTTATAAATAATATTTTGCAGGCATGGCATGGAAGGCAAAGACAACGGGCCACACGGGCTGAGAAATTGAGATTCCAAGCCTTAAAGGCTGATGATCAAGAAGCTTATATGAGAATGGTGAAAGAGAGTAAGAATGAAAGACTGACTATGCTTCTTGAAGAAACAAATAAACTACTTGTAAATTTAGGGGCAGCTGTTCAACGCCAAAGGGACTCAAAACAATCAGATGGTATTGAACCCCTGGAAGATTCAGAAGCTGATTTGCCAGAGTCAGATGCTTCGAGGAATGGAATTTCTAAGGAATCACCTCTTGAGGAAGATGTGGATTTGATAGACTCTGATCAAAATGGAGACTCTAGTGATTTACTTGAAGGTCAGCGGCAATACAATTCTGCTATACATTCAATTCAAGAAAAGGTAGGTATCCATGAATCGCTTTATTGTAAATCTGCCATACATTCAATTCAAGAAAATTGTAGCATGCTGGAATTCTAACAAATATCATTATTTACAGGTGACTGAGCAACCATCTATTCTTCAAGGTGGAGAATTAAGACCATACCAACTAGAAGGGCTCCAGTGGATGCTTTCTTTGTTTAATAATAACTTAAATGGAATTTTGGCTGATGAAATGGGACTTGGGAAAACAATACAAACCATTTCATTGATAGCATATCTCATGGAACATAAGGGTGTGACTGGTCCTCACTTGATTGTGGCTCCAAAGGCTGTTTTGCCAAATTGGATCAATGAATTCTCAACTTGGGCTCCTAGGTATGTCCAGGGCAGAATAGTAAAATATTAAGTAATTTCATTGGCTGTACTTCTATTGGGGCAGAGGTATCCAATTGTGGATCTTAACATCATATTCACTTTCAAATCACTTGTGCATTTTCTTCCTGATTCAGCATTTCAACTATTCTTTATGATGGACGGCTGGATGAGAGGAAAGCAATGAAAGAAGAATTGTCAGGGGAGGGGAAATTTAATGTTCTGATAACGCATTATGATCTTATCATGAGAGACAAAGCATTTCTTAAGAAAATCGATTGGAACTACTTGATTGTGGATGAAGGGCATCGGTTGAAGAATCATGAGTGTGCTCTAGCAAGAACCCTAGACTCTGGGTATAATTTTTCATGACCAATACTTGTGTTAAGGAGATATTTAAGATGTTCACTTTAAATTCTTGGTTATGCTATGACTTCTATAATTTAATACTTTTGTGCAGCTATCACATCCAACGTAGACTTCTGTTGACTGGTACCCCAATTCAGAACAGTTTGCAGGAGTTATGGTCCCTGCTCAATTTTCTCCTTCCAAACATTTTCAATTCAGTTCAGAATTTCGAGGACTGGTTTAATGCTCCCTTTGCAGACCGAGTTGATGTCTCTCTAACAGATGAAGAACAGTTGTTGATCATTCGGCGTCTGCATCAAGTGGGATTCTCTGTGCTAGTTTCTTATTCTCTTGCTCTTCTTGCCGTTGTAAGTTCTCTCTAATGCATGGCCTTTCACTCTTTTAGGTAATAAGGCCCTTCATTTAAGAAGGAAAAAGGACGAGGTGGAAAAATATCTTCCTGGGAAATCTCAGGTCATACTCAAATGTGACATGTCAGCCTGGCAGAAAGTATATTATCAACAAGTCACAGATGTAGGAAGAGTTGGCTTAGACAATGGTTTGTATCTCAATTGCTTTCCAATTATCCCCTAACCCACTTCCCCTCTTGACCTCAAAATATAATTGTTTTTCTCCAAATACTTTTTTGATTTGAATATTCTGCTTTTGCTTAAGGGATTCATTTATTCCCATCCCACCCCGTTGTTGGTTGATTCACAAAAGTTGAAACCCTTGACAATAGCTATATTTTCAATATGCTTATGATTCAGTAATGCCTCTTTTTGGGAAGTAAACTTGAGTCATTTTTACCACCAGTTGGATATTAATTTGTTTTTGTGGTAAATTGGTGAAATAAAATCTTTTGCTAGCTCAATATAAATGCGACTCCAATCACCTGGTGCTGGTGTTTTTCCTACTTCCTTCTATGGTAGAAAAATATCAAACCTGTAACATAAGTTGGTTTTTCATCGTTTTATGCTTATTGATCTCTTCAGAACTTGAGTTACCAAGCTTTCACTAAATAAATAACAATTTGTAGGTTCTGGAAAATCAAAAAGTCTACAGAACTTGACAATGCAACTCAGAAAGTGTTGTAACCACCCCTACCTCTTTGTGGGAGACTATGATATATACAATCGTAAGCAGGAGATTGTCAGAGCATCAGGGAAGTTTGAACTTCTTGATCGCTTGCTCCCAAAACTTAGTAGAGCTGGTCACAGAATCCTCCTATTTTCACAAATGACTCGTCTCATGGACATTCTTGAAATTTATCTGCGACTTCATGATTATAAGTTTCTTAGACTTGATGGCTAAACAAAAACCGAGGAAAGAGGCTCTCTATTACGGAAGTTCAATGCCCCTGACTCTCCGTACTTTATGTTTCTCTTGAGCACCCGTGCTGGAGGTCTGGGTTTGAACTTACAAACAGCAGATACTGTTATAATCTTTGACAGTGATTGGAACCCTCAAATGGATCAACAAGCTGAGGATCGAGCCCATCGCATTGGACAAAAAAAGGAAGTTAGGGTGTTTGTGTTAGTTAGTGTGGGATCAATTGAAGAGGTTATTTTAGAGCGTGCAAAACAAAAGATGGGCATTGATGCCAAAGTCATCCAGGCAGGACTTTTCAACACAACTTCAACAGGTTTGTTCTTGATACTTTTGCTATATCTTGAGAATATCTATCAGTAGCTAACTTTTGTGTGAAGGAGGAAAGCATTTCTTTGCATGTTGAGAAAATAGGGGGAAGAGCAGGTTTGTTTTGTTAATTACTCAGAGTAAGCAGGTTTCTTTGCCGCTCACTCTATTTATAACCTTCCATGAACAACTCCTAGCAGATACATGATACGTATGATGTTCCAAATTGCTACTAGAGCTATAGGCAAATTACAGAAGCAGTATCTCCAGCAATATTCATTGCGTGTCAATACTTGATACTCTTAACCATGGATTTCCCATCAATGCACATTGATAAGGAAGTTAAATCCTTAGGGCATAACATGCATCCTTTTAATCTGAATGTTTTATCCTAAGTCTCATCTTATCTCCTGATTTGTGCACCTTTATTTTTTCGGTTGAGCATTTGAACAATGTCAGAAGAATAAATCAGTTTAGATGAATATTGGTATTGCCTTTGTAACTGCATTTGACTTTCTCTTCTGAATTTGAGCATTACAGATCAAGTATGAAAAATTAAGAATCACTATGAGCCTGTTTGGTTTGAGTTTTCAGTTTTTCAGTTTTCTAAATTGTGAAGGAAATATTGAAAATTTTGAAAATTACAAATTTCACTTTTCAGTTTTCATTTCCAATTTTCAGTATTTTCTTTACAAAATTCTGAAATCTGAAAGACTGAAAATAAAAACTGAAACCAAACAGGCCTTAGATTTTTCATATTCTATGATGCACAGACACTTAAGAAATGTTGTGTTCGATGTGGAACTTACCTATGCCACTGTGTCAGTCTCATGTGTTGTGCTTCATAGATCTTGCTACAAAATCAACTATTTGAGCATGTGAAATTTTTATTTGTGCAGCCCAGGACAGAAGAGAAATGTTAGAGGAGATTATGCGAAGAGGTACAAGCTCACTTGGGACAGATGTACCCAGTGAGAGAAATTAACCGCCTTGCAGCCCGATCTGATGAGGAATTTTGGCTGTTTGAGAAAATGGATGAAGAGAGGAGACGAAGGAGAATTACAGATCTCGTCTGATGGAAGAGCATGAACTGCCAGATTGGGTATACGCTCCAATAAATAAGGATGATAAGGTCAAAGCTTTTGATACTGGTAGTTTTACTGGGAAGCGGAAAAGAAAAGAAGTGGTATATGCAGATACATTAAGTGATCTACAGTGGATGAAGGCTGTGGAGAATGGACAGGACATATCTAAGCTTTCAGTCAAAGGGAAGAGAAGAGACCACCTCCCTGCTGACAGCCGTGCACAAGTCAGTTATAACATGGGGGCAGAAGAAAGGTCATTAGAGCTAAGGAATGAGAGTGTCCCCATGACAAATGAGAGATCCAGTGAAAATGATTTCATTGTGACCCCTGCCTCTAAGAGACTGAAGCCTGAAGAACCAAGTTCCCAGGAACATGGAAGTGAGGATGTCGGAGTAAGTGGTTTGAACGAGCATATGTTTTCCTGGAATACTCACAGAAAGAAGAGATCAAGCTATATTGGCCAGGGTTCATTATCTGATACTAGAGGGCAGAATTCAAATGGAAGAGCAAACTGGAACTGATCGGAGTGTCACCGTTTTGCGGTTTTGAACTGCAATTCTGCTTTTAATTCTGTTTGTGGGGATTTGCTGGTAGATTGCGCTCAATCAACAAACGAAGATACCATTAAATCCCTTCCGGCATTTGTAACATGTTTATCAGCATTAATGTGAAATCAATGGATTGATGAAAGCATATTTCCCTATTTCCATGCTTCCACCTGGATGGTTAAGCAACGGTGCTCCGTGGATGCAAGATAGTTGGAAAATGCATCTCTTCGAAATAAAAAACGAAACAAAACAAATAACCCCCAGAAAAGTTATTGGAGAAGTAATGCGATTTGGTAAATGTACCCAAAAAAAAAAAAATCTTGCTGGCACAGGTTTCATCTCTTTTGGCATGAATAATGCGCAAAATTGACGTTTGCCTATCTAGTGTTATAGGTAGCGAAGATGTGGGATGACGAATGTTTCAAGAGCCATCCTTGTTGGCTTGAAAACAAATTTGTGTCATTGTAACGAACGTGTATGGGAAAGAGAGACTATTCTATAAAATGCAAGCAAACTGTACATTGCAATATGTTTATTCTGTCGTTGCACGAATTTGTTTTCGAGTCAATAAGTATTATCGTTCTGCAAATTTATTAGCGAGTAAGTATGGACGAGAAATTACATGGAGAAGCTAGCTACATCATCTAATTGTCAAAGAATATAAGTTCAACTTTAGGAATAAGTGATGATGAAACAATCATCAATATTTCGGGTTTTTTTTCTGGAAACGACTTAATATGTAAGGTGAATAATATACGTAAATCATCATCAACTATGTATTTCCCAATGCATTTCTTTGATTATAAACTATAAAAATTGCAGGCAGAGTGTACTAAAATGAGGTCCAAAATTATCTTGAAACATTAGGCCTCTAATTTTCATACAACTGATTAACCAGTCACTTGTGAAGAACTATCCTACTACACTACTACTATCCTAATAGATACTTGTGAAGAACTCCTCCAGTCCATTTAACTGACTTCAAGGTTCTTCATTTTGGATTCCAGTTCAGCTTTCCTAGCTTCTCCTTCATCAGATTCATATTCATCATCTCCTCCATCAGGGTCATTATCATCTAAGGGCCCAAGCAACTCAGGAGATTGTTTAAATACATCCATCACCTCATCAATGCCTTCATCAGAAATACGGTTTCCATTAATGTTCAGAAACTTGAAACCAGCCTTTTGCACAACTGTCAGAGCCAATTGACAAGCCCCAACCCGTGTTATTTGGTTGGAACTTAGATCAATTTCTTTCGAGTGCACATGACCTTCTATTGCCTTGCTTATCAGGATGGTACCTTCATCCTTGAGTTCATTGTCAGAGAGGTTCAACTTTGCAAGAAATTGCTTTGCTGCTAGGCATGCTGCAATTGCAGGAGCAGCATCAGCTGTAATGTCATTTCCACTCATCTCCAAAACTTCAAGCTGAGGAGCTGATTCCTTAAGAGCATTGACAATAGCAGTTGCACCATCATCTTCCAAGTTTAGGTAGCTAAGGTATATCTCTCTTAACTCTGCATTGTTGGTAAGGGCTTTACTCAGAGAAACTCCACCCTCTAAACCAAACATGTTGTCTCTCAAATCAAGCTTCTTCAGAAGGGTACAATTCCATAGAGCATCACACAATGCGACTCCACCTTCAGCACCTATCCTTGCAGAGGAACAACGAAAATCCTCCAACAATGGCGAACGCTTCACAACCTCGGCTATAGCTAATGCCCCTTCATCTCCTGTCATATTGTTATGAAAATGAAGGACTTTGAGCTTCTCTGTGGGAGGAATCAACTCACAAACTGCTTGTGCAGCTTCCTCTGAGATGCCATCATTCACCAGATAAAGCTCCTCCAAGCACTTCTGAGATTTCAAGAGTGATCCAAAAGCTCTAACACCTTTCTCACCTAAAGCATTGTCAGAAAGGTCTAAGGACTTCAAGACACTACCCTCTAGAGCACCTGAAAATATATTCATAACATCAAGAGCTTCTTCTTCTGGTCTTCCAGCAACAAAGTCTGATAGATCAACCACTTTCAACTGGTCCTTGAGAGAAGTTAGAATGGGATGGGCTACTTGTGCTGCTCCCAATCCAAAACTTCCGTTTCTGAAGCATATTTTAGTGAAGGAATTCCCTGGCTCCATTAACGGCCTTAGAAGTTCATGAGCCTCATCTGCTTCAATGAAGGATCGATTGCCTTTGGATATATCAAAAACAGATTGGTGAAGAGTAGTGGTATAATTATCAGGTGTCTCCACTTCTTTGGCATCCTTTTTTATAGGTACCCTCTTAAGAACCTCTAGGAGGAGCTTACTACATTCTTTGGCATAAAACCGAATGGCGTAACCTCCATCACCATCAGGGTGTTTCTCATAGTGAAGGCTTGCTGAGGTAAAAGCTCCATACTCAATTCCTTTAGCATTCTGTAAGGCCTCTTCCATTCCAAAGTCCCAAAATTCTGTGTGAAAATGGACTTTGTTGTCAGATTTTTGGTGATTCGCTCCACAAGCATGTGTCTAGTGTTCTGACTAGGAGGCCATAACTTGATCGAATATTGTCTATACTGTGAGTTCAGCTCCAGAGCATCCATTGCAATGAAACCTACAATAAGTGGTTATGGAAGTATTTTACACACTGGGATTATTTATGAGAGAAAAAAGGGGTATACAAATGATAAGGTATCCAGGTCCAGGGCTCCAGGAATAAACATGAACATAATTTGAATTTTCTTGCCCTTAGTCCAGCCCCAGTTTTGTTTTGATGAATGAGCTTGAAAGTTATTTCATATAATACAAACTCCTTTACCTTTCTAATTCTTATAAGGGAAATGCTTGAGATAAAAAATTTCTGTGTGGGCATGTTTGGGTATGGACTAGAAATAGGGGAAAATTTTATGAATAAACTACGTATGTAATATTAATTTTATCCATGTAACTCTTTCCAAAAAAATTTTCCCAAATTTTACCCCTTCATCAAATATATTTTAAAGAAACTTTTTGGGTGAGTACAATTCTAATACCTCATTTTCATACACACTCACATTAAAATTTGTGAATCTTATAATCAAATGATTGTATTTGTATGTTAAATAAAGGTAGTATAGAACTTACTTTTATTTTTTTACAAACATTATAGCGAGTGTATATCAATGAAAGTGCTAAACTTGTACTACTCAATAATTTTTATTTGTCATATATGACATGTATGGTGATCCTCTATCATCACTGCTTTCTATCCAAACAACTACTCTTCTTTATTTTTTTTCCCTAAAAAATTCAGACATTAAATTTTGCGAACATTATGTTACATTTCTACTAATTTTGAAGAAGAGTTATATTATTTGTCCTCATAATCCATGAAATATCATGTCACCTCCTCATATCTCATACGTTATTCAGGTTCACACCACATCAAATGATAAATGAGATGTGAGTCGATGAATGAGTATAAATTGGATTTATATATTATGAATATAAATAATATTTTTCTTTCGAGGAACATGAGGAAAGCTACATGCAGTAGTTAAGCACCTCCATCCAGACGAGTTCATGATGTAGACATTAACAAGCGAGTCTGTTGTCACTGATATATGAATGGCACCACTAAATAGAGAAAGAGAAGTAGGTATTACAAGAAGATTTTGTTAAATTGTTAATAAAACTTCAACAATCATCAGACATCATTAAATTTTAATAAATCCACCTTCCCAATATACACCAGGCGAAGCATTAATTTTTGGCAGGATTGAAGACGTCTCATTCATTACTAAAACAAAGACGCGTCTCATTCTCAATTTTTCACAAATATTGAAGAAAATGAGGGTGAAAGTGCAGTGAATCATAAAGTGAAATAGAATTGAATAAAACAGAGCACAAAGTGAAACACTATAATTTAGAAAGGATGAAAGGGTACCGTTAATCTGAGGAACTCTACTTTAGTGTACAGTTGGCACAAACTTAGATTTAAATAGATGGGTAGAGCGGCATCTGCCCTTTACATGTTAGATTCGAGAATTTGACAGCTTTTTAAAGTTATGTAATTGATAAAGTATAAAAGTAGAGATTACTTACTTTTGCATCATTTGTGACGTGTGTATGTGGGCGGGAGTGGGGAAAACCTTAACACGGTGAAACTGTAACCAACTTTTGATTCATAGTTTTTTTTTTTCTATCTTTTTTTGGGAACGGTTGCTTATTATTGACGGTGGTGATTGGCTTTCTGCAGTAACTACCTTACCCCTCTTTCGCTCAATTTGTTTAGAGTTTAGTAACTTATTTTTTTTATTGATTTAATTACTCCTAGGGGCCTATAATATCATTCAATTTCTAATCAGATCTCTATAGTTTAAAAGTTTTTAGTTAGATCCTATATTATATAAAATTTTTCAATTGAGTCCCTACAAATAATAATGTTACAAAAAATGAAATATTCCTAATATATTTCATCTCTATCTAGTGTATTCCTAAAATATTCCCAATATCTATGAGGAATATTCTATTTTTATAAGTTATTACTAAGAGACTCAATTGAAAAAATTTATATAATATAAGGACTTAATTAAAAACTTTTAAATTACAGGAACCTAATTAAAAATTAAGTGAAATTATAGGAACCTACAGAGTAATTAAACCTTTTTTATTTTACTCCTTGGAGGATGGTAAAGTAAAAGTCTTACAGGTTGATCATCATTGTATGTTAAGACTTTATAATAATTATGGATTTGCCTAATCTAAAATGAGATTGGTAAAATGCATAAGTGATGAATTATTCCTAATTGAATCAATAACTTTTATTTTGTGTGTATCATGTGTGGATCCCATGAAATAATCCAACAGTGATTAATCTCTTACTTATACACTTTATCAATCTCTTCACTTTGGAGGAGCCGAATCCAATAATTTTATACTATTCGAGGTATAAATTTAAGAAAATATCAATTTATATTAATTAATGAGTTTAATTTTGATCCATTGTCAATGTAAAATCTTTTTATACCATCATCCAATTATATTTGATCTATTTCAAAAGTCATGCAAATAGAAGGATTTAATTGGATGTCAATTGAAAAAAGTTTACACTACTAGTGCATATAAATTAAATCCTTAACTAATTATCTAATATAATAATTAAACAACATGATTTGCCACTTTCTTAAATTTCTATTGATTGATATTATAAAATTATTTTATATTATCAATATATAGAAATTAGGGTTAATTTTGATGCAATGGCAAGATCAAAGAGTTTTACACTGTCATCTAATCAAATTTCTCCTTTTGTATGAATTTTTAAGTAGTGTGGGTAAAAAGTAACTATATTTATTGATGTGTCATTATATGGTTAGATGAATGTGTAAAACGTTTTATATTATCAATCTATTCCAATTAAATCCTAGAAATTAAACTTAGATATTTATTGTCACTTTAATTTTGACAGTTATTATTTGATTGCTTTAAAATGTTTTTTTTCTTTTTTTTATCAATCTAAACTCAGGCATAAGTTATATTATATAATAATACACTTGTCAACACATGAGTGAGGGAAGAGAATGACAGAAAATTGGAGATAGAAGATCTCAATTCGTGAATGAAAGGCATAACTAAATTTTTTTTGTTCAATAAAAAAATTTGGGTGATTTGCTATTTGGCTCATGACTTTTAAAAGTTGAATACTTCTGACAACATCTTATGTGATATTTGTGATATCCAAATACAAAATTTATTAGTATTAGAATTATTATTACTATTACTATTAATTTGGTAGACAATTTAACATAATATGAGATGCATGTACAAAATACTAAGAGAAAATATATAGCATGTTGGTACTACATTATTAATATTATTATATATTATTAATATTATATTATATATATGTATAGAGCAAACCCGTGTTGCATGAGGCACACGGGGTTGCTTATTATTATTATTATTATTAGTATTATATATTATTATTATTATATACAACTCACAAAGCACGAGTTGTAATATTTTATTATTATTATTATAAATGTATATAAGCATTGCAAGGGTGCCTTGCAAAGGAGCAGGGCGCAATCGTGTTTAATTGGATTTTAGTTATGTACTATTAGTATTTTTTAAGCACATCATAATATTCTCAAATATTTTTCTAAGAATCTTAGCCGCCGATGGAATTTTCCTTAGAGTGGAAAAACATAGTTTCTCACAATTTTCTTCAATTAATATCTTTCGATAAGTGATTTCTATGGAATTTAGTCAGTTCCTCCCCTTTTTATTTAATTTATAAATTTGGATATTGTTAACAGTTTCACACAATATTTTTCCTCCTTATCATTTAAAACAGTTGGATGATAAAGTCAAATTATTTATATTTTTTATTGTATTGTTTGACAGTTACTAGTGTCATTAGCTTTCAAGCCAAGTTATTAGTGGAAGTGCACTCCCTGACCAACGGTGAGTGGGTTTAAGCTCATGGTCGCTCATGGCCATACTTTTGGTCATTATTATTATTTTTCCCATATTATAGAAATTATTTATAAAAGTTTAGAATGATTTATATCAAGAAGTATGCTTTTATGGATTATAGAAATTTTAGAAAATTATTGTTTTGTAGTTATCCTGATAAATTATTATTTTAGAAAACTCATGGGACCATACTTGTTGTATGTATGAATTATATTTATCTTATCAGTTGAAAAATTTCATGAATCTTAGTATTATATGAATAGTAAATTTTACTGTTATTAGTGTTTAGCCAATAAATAGTGAGAAACAAATCAGCGAGTTAACAAGGATTAATCATTAACCTTGGTACCAAGTGGTCCGTTAGAGGACTAGTTGACCAGGAAGAAACCCAGTGTGGTGTCCATTTATGGAACCTAGTTAGGTGCCCATCAGTTTAGCTATTGGTTAAGGTTTAGCTATTTAGCTCAGTTATTTAAATACAAAACCTCTCTGTTTTTCTACTAATTATTACTATGGATTTAGTTAAGTTATTGTTTTCAATATAGTTATATGTAAATATTTTCAATATAGTATATATATATATATATATATATATATATATATATATGTTCGTATGTATATGTTATGTATTTTGTTAATATCCTATGTGGGTTGTGAGTGGATGCTCACTCATTGAGTTTTGATGAACTCACCCCTCTCTTTCCTCCCTACAAATACTTCAGTTTGCACTATCCTCCTCCTCAGTTACAGCTTCTGTTGGTGAGCTTCACTTTGGAGTGGAGCTTACTATTGATTATGTCAGGATAGTAGTGCTTTAATAAATGTGTAGGTAGGATCCCAAACATGCATTATATTATTTTCACTATTTTCAGAATTTTAGTAATTTGTTTAATTATGTTTGGCTTTGACCCAGATTATGGGCTTTATGCAGCTTTATGTTTAGGACTTATGATTGAAAAAATTTGCAGATTTATGAAAACTAGAGACATTTTGAATATATTCATGCATATTAGTTCAGTCACGTTATCAGTTTGATCCAATCCTCATACGCCGTCACGTTCTTTAGGCAGATTATGACAATATTTTTTAGGACTGACTTATGCACTTTAAAATTCAAAAAACTAATATTTGTAATGAAATGATAGGTAGGGAAGGGAGAAGTGATTTGAAAATGAGAGAGACTTTTTCCTTTTTCCTGTGTATAGCAATATCACTCATGGTCTCTATTTATAGAACCTTAAATACAAATTGAAATGAAATGGTTTACAACATTATATTAATAAGCAATAAATAAGATTATAATCAATCATTAAAAATGATAACGGACATCCATAAAAATCTTTGATTTATAACACTCCCCCTTGGATTTCGTGGGGTAGACAATATGCCTTGTTAAAAACTTTATTAAAAACAAAAACCTATGGGAGAAAAAATTTTAGTGAAGGGAAAAAGAGTATATATGTCTATGTAATATATATACTAAGCTGCCTCATTAAAAACCTTACAGAAAAACCCATTTTGGGACATAACCTTGGTTAAGGAAAAGAGTACAACATATATTACTCCCCCTAATAGTAAAATTACTGAATATCTCGAAGTTTGCGCATTCCAATCTTATATACCAACTTCTCAAATGTCGACATATGTAATGCTTTAATAAACAAATCTGCCAAATTATCGCTTAACGAATTTTTTAAACTTCAATATTGCTATTATGTTTAAGGTCATGTGTGTAAAAGAGTAGTGAAGTATGTTTTGTCCTATCCCTTTCAATGTATCCTTCCTTCAATTGATTTATGCAAGCAGAGTTGTTTTCATACATGATTGTTGGTATTTCCTCTTCTAGAGGCAAGCCATATGTTTCCTTGATGTGTTGGGTGATCGATCTAAGCCAATACATTCTCAACTTGCTTCATGAATTGCTAATATCTCATGAATTTGACGAAGTAGCGGCTATGGTTTGTTTTGTTGAGCGCCATGATATAGCTTACCACCATAAGTAAATAAATAGCCTGTTTAGGATCTGCCTTATGC